>CM040241.1:125376685-125430343 GCA_022545495.1 Chrysanthemum lavandulifolium | reverse complement strand
AGGAAGGAAGTTGAGATTGGAAGCTTCAGGACTCAATGATATGGAAGCGTGGTGATTTCAAGCATCTACAGCAGGAAAGATCAAGTTTGGCTTTGGAAATCATCAACGTAAGCAAAGAATGAAGCGTAAAGGGAAAAGTCGAGAAAAGTCAAGTGATAAAACCCGGCCGATCGGTGCGCAACCCTTGACCGGATCCTACCGGGCAAATAATCAAAGCTTGATCGATTCGATCGACATAGAAACCGATCCGGCTTTCCGCATCGCAGCGATTACACAATTCTGATTTATTGTTGTCTTAACTCCCCATAATCATTAGAGTCCGATCATTTCTTGATATTAACTTGGAGAGAACGCTTTTGGTTAAGCTACAAGTGCTTTGGCTATTTAAAGGACCTAGTACTTGTATACTAAGTGTGACACAACCAAAAGAGTATTAGTTTACACAAAACTCATACTTACCCATTTATTTCAACCCAAAAGCTTAGTAGTTCTTTGAAAACGTCGGAAGCAAGGAATGAACCATTCTTGTCCATTGTTTGTGAGTTTGGAGTTGTGCGGTGATCCTAGGTGATCGGAGGCGCGTGGTTGCTACATTCCACGATTTCTAATTCTTGTAATCACAAAAGATTAGGTATTCTATGAACTTTGTTATGGAAATATATTCTCTTGAATTGTTTCAATTACCTTGTTATGACTTGTGTTTAGATATGATTGTTTTCATGGAGTAGTTTGTGATATACTTGTGTGTTGGAAATGTGATTAATCATAATAATGTTCTCAAAATGTGATGCATGTATATATGATCTTGTTTAAATGAGTTTGTTGGAAAAATACTAGTCTTGGATTGATTTGTCAATAAAACATGTTTTAAGAAAAAGGACGAAAAGGATTTCTCTTGTGTTTTATTCCAAAAGTGTTGTGACAAACTAGTATGGGGATATGGTGATTCACAACCACCATGTTTTGCTTATTAAAACAAGACTAGGAACGCTTTCATCACGAAGGGTCGAAAGATTCGTAAGAACAAATTTAATGAGAACATGTTGCAAAACAAATGGAACTTTTATAGGATAATCATTGGGATAAGGACCGAAAGGATTACCTAAATGTTTTTGTTCTTAGAATGATTTTACAAACAAATACCATGGTCGGGGAATCATTTGCTTATGATTTGTGCATCATACCAAGAGTATACACCAAACCTTTATGAACATTATCTATGGTTGATTATGAGACTTCACACAAGTATATATTTTATTCTTGATTCAGTATTTTCACTAGAACACTTATTCGAGGAGCCCTGACAAGTTTTCTTGTTAGAAACTTTTAATAAGATTTATTTCAAAACAAAAATCCCTTGGGACGATCTCGACTTACCAAACTTTCATATCGCGGACGTATATACTCGTATGTGTTAATAGGTTATCTGGTTAATTCGTGATTATAAATTTTTAAAACTTGCACCAACCGAGCACATCAAAGGCATTCTTCATCCATTTAAGATATTTTTCATTGACAACTAGAAACACCACAATCAAAGTTTGGTCAGTTGTCATTTATGCAACAGAGGCAAATGTCTCTTCATAATTAATGACATACTCTTGAGAGTAACCTTAGTAACAACTGAAGCCTTATATCTTTCTATAGACCCATCAGATTTGGTGATAAATTCTGACACATGTTGCCATAGCAAAGCACGTGGGATACAGTCAAGCAGTCGTTTTCAAAAAGAAGGACTTCGCAATGAAACGTAAATTATCGCAATATTACATGGTCTTATCGTCGAGTTAAGAATGGTAATTCTGGACATACCAGAGGCCTTCAGAATTGAACAAAATTATGTCGATGTGTAGAGAACTTAACAAGCAATTTTCTTAAATGCTTTGAAGAAATTTGGATTAAAATAGAAGAATAAATTTGTTAGAAAGAAGACAAAAATTGCTTACTCTTACTTAAACAGCTTCGATTCCTTTCCCAGATGCATGAGATGAATGACTAATTGTTTAGTGCCAAAAAGAACTAACATCTCTGACGAAAAATACATTAAGAATAGGAAATATAGATAGTTTACATTTTCCAATTTTAGCAATATTAAACAAAATTGAGTCTATAGAAGTTTATAGTTTAGAGTATTGGTATATCCTTCTACTCTTTGTGCCTAATTATCCTCATACCTATATTAAAATATAACACATGTATTTCACTTATAATCTTACTTTATTAAAACCGTCAACTTTTTTCACATGTAGAATAAGAAAGTAAGAGAATAAGTAAGAATGTTTAGTAGGAAGTAAGAGAATAAGTAAGAATGTTTAGTAGGAAGAAATAACATTTATCATAACTTTAAGACAAAAATACACTGTTGGTCCCTAAACTTGTCCAAAACCATGGCCTTTGCCAAAAGTTGAGATTTTCGTCGCCGGTAGTCCAAACATTGGGATTTTGATGCCAAACTCGTCCCTTGAATAGTAATGCTCGGGTCAACGTATAGTTTCAGTTATATAATCGAGGGTATAATAGACCAAACACATTTTTCAATATACCTTAGTTAAATCTAACCCAACCTTAACCCAACACTCAACTTTAGGGACAAAATGTGAAAAAATTATATTCAGTAGTACTATGCAAATTGATCGTTTCTTTTTCCTTCATACGCTATTCAATTTTATGCTACCAACCAATGCCCTATACTCTTTATTGTTTTCCTCCATCTTCACCAAACAAATGACATATATAAATAAGACTTAATAAAAAAACTCGATCATCAATCACACACATTCTTAGGAAAATCAGAACCCTTAATTATCTACCAAAATTTGTGCAAACAAAAGCTTGACAATGGTATACAAGGGCTTTAGTAGAACAAAGAACACCGATGATATGGTAAAGTATGTGAAGTCTAAATACGGGGATAATTGGTTACAAAGCAATGAAATGTCTGATGAGATGTTTGAAGATTTATGCAGATTTGCAAAAGAAGCTGAAGTGATGAAAGGTTAGTTTAATGTTCTGTATTTGTGTGATTGAAATATTAAGCTTAATGTTTTTTGTGACCCTAAATTGTTACATATTGGATTTCACAACACATCAAACCATGATTCATATGGGAGTACACAATAGTTTTAGAGAGAAAGTTTAGAGGTTTGGGAACTTGATGAGAGAAAGTAAAAGTATTATTAGGAGTTCCAACCCTACACCTTGGGAGGTAGAGGTATTTATAGTATCTTATATAAAACACCTCCCTACGGTAGCTGGATCGTGCATACAGAGGGTAAAGACTGTCCGTCCTTCACGGTGATACTTAACTAAATACTACCTAACATTAAATAACTACGACTATGAGCTTTCTAACGATTACATATACTTGAGGGTGATCGGCACTTTAAATACACGGATTTACTAAATCCTAACAATCTCCCCTAAGGAGGTCACCTCAAATTACATAGAATACAAGCAGATATTACATTAAGATTGTTCTTGAATTCTTGTTAGTGTTCTTCGCACGAAGCCCGTGAGTCATTAATTCTTCATGTTTTACATGTTTGGTTAATCCAAGTGGAGGTCTTTAACCGATCCACGTGATAATGAGTTTCGAGCCGCTTTGAGATCATTAGCTACCATAAATCTCGACTCTTCTTTTGTAGCATTGACATTATGTGATGTTGCGACTTTTGGACCAACATGCTCACATTACGGATCATGAATTCTTCATATCGAGTAGCGAAAGCTTTAGATGATTCATGATATTTGCGCAGCGAAAGCAGAAGCATGGAGTGAGAATATCGTAGTCATTGATGCATTTATCATGATTTCTTTAGAAATGAATGTGTTATGTGAGCATGCGGCTACGGATGAACTTTTCGATTACGATCATTTATGAACGTCAAAATTTACACGCATGTGCTTAGAAATAAAGCGCCGCGAAAAGTGTCTTTGATCACTTTCGTCGAATCGAATTACACGCTCACGGTCCCCGCTGATCAAGACAAGTACTTCACCGCGATCGTATAATTCGAAGAATCTCCTTGGCTTCGTGGTTTCCGAGACTGCTCAGCTTCTCAAACCGAACGCCTCAAAGAAGACAACACGGAGCGAGGAACAAAGAATTTGAGATTCATCGATCGATGAAAAGAGATTTGAAAACAATCTGCATCGCCTCAATAAAATATTTTTGCAATATAAACGAAGGTTTTAAGGAAAATCAATTATCAATCATAAACACCTTTTATTTTTGAAACATTAATAAACAAATGATGTGCTGAGAGAAAGAATTTTAAGCGCTGCGACCGGTTTTTCAAAGGTATCCGTCAATCCATAACTCGAACCAAGATTGATTCATAATTTTGAAACCCATTGTTTACGCTCGGTTGTCACATGGTTGATCTATTGGATAGATCTCACATTCCACCTACCAAGAGCTTGTTTGATGTTGGTCTAGAAGGCTTTCCATCTTCATTGTGAGTATGTTGGCATATCACTCGGATGTTACGGCAAATGCCGCAAGGGATAATCGCGGGACTCTTAAAATATATTCTCTCTTTCCACATTGCGTGAAGCGTAGAGTCTTCATTAACAAAGGTCCTAATGAGATTTATTGATGATCTCGTGGCTCTAGACTCAATAGTGCACATTTGGTTCCTATGTTCGAGACTAGTGAGAAGGTCTCTTCTTCAATATCAACCATCTCTAAGAGAAAGTCGATAGATAATGTAGGTTCCCAGTGAATGAAACAAGTCCTTTTAAGAGGAACTTGAGTAGCTTGGAAAGATGTAGCAAAGGCGTCCTTCGGGTCCATGACGCCTTGTCTTCAATACCGGTGTTACCTTAGTAACCACCAAGAGCATATGAATTGAACCTGCTCTGCGCCTAAGGTTGAATTATTAGTAGGCTATTTCTTTTCACCATTTTCACATTTAGTCTTTTTTCATTCTTCAACCCTTCAATGCTTAATGAGACTTCATAACTAGAACCTTGTTGGGTTTGTTCAAAGATTAGCTATGTCTCAGTCCACACTCTTCCCATATTCTCATTTTTCTCCTTTTACATCATACCTAAGGACTTCTACACTATCTAGTGGATTGTCACTCGGTAGATCCCTCCGACTCTGGCGGGATCGTGAGAACGAAGAACTAACCTTAACCATCCTTATAACTTCATGCATAAAGTAAATTGGTCGGTCTCTTTGGTATTGTTCATCTGCCATTGGAACCAATTGAAAACCATTTGAAAATCAATCCAGATACTTGTGATATATTATCAAAGCATTTTGTGCCTGAATTATTTTTGATATTTCAGAAAATGAGCTCCCCTCAACATGTGCATCGTATATTTGAAATCATTTTGGCACATGGAGGCAAGGGGAAGAATTCAATTCATTGATTAGTATTTTCTAAAAGTATCTACATCACCTTCCCGATCCAGATTAGTATTTTTCATACTTAGTTAAAGATATTTTTGGGAAAGAATGTGGTTTTCACAAAGTTGCTCTCCCTCAATATGTGCATCGAGATTCGAAAGTGTTTTGCACATATATGGAAAACACCGCACATTGAAACAAATCAATCACGCTTCAATCCTTTTGGTTTGAATAGATGCTCCCCTCAACATGTGCATGGAAAAATTGAAATCGTTTGGCACATGTAGGGAGGAGAGCTTGTAAATCACTATAAAACCATTTATCGAATTATCGGTTTAAATCCATTTAAATCACAAATTCTCCCGATCACAATTTTCAAATCATTTGAGATTTGTGATCTCTATAGATTTAAATTGTTTTGAAAGCTTTTGAGGAGAATTGTGACTTGCTTGTGAAACATTTAACCGATAAGGATCAAATTTGAGACTTTAAACTCCAACGATTAAAAGTGTTTGAATATCTTTTAAAAACATGACATAAGCCTTTGTTTTTCTTTCTCTCATTTTTTTAAATAATTTATGTACATTCAACTTCATCTAAAGACCCGTAATACTCTTTGAATGACAACACAAAGACAGTAGATGAAATCGAATAAAAGAAAAGATGGGAAAAATATTTTAGCTTTTTTTTTTTTTAAATGATTTATGTACATTCGAACTTCATCTAAAGACCCGTGTCACTCTTTGAATGACAACACAATGACCGTAGATGAAATCGAATAAAAGAAAAGACGGGAAAAATATTTTAGCCTTTTTTTTTTTTTTGAATAAATATGTACAAGAGATGGATGAAGAAGAAAAAAAACTTTACTCCTCTTCTTCCTCTTGAAGACGATGAGTCTTTCCGGTTGTAGACTCTTTAGACCAAGTCGTGGGAGGATATAACTCAAATCGCTCTCTGGGAGAGCTTTGGTGAAGATGTCTCGCTAGTTGGTATTCGGTCCTCACAAATAAAGTTCCACCACCGTTTCCACTTGCTCCCCGATGAAATGATGTCGAATGTCGATATGTTTTGCTCTTGAATGTTGAACGTTGTTGCATGAGAGAGCAATGGCACTTTTGTTATCACGATGAGGAGGATTTTGTTGAATTCAAAGCCATAGTCGGATAATGGGATCTCATCCATAGGATTTGAGCACAACAAGATGACATGGCTATGTATTTTGCCTCAGTAGAGGATATAGAAGTACTCATTTGTTTCTTTGAAGACCGACTCATGCTTATCACCCGTAAGCTGAGCACCTCTCGACGTATTTCGACGTGTATCTCGACATCCGCATGGTCAGTGATCTCAGGCCGAAACAAATGCTACTCTACACAAGCTAGCCACTTGTGAATGGCTAACCGTAAGAAGCTTAAAACCTTTAAAACACAAATACAATGAAGTCCTGGAGAATAGAATGAATTCTGGGTCGCTTAGTCCCACTTGAGACTAAATGGTGTGTATACACTAATTCGAGATGATAGAATGATCACTAAGGATAGTGATCAGAAGGTTGGTTTTGGATGGATAATTACACCATTGATTGATTGGAGTGGAAGGAAATGTGATCGAAAACACAACAATCTGATAAAAGAAAAGCAAAATGTACGCTTAAAAACTACGTATACGCATAAAATAAAAAGTGAAATCTAAGAAATAAAAGTCCTAAAAATATAAAATTGACATTTTGAAATCCTAAAAATAAAATAAAATTATTAGAAAAGAAAATTATTTTTATAACTATTTAATTAATTATTATTATTTAAAAACTATTTTAACTATTTAATAAATACTCTAAAATAGAACAAAATACAAAATAAGGCTAGAAAAATAAAATTATGATTCAGAAAAATCTAAAATATTATAAAACTTATTTTAAAACTAAAAATATATTTTTCACACTTTTTATCTAATTATTACTAATTAATTATTATTTAAAATACACTTAAATTCTAGAAAATATAAAATAAACCTGGAAAAATAAAATTTTAACTTGGAAAAATCTAAAATATGATAAAACTAATTTTAAAACTGAAAAGATATTTTTTATTCTTTTTAATTATTTATTACTAATTAATTACTATTTTAACTATTTAAAATTATAATAAATACTAAAAGATTAGAAAAATTATGAAACTTTTCTAAAAATACTATATGATGACATAAAACTAAGAAAAATAGAAAAACAAGATTTGCTTAATAATAAGCTAAAAGAAAAATCAAAAGCTAAAACTATTAAATAAATGCTATCACCGATTTTAAATTGATATTTTCCTGGTTTTCTTTTGAAAACTACTTAACTACTTAAAATATGAAACTTTAACAAAGACAAAATTTTACAAACTTAGAATAAGTTTCTTTGAAAAGCTTATAAGCTAACGAAGAGTAGTTATTAGCTTATTTCGTGTAAATAAGCTTAAACAAACTCACACAATCAAACAAAAGCTAGAATAAGATAAAAACAAGCTAGTGCTACTAATGTGAAACTAAAAGACACAAAGATTAACAACGATAAGCTAGGAAAAGCTAATAAGCACTTGGCTTAAACACGAAACGGGACAAGACAAAAGGCATCATAGCGATACTAGCAAACAAGCTTCAAAATTAAAACTTAAGCTTGGGACTCAAAGATGACGAAGTTGGCTTTCCAAAGAACCAAATATCACAGGATTTGAACAACAATCAAGCTCTCAGTGAGCTTTTGATTTAGCTTATGAAATCGGTGCATGTGGGCACTTTGAACAAAATTACTCAAAATAAGCCAATAATTAAGCACTTAAAAAGCTGATTAAAGGAGAATGAGTATTTTTCTAATTTAGTTTAGCAACCAAACTTTAATATCCCAAAAGCTTTTAAGCTAAATCTAACAATTAAGTACAAGTTGAAATCCTAAAGTTTATTCACGACGACCGATTGACAATTTGACTTTTGAGAAAGTAAGAAAGGTTTGACCAAGATGAACTTTGAACTGATTTTAATCACTTAATATGTTGTTTTAAGGTAAACTAAGACCGATTTGAGTAATTTTAACAACTTGTAATCACAAAATCATGATCATGAATCATCAAATTCCAACGATTGATTTACGTAGATTGAGATTAAATGAAATTTTGACTTTTGATGAACAAAGATCAGATTATATGGTTTGTTTGAACTAATTGGACTAAGTGTGACACAAAGCAAGTAATAGCACTAACTTGAGCACTCTTGAGCACAGCTAAACAAAGTAAACCAAACACACCTTATCAAAACCGATTTGAAGATTTTCAAACTAATCACAAATTAAAACCATGAGGCCGACTATAGACCTTATAATATCATTATACGAGATTAAATAGACATAAACCAACAATATTAACAATATAAAACACAAGAATTATGATGATGCTAATTTAATCATTCAAATGAAACTTATATAAACTATAAATTTAAAAGAACAACCCACCGATTTTAAAGCTTAAATACACTTAATTAAGACTAATTAACACAAAAAAATGTAAATTTAAGCTAATTAACAAATACAACGATGAAATGCAAAATGAATAAAAGGCTTACAAAAGCTTTCCAAGCTCAAACCTAGATCAAGGAACCAAGAACACTCCTATAGGCTTACCACTAAGCCACTAACACAAGGCCGTCCAAAATTCACTTTGCTCCATTTGTGAATACCATTTCAACTAATTTTTATTTTCAACTATTTATTTGGATTTTTGGTGATTTTTGTGTTTTGATGCTAAGCTGAATTTTAAGGTATCTAATAGCTTTTAAAAGCTATATAGAACTTTGCGGCTTATATCGACCCATAATAACAACTAAGAACAACATTCGAATAACATGAGATTTTTGCCTTTAAAATTGCATAAACTGAAATAAGACTTAGAACTTGAAATTGATGATTGAAAAGGTTTAATAATACACTCAAATGCTTAAACAAAGTATTTTCAAGCTTGAAATTACAATCAAAAACTTACAATGATAAAAATGACTAAGATAAATAAAAATTACACTACTTGATGATATACATTGCTTCTTCTCACTCCTTTTATAGACTTTTGAGACTCTCTTGATATCTCCGAATCTTTCCCACTTCATCCGATCCTTGAATCATTGAATTACATCAAAACCGCCCACTTGTGGTTTTGGCGCCAAAATTCTTCTATAGCGGTTTTAGTATTAATTGGGTTGGTTTCAATCAATTAAGAGCTTTGGGTGTTAGTGGAGGTGGAGGGACAATGTAAGGGGGTTGAAGAAAAGTGGGAAAACCATGACCTGGTTTTGGGATTCGTATATGGGAGAGAGAGAGCTAGTGTTCAGCGGTTTTTAGCTTGTTTGACTTTCGTTGAACGGAGGCTAATATTAAACGGGGTCCAAGGGTCAAGGGTCATGTGGAGTTGGGCTAGGGGTTTGGATTTGGGCTTTGGATATTAAAAAGGGCCGTTTTGGATTGGATTTAATATATAAGTAACAAGGACCAAATTTGTAATTCCACCAAACTTGAGGGATTGAACTTGAACTTTTTCCAATGCTCTCACAAGGACCAAACTTGCCATAAATGAATAGTACAAGGACCACTTTTGCATAAAATTCCGTTTTTAGATATCCAATGACTAATTTTGCAATTTTCCAAACTTTAAGGACCTTTTCCGCCATTTGACCAAAGAATCATTCAAGGACCATTTTAAACAAATTAGAATATTTCAGGGACCTTGAATGATAAAACTTCACATTTTTGAATTCCAGGGACTAGATTTGACAACTTTTAAAACTTGGGGACTAAATCGCTAATTTTGCAAAACTTGAATCATTTTTCATCCGATTTTGATATTTTGCATTTAAAACACATAAAACACTGATTTGTGATATTTTCATCAATTTGATGCATTTTTGAGTGTTTTCGGATGATTTTCTTGAGCTAGATAGTACAAAAATAATGAGTATTTAGACACTCATCGTTCAAAGATCTGCGTGATAGTCATAGTGATATACCGGTGTCCTTCGGTACCAAAGTCCCATGTTGATGGTTCCTTGGAGATACCGAAAGACCCGCTTAACTACTTCAAGGTGCTTTTGGTAGGCTTAGCCGGTATCTAGCACACGTGCATCGACGATGATGTAATGTCCGGTCTCTTGGCAAGATGGGTACATCGAGGACCCAATCATACTACGATATTTAGTCCGGTCAACCATGATCCACGAGAGGTCCTCATCCAGCTTAATACTCCCACCATGGGAGTGTCAATAAGGTCACAAGAATCAAATCTAAATTTCTTTAAAATCTCATTTATATATTTAGATTGATTGATAAAAATGCCTCCGGACTTTGTGAAATTTGTAATCCCAAGAAAATGACATTTGTCCCATCATTGACATTTGAAATTTGGAGCCCATCTCCTTAGAAAATGGTCACATTTATCGGGGTCCGACGAGGCAAAAATAATATCATCAATATAGATTCGAACGCTGGATTAAGTGTTTGCTGCTTTCACAGTGAACAATGTCGGATCAATCGCTCATTTCTTTGATCCAGTGATAGAAGAAACTTTGATAGCGTGTCGTTATCATGCCCTTGGTTCTTGCTTCAAGCCGAAAGAGCCTTCTTCAAGCGATAAACATGAGTAGGATGCTCGGATTCACAAAACCTTCAGTTGGCTAACATACAATTAATTCTTTAAGATCTCCATTAAGAAAAGCCGCCTTTACATCCATCCGATAGACTACCATGTTCTTACTTACGGTGTTAGCCAGAAGATTCCGATTGCCTCAATGCGTGCAAGCTCGATCAAATGATTCTTCAAAGTCAATACCTCCTCTTCACTTCGTATCCTTTTGCAACTAATCGAGCCTCGTTCTTTAACACATCACTATGCTCATCAAGTTTTACTTTGAAGATCCACTTTAGAGCAATGATCATAACGCGATCGGGGAGTATGTACTAATTCCATACATCTAGTCGATCGAACTCATGAATTTCTTCTTGCATGGCATTAAACCAACTATCTTCATTCATGGCGTTTTAACGTCCTTTAGTTCGACCTCTGATAGTAATCGAGTTCAAGAAGCACCATAAGGCATCGTTGCAAGTTGTTTATGAGTGGATACCGGACGAGAGGGTTTCCAATGATGTCGCCCAATGGATGGTCATGTGTCCATTTTCTAAGGTGTTCGTGTGGTTGTTGTTGAGAAACCGAAGTAGCGAGTCGTTTTCCTCGAAGAAGATGGTTCGATGATGGTTCAGAGCAAATATGTTCTCAAATGGAGCATCTTCTGGAGTAGCAAAAGGATTATCTCCATCATAGGTGCCAAACAATTCCATGATGTACACTTGATGATCGAGGAATTGATGATGAGATCGAGTGATCGCAGCGCGCTTTCGACTCAATGACATAGAAAGCGGATGGGTTATCTACGCTGGATGCGATAGGAGCGTACTACGCTGATGGATTTGACGGATCATTAGCAATAGGCTCATAGTGTTCATCAAACATTGGATCAAACAATATCTTCAAATCCTCTTCCGAGAGGGTACATATAGAGTCTCAAGTGAGGATTTTGTACAAGAGAATAACTAATGTGGACTACTTAATGAAGGTTGAGATGCGGGTCCGTAATTGATTGTCACGGAGCCGATTTGCCCGAATAGCTCATCGAGCGTGGACGTGAATAGTTTCCATGATATCTTGAGTTCTTTTGTTGTAGATTCGACAACCTTTCTTGTTTGATGCATAACCTACAAAACTCCAATGTCCGCCTTTAGCTCTTAATTTTCCTAAATCTCGACCGTCATTCGTTGGATAGCAGACAGCACCAAATACACGAAGGTAAAAGAGAGATCGGGTTTTCGTTCATGGACAAGTTAGTATGGAAGTTTTCCGTGATGAAAGCGTGTATGAGGGAGCGATTTTGGGTGTAGCAAGTGGCAATGGCTTGAACCCGAAGAAACATTGGAACCTTTGAGTAGATTAGCATTGTTCTTGCAGCCTCAACAAGGGTCCGATTGCGTCCTTCAACTACACCATTCTTTGAGGCGACGTGGAACACTTCTTTGATGACCGATTCCAATGCTTTCACAAAATTGACCTAATTCTTTGTTAACGAACTCCGTGCCATTGTTCTGCTCGAACAATTCTAACGGTCATATTAAGTCGAACTCTGCATTTGCTTGATAAGTTTGATGATGACATCTGAGTTTCATCTTTTGTCCTCAAAACTTAACCTAAGTAAATCGAGTAGTCATCAACAACGACTAAAACATATTTCTTCCCATTTATTGTTTGCACTCTCATTGGTCTCGCATAAATCCATATGAACAGATGTGAAGAACTTCCATAGGCGAGTTTGTATGTTTGGGTTTGTGAGCATATTTCCCGCTTTTCCCAATTGGCATGCCGAACAAAGATGATCTTTTCATACTTTAATATGGGTAAGCCTCTTACAAGGTCCTTTCTCGAAAGATTATTAATGGTGTCGAGTTCAAGTGATCGAGACGGCGATGCCATAACCATGACTTTGTTTTCAAGCCTTGACAACAAGCGATTGGAGAAGACTTCATCATGTCTTTGATAGAGATGGTGTATAGGTTTCAACCACGTGTTCCTCTTTAAAAGTTCCACACCATCAAGTTCTCTAACGAAACAAGTATGTTTTCTAAAAGCCACCTCTAGATCGGAATCACGAATCGACTAATAGAAAGCAGATTATGACCAAGACCTTCAACATAATATACCCAGAGATTACACTATCACCAACAACATAATCACCATAACCCATAATTGCACCAAATGTCGGTTCCAATCTAACAATCCCGATGAATTTACTCACGAATTTCTTGAGCATGAAAGGATCTCGATCATATGCTTGGAACAAACTGAGTCCGAGTACCATGTAACGATTTCAGCGTCCGCAGATGAACATGAGATAAAAATATAAGCTGGATAATTGGGATCCCTATGCAAGAATGGGTTCCACTTGGTTGAACAAGGAGATTGGAACATCCACATTAGAAACAGAGTCGAGAAAATCATTAGTAGATTCGGGCTAGTAGAAATAGTAGATCTATTCAAAGCATGTTCACTTTAAAGGTATAGTTCTACCAACGGGCATCCATTACCTAATGGGCATTGACTTAGAAAATTTAGAACAACTCATTAAGATTAAATTTATGCCCGTGGGTATCCACCGATAACCTATATTACTAAATTTTCTTCCTGGGTTTCCAATGTTTTCTAACCTTCTTTTCGCTTTTGCTTTCTAGCCTTCTTAGCTTGATTTTTGGCATTAACAGCTTTAGCGGGTATTTAACAGCATTAATCAAATCATTCACACCACATACATGATTCGTGTAATAAACCAAGCAATCATCATTACATGTTTTGCCAAAAGTAGTAATTCAATTAATTACTGAAGACGCTTAGATTTAACACTAGAATCAACACGATTCGATTTATTCAACTCTGCTTAATGTTCCTAGTGGTGATCTTCTACTCTTCCATTGAACATTCCTAGCTTGCAAGGTCCTATCATTCTTTGTGTTGCCTCGAGCCTTTGACCGCCTCGCTTTGGTGTCACTTTTACTCCTGTAGGGAATGTGAACATTAGTTGGTTTTGCTACTTTTTGCAATTCATGTTTAGAAGTCTTTCGGATCCGAGCTACTTGAAGGCACATTAAAATTCACTTTCGACATCGGGCATAGAACGGTTGCATCCAGCTACTTGATGGCACATTCACTTTCTTAGCACCAGGCATAGAACAAGGTATCACACTTTATCTTTCTCACAAGAGGATTTAGGACATGTTGCTCTTAAGCATTCTAATGTACTCCACGAGATCGCTTGGCCTGAATGCAAGCAAACCCAATTTCACTATCAAGTGGCTTATTTATGTAATCCTCTTCTACAATCTACCGGAGACATTCAAGACTATCCTTAAGGTGAAAGAAATAGTTATGAAACACAAGTTCGTTATTTCTAAGATGAGGAGGAATGTATTTATAAATCCACAGTATATTTAGAGTCTGCAGATGACTTTGATGCAACATTCTCATTAAAGACAAGTGGCATTTTCCTTTTACCCGACTCTCGATTCTCAATTTCCTTTTTGTAACGGGTTATTTTTTCATTGTTTTTGTTACGTAGTGACTTTTCATTGAATCGTATAACTCTTTGAAGTGTCGTTTGACCTTTTTATTTTCTTCTAGAAAACTCTCATTTTCTTGTTGTAATACATTAATGATGTTTTGAAGATGAAAGTTTTGAGAAAATTGAGAATCTAAA
This sequence comes from Chrysanthemum lavandulifolium, assembly GCA_022545495.1. Classification (NCBI taxonomy): domain Eukaryota; kingdom Viridiplantae; phylum Streptophyta; class Magnoliopsida; order Asterales; family Asteraceae; genus Chrysanthemum; species Chrysanthemum lavandulifolium. The sequence goes on along the minus strand of CM040241.1, from coordinate 125,415,675 downwards.
GGAGGAGGCATTGGGAGCCAGTTGCATTGTTCTTTTCACCCTTTAATTGTGAAATTTGGGCTTTCAACTTTCCGATCGTGTTACGGTGAGCTTGAACTGCTTCATCACGTTTGTTTATTTCAAAAGCGCATCAAACTCGGAACATTTGAGGATATCTTGATGTTTGAGGTGTTAACATTTTCTTTTAGATGTTGATATTTTAGTTGCAAATCAAAATGTTCAACTTCTAGCTTAGAAAAGTGTTTTACCAAATTATCGTGATCATCCGGTCAATTTTCTCACTTAGTTTGAGTTTTGTTTTCAAGCTCAATGACACGATCATGGGAAACTTTCAAAGCAATGATAATTCATGAAATTGAGAAGATAATAGAATGCTTAGTAACTGATATAAAACACATCTTGAGCCACACAACTTAATACTAAGTTCTCATTTAAGATATGCAGATTCTTCCTTTCAATTTCATTATATTTGAGTTCCGTTCATAATCACTGACCTCAACTATCATTGCATCAAATTCCTTTTCCATTTCCTTAATATCTGAGTTAATCCCTTTGGAGACTCTCAAATTGACATTTTAATTGTCTAAAGAAAGGTATGACCTCAATTAAATAGCATTCTTTAGTTTGCTCAAACCCTTTCCCTTCGGTTATCCCTATAGGTGTGATTCTCTTCTTACATCGCCTTCTCAAAATCAACGAATAGTTGATAAACAACATACATGCCGATTAAGGTCTTGCTTATTAGTGGAAATAGTTCTAGGAACTAAATGCATTGGTGTATTCGGAGGATACACATTAGTCAGCAGCACTTTCCTAAGGGAGTGTTTGTTTCAACAAGTACTTTTGTTTTTGCTTATCCATGTCTTTCTTCCAAAAGATTTGTTATGGGGTTAATCGAGTTTGAGGTTTAAACATGTTCGTGGAGATCCAATTTTCTTTTGTGTAATCATGGGGTTTGAACGTTATGTTTTGCTTTTACACTCGTGATCTTTTAGCTTCTTATCCATTTTCTCCTATTGACTTCTTCTAATTGCATATCTTCCTCGGTGCACTTAGCGCAACTAGGTTTTCGCCTAGGCTTAAGGATTTCATTACCATCATATATTACCTTCGAGCTTCTAGCTACTTTACCATATTCGTGATCGGGTTCCTTAACTAGGGAATGCTATGCTTATCACGAGAACTCTATGCTTAGTGATCATGTGAGCAATCGAATGGTATTCCCTCAGACGTACAACTTATTTTCAAGCTTGTTTTCAAAGTTTTTAGATTGGAAAAGTCATTCAAAAGTTTTGATTCCTTAGCATTAAATTCTTGTTTAAGCACTTTAACATTAACTTAGAGTTCTTGCTTTTGCTTCACGCTTTAGAAAGCTTATCTTTCAAGGAATCTAGCTCTTGTTTTAATATTTCTTCCCTAAAATTACTTTTCTAATAATTGTATGCATTTGGTCATCCATTTCGCTTCACGGGTAGTTAACTCAAACTTAGCACGTTGTTCATAAATAGCAACTTGTTCTTTATAGGCATTAAGTTCGTGAGATAACAAAATCATCGTGGGCACATGCAAGATATTCATCAAAGACATAGTCATCATCGACCGCAGAAGATGCATCACTAGGTACAATTTCACTTTCACTTTGTGTCACATATTGATCATATGGGACAATATTACTATTATCCACATTATCAATATCCGATTCATAAGTTTCATGAGATTGTACGTTATGTATCTTTGTTCATCAACTTCATCGATAGTTTTAATACCTCTAAAATGATTGAATCTTTGGATGGACCACTGTTGTGGTGATGAGACATTTGGAGAGACCATTGGTGAAATGCTAGCCATGAAGATTGTTTCAAGAGGGTTCATCATCGACATCGAGTCAAATGCGCCACACCAAGAACTTGAAAGGCATTTTGATGATTGTGACCTATTGCCCGAATGGTCGCTCATCCACATCAAGATCATAGGTTTTGGCATTTCCCAAAGAAGAAACAACAACTCTTCTTCATCCAAAACCGCCCATTGTCCCGAGCTTGTACCGAGAAGATCTTGTCCCCGAAATACTCGTGCATTTTGAGGGTGCTGGAGATGCGCCTCGCAATATGTCCTTCACCACCACGCTTGTAGCACTTGATTGACTTTCCTTGTCCTTGATTTGCATTCCTTTCACGATTCTCGATTACCCATATATCTACCACCACCGCCAAGATTACTATATTCACTCCAACATTACCTTGTCCACCCAACATTCCTTGCTCATTATGGAAGGTACGATTTTGTCTTCCTTGCACATTTTGCACCACTACATTTCCTTCTCTTATGGTAGCATGATTGTTGAGATTAGAAGCTATTCGAGTTGATTGTTGGAAGATGGAGTAAAGTTCACGCTTTGTTTAACCATTAGAGCCACTTGATGAGCAACTTGTTCCAAGAATCGTCTGAGGTTGATACTCGGATCGTGAATGAGTTTGTGGTTACCGCTACCCATTGGTATGACTTGAGAAGCTTTGGTGGTAATTCCTACATTAGTGTAGAATGTTGTTGAATCATTTGACGAGCTTGCTCTCCTCGATTAGATTTGAACTTTTCAAGAATCATTCGCTCAAACATAGCATGTCTCTCATTCTCAAGCAGAACGCATACAATTGCTCATAGTTAGTGTTTCAAACCTTTAGTTAACTTGATCAAGTGACAAATTTGTGCCATTCGGGATTCATGTTGTTCACAAACTTTGAGTTTAGTTGAATATTTGGCATAGTCATTTTGATATTCCTCATGTCATTCACAAGCTTGTGGAAACTCACGTAATATTCAAAGTGACACTTTCCCGGTTTCATCTTAAAATGCTCAAAGTCATCATACGCTTGTGATTTTCGCCTTCTTTAGTTAATTCGTAACTGAGAGAAGCATCTTGACATTGTCCCAAACCGCCTTGGCTTCAGTGTTGTGATTGATTAACTTGTAGATGTCTTTTGAAGACCTCAAGTATAATGTTTGAAGCCCCGATATCAAGATCGATCTCTTTTCTCCTTATCACCGAGCTCATCATACGCCTTTGGTCCGTCCAAACCTAAGATCACCGTACCATCCGCAGCAGTTTCAAGTGTGTCTCTTGTAGTCTCAATCGATAAGGTCCTTCATAAATTGATTTGAGAATGTTAACCCCATTTTCTTTACCCAAGCAATACAACCCGATTCGTTGAGCCTATGAATCATAATCGCCTGCAAGCATAGTGGACAGTATCGGATCCAAAGAACTTGAACGCCTTCAAAGAACGGAAGAGATGATAGCGGTACGTTGGTAGACATGATTACAAGTTCTACGGGATTTTAAAACTCTTTAATTAAACCGAAAATAGATTCTTTCACGGATTTTACTAAATCAGAGAAAACCATAAAACGAATACGAAGAAAAACACTAATTTGCTCAAAGAGACAAATCGCTCAAAGTGACAAATCGCACAAAGTGACAAGTCGCTCAAAGTGACAAATCGCTGATAAGACAATCGCTAACCAATCAACTCGCTCAATAAGCAAGTCGCTAACCCAACAAACCTCTTAAAATGACAAATCGCATAAACAATACAAGTCGCTAAACTCACAACTCGCTTAAATAAGCAAGTCGCTAGAAAATGACAAATCGCTCACCCGAACAAATTGCACAAGTACAACCACTACTCGGACAAATCGCTTAATAAGTGATTTGTATCGACACAAATCACATCCAAACCTAGACAAATCGCTCGTCAGAAATCTTATACGAGACACAAATCGCCAACTTTAAAAACAACACCAACGCCACTTTTAAATCCAAAAACAATCCAATCACAGTGATTCAAGCCTTCCAAATCAAAACCTAAACACTTATGATGATTCTAAACATAAAAGTACAATCAAAATCCAAACTTTAACACTAGAAATGGTCCAATGATGCAAATACCACTAAACTTTTTCAAACCCAAAACCATATAAAACCACTAGAAATCCAAAAATATGTAAGAGATTATCAAACCATGGCTCTTGATACCAATTGTTAGATATTGATTTCACAAAACATCAAACCATGATTGTAAGTAGGCGTATACACTAGGTTTAGCTTAAGTTGGTTGCTCAAAACAATGACTTTTAAGAGGTATATTTTGATGTTTATGGTTTAATTAATGTTGGTACGTGTTAATACAAATAAGCCGTAAAAACGTTTATTTATAATTTACGATCTTCTAATATTTTGTCGATAACAAACATAAAATCATTTTAACGAAACAAATAAAATACGTAAATGGTTTGAGCCAATAGTTTTCAAACACACTTACGTTTTTACATAAAACACTAAAACAAGTATAAGTGATTTTATGATTTAATAATACATATGTACAACAACTAGTGTTTACATATTGGGCAAATATATACATAACTAGTATGTATTATAATGGGTAAAAACTACAACCCATGGAGCATATCCATAACTCATGATATTGACCCATATCCATTTGACTAGATGCATTGCATCTATTAGATACATTGTATCTAAGGAAATACCCATGGACCAACCCATAACCCATGACCCATGACCCATAAACAAAAAACCCATGGGCAAAGAGGAGCGTCCCACGAATCCCTGAGGTTACACTAGACGGATCCTTTAAGGAAGGGATCCGTGGAACAGTAGTTGTTTTTCCTCTATAAATAGTGAGCTATTTCTTCCTTTTGGGTTGCCACTCCCACACATACTTTCCCCAAGTATTGTAACTCTCTAACCACTGATCCTAAGGGATCTTTCTATGTAGTTTGTCTTTTGTTTTTATGTGATTCTCTAGGTTCCTCTTAAAGGCGAGATCACCACTTCTTGAAGTCGAGCAAGCTCAAGTCCATGAGTTGCCATGCTACGTCATCATCAAGACTACTGAGGTTCTCTTGTTGATACTTCTTTCTTCCTCCATAGAAGTGTTGTGTCCAAGGCATTAGTGAAGGATGCCGAAAGAGTCAAGACGTAAGCATTAGTGAAAGGTGCTTAGCGTACGTATTAAAAGCATTAGTAAAGAATGCTAAAGGAGTCATGACGAAGGCATTAGTGAAAGGTGCCAAGCGTTCGTGTCAAGGGAATTAGTGAAAGATGCCTAGGAGTCAAATCAAGTGGTATTAGTGAAGGATGCCAAGGTCGTATAATCGATGAGGTGCATCGTTATACAAATAGTGATTGTTTGTTTCCAAGGATGTTGATATCCTTGATGGTGTTGTAATAAGGAGTGGGTCTCCTTTGGGTTTAGGTGTTTTGTAGTGTTGGGTAGTAGTTCCTCCATTGTAATGGAACTCGGTACTTAGCCTAGTACCGGATAAAGGGTAGGCGACGTTGTGGTAGGTGTGGTTCTCCTTGGTGAAAGAACCCGTGGTTAGCCTAATCTTGGAAAAAGAGTAGGCAACGCCGAAAGCTTCTCCACCATAAGGAGTTGGTGTCGGTAGTGATTACGAACTCTCGAGTAGGTGACTCGGGAGTGGAGTAGGGCAAGGAAGGTATCCTTGTAGCCGAACCACTATAAATACTCGTGTCGTGGTTATGTGCTTCTTACTCTTTATTATTCATTACACTTTTATATATCTATCTATCAATGTCCAACATACACATCTAAATAGATTGACATAAGTCGATCTAAATATTTTAAAAACGAAGTTTTAATCGGTAAAACTATTCAACCGCCTTTCTAGTATTTCATAGTACGTATATTTTGGGCATGAGGATTTAATTAAGCTTTGTTATAAATATTTTGATTATCATGAGTTTAGTGTTAGCATATATTTATGGGGTGTTTGGAATTACCCTTTGACTTATAAAGTCAACAGATACCCAAAAAATTGTAACCAAATTGATGTTTGGATCTTTTAAAACATCTTTTGTTTGCATTTCTAGTTTGGGTTTGTTGTTTACAATTGCATATGCAGTTTAGGGGGGCTGTTTGAAATAACCCATTTTGACTTATAAAAGTCAACAAATACCAAAAATTTAGTAGCCAAACTACATTGTTATAACATAACAGATACTACATGTCAGTTCAGTTACATTTATTACCAAATACAATATAGCATTTCTTACATGTGATTCACTTAGTTAATTGACTAGCATGTGATTCAATTGCTCTATCACTTGCAGGTGCTTCACATGGTGTTTGACTTGGGCGTGGTCCACTTGGTCTTTGACTTGCAGTTGCTTCACTTTCTTCATCATCATTGTCAATGGGTTGTGGAGACCTACAATCATGAATTTCATCAGGACTTGTTACAGTCACACTTCCACCCCTATACCCATTGAACTACCACCTCTATTAGATGCTGAAATATGTCGGCCCACTACACCACCACCTCTACCAACTGTAGTTGTGTTTTCCCTTCTAACACCACGTATACCAGTATCAGTTGTGTTTCCCCTTCTGTTAAGATGCATTGGACAACAATACCACATGAAATCTCTATAAGGTTGACGCCTTCCAAAAAATATCAATCCAGCCATGTTTTCACTTTCAACCCAACAGTCAATGCATATCATTCGACAACCATATTCTTCATCCATTGTGTAACTTTTTTTTTGATGTGGTAAAGAATTGAATAACTAAGGGGTATTATATAATGTAGTCAACAAAGGGTTATTGAACAAGAAGATGGGAGTAATGAAAACATAAATAATTCAAACTTACTAAAATAGAGGAAAAACATTATGCATTTGAAAATATATACTATTAGAAGCTAGTACGACCACCATGTGGTCGAATAAGCTACATCCACTCCACTACAAGCCTCAATAAGCTAACTTTTCAAAAGAAAAAAAGGGTAAGTAAGTTGTAAAAAATTTTAAGCAAGGTTTTGTTGGGAAGGGGAAGGCTAAAATGGTTGAGTTTTCAGGTTTTGATGGTGAGAACAAGGCTGGTGATGCTGATGTTGAAAACATGGTTGGTGGTCCTGGTGGTGTTGTGGCTAGTGGTGTTAATACACAATTTAGAAGCAGTGAAAGGATTACCAACCGAGTACTTGCTCTTTTTGCCAAAAGGCCATCCTAAGTGAGGTTTCAATATTGAATTGCATGACATCTATTTTATATTTTGATATTGCAATTATACCTTATCTAACTTGAATATTTGGTGTTTGCATACTTGTTTTTTCAAGCACAGTAGCAGTATGATCATTAGTTTAAGGTTGATGTTTTGTGTGTTGCTCCGTTTAAGGATATCCAATACCGCATGTAGATCATTGAAGGTTCATCGCTTGAAGGTTGTTATGCAAACCGCATCATCTTTTTATTTTGTCAATTATCGAGAACCTTTTGTATCGTATAATTAATCTTCGCTTATGTCAATTTCATGTTGTATGAGACAATGTATCCCCAGCTGACTATTATAACTCAACTTGCTAAATGATTGATTATGTTACAATATGTGTTTGTTTGTCTTATAAGTTATATTATGTGTATACATATTAGTTAGTCAGTTGACCTTTATAAAGTCAAACTTCAAAGGTTAAATGTCATGGCATAATCAGCACAAATGATCACCCCTTTGTATCAGCAAAACCAAACGCAGTGGTACATAACATCTAATGCATGAAAACAATAATAGGAGAAAAGGCTGGGTTAGATTTAACTAAGGTATAGTGAAAATGTGTTTGGTCTATTATACCCTTGATTATATAATCGAAACCGTATATTGACCGAGCATTACGAGTCAATAGACTAGTTTGGCCTCAATTCCAAAGTTTGAACTATCGCGAAGAAAATTTCAACTTTCGAGCAAAAAATGATTTTGGACAAGTTTAAGGACCAACGGTGTATTTTTGTCTAACTTTAATCTTCCATGTCATGTTTGCAAATTTGGTACACATACAAGACATGTACCAAAACAAGTTCTCTTGTTTTCTGCCACTCCTCACATGTCCATCGTCATCTATCTTAGTACACATACCATCTCTTTGACTATTTCTCTACATACTCTCCACAACTGCAAAAAATCATGAAATGAAGTGTTTTCACTTCACAAACGCATAAAACACCCGACAACAACGTAGTATCAAGATCATCCGCAAGAGTATCACGGGCACATTCATTAAGCATAGCATCAAGTACAAATGGGGTTGAGTCAACTCAAGGTCCGAGTTTGGTTCAGAGTAAGTACTCCACCGAGTTGTCTAACCCAGTTGGGTTTTGGAATATGTTGCGGTGGTGGTGGTGCGGAATGAGTTAAGGGTGTTTAAGTTTAGTGAGTTGAAAACCGCTACAAAGGGGTTTAATAGAGGCTTATGATTGGTGAAGGTGGCTTTGGTTGTGTTTATAAAGGTATTGTTAATGTTAATGGTGGTGATGATAATGATGGTAATGGTGGGTGTTCGATGTTGCCATTGCAGCTTGAATCGAACGGGTTTCGTGCATGTTCTTGTTTTTCCGCTTATGTATAAGATTAAGTACTTATAACTTGCTTAGAATAAGTACTTCAGAAATGGTGTTTGGGTTTGCTTATTTCGTAAAAATGCGATATACTCAAAATAAACAATAGTTTTAATTACATCTTAGTTGATCCTTTTGAAATTTAGCAGCCATACAAGCAATTATCTCAGATCGCTATAACCGTAAAAAGCAATCCAAACACCCTCGAAAACTACCCCGGGGTGGCCTAGCTATAGGGCTTGGGAGTCCGAAACCCCAAGAGGCCCCAAGTTTAAATCATGTAAGATGCAACTCCTTGTGTCACCAACTCTAGCATTATAATCCAAATGGTGGGTGGGTTATGCCGGATAGTCTTTGAGTTCGGCCGTTACACCAAAGGTGGCTTTAAAAGTGGTTTTACCTAATGCATTAAGAACGCTAGGAGGTGGTCAGATATAAACTTCTACATTTAGATCACCATTCAAGAAGGCATTCTTCATCCATTTGAAATATTTTTCATTGACAACTAGAAAACACCGCAATCAAAGTTTGGTCATTGTCATTTATGCAATGGAGGCAAATGTCTCTTCATAATCAATTCCATGCTCTTAAGAGTAACCTTAGTAACAAGTCGAGCCTTATATCTTTCTATAGACCCATCGATTGGTGATGAATTATGACACGTGTTGCGATAGAAAAGCACGGATACGCCAAGCATTCATTTTCAAAAGAAGGACTTCGCAATGAGACGTAAATTATCGCAATATTACATGGTCTTATCGTCGAGTTGAGAATGGTACTCGACATGCCGAAGCCATCGAATTGAACAAAATAGATGTCGATATGTAGATAATTTAACAAGCAATTTTCTTAAATGCTTTGAAGAAATTTAGATTAAAATGGAAGAATAAATCACGTAAAGAAGACAAAACTTGAATGACTAAATTTTTAGTGCCAAAAAGAACTAACATCTCGATTTAAAAATATATTAAGAATAGGAAATATAGATAGTTTACATTTTCCAATTTTAGCAATATTAAACAAAATTGAGTCCAGAGAAGTTTATAGTTTAGAGTATTGTTATATCCTTCTACTCTTTGTGCCTACTTATCTTCATACATATATAAATATATAACACATGCATTTCACTCCTAATCTTACTTTATTAAAACCGTCAATTTTTTCACATGTAGAATAAGAAAGTAAGAGAATAAGTAAGAATGCTTAGTAGGAAGTAAGAGAATAAGTAAGAATGTTTAGTAGGAAGAAATAACATTTATCATAACTTTAAGACAAAAATACACTCGTTGGTCCTTAAACTTGTCCAAAACATCGATTTGCCCAAAAGTTGAGATTTTCACGATAGTCCAAACATTGGGATTTTGAGGTTAAACTCGCCCTCGACCCGAATGGTCGGTCAACGCATTTGTTTCGCTTATATAATCGAGGGTATAATAGAACAAACACATTTTTCACTATACTTTAGTTAAATCTAACCCAACCTTAACCAACACTCAACTTTAAGGACCAAATGTGAAAAATTTATATTTAGTAATATTATGCAATTTGATCGCTTTCTTCTTCCCGATATGCTTATTCAATTTTGCGCAACCAAGACTTATATTCTTTATTGTTTCCTCCATCTTCACCAAACAAATGACATATAGAAATACGACTTAATAAAACTCGATCATCAATCACACACATTCTTAGGAAACCGCCCAACTATCTACCAAAATTTGTGCAAACAAACTGTGACAATGGCGCATAAGGGCTTTAGTATAACAACAATCACCGATGATATGGTAAAGTATGAAGTCTAAATATGGGGATAATTGGTTACAAAGTAATGAAATGTCCGATGAGATGTTTCAAGATTTGAAAACAAGTCAAGTGATGAAAGGTTAGTTTAATGTTATGTATTTATGTGATTGAAATATTAAGCTTAACCGCCTTTTTTACCCTAGATAACCCCTTTTTGGCAAGAATCCAAGTAATGTCGAGTCTCGCAAAAAAAAGGATTATAGAAACCAAAGTATCGACAATATGATTCGAGTATGTAATGGCTAAGTATGGGAATAAGTCGATATAGAAGATGAAATTGTTGATGTTATACCGTAAGATTTGTGGCAAAAATATAGAATCGAATGTTGCGAAAGGTTAGACTTATCGCTTGCAAAGTATGATAGTAATGGTCGAACTCGATGTCTTTCTTTTTGGCTATCTTTCCAAATACCAACTCTAAGTGGAAAGGAGGTTGATTTCAACATAATTCGACTCATCCGATGATGATGTTCTGTTGTTGTCTTCTAAGACTAATGGTTCCACATCAATGGTTAGAAATGTAAAGTCTTCCACTTTTAAAGCAACCCTTCCACTTCCACCGCATGTACCGTTAGCACCCTTGTTCATAAAAAGTCCAAAAAGTAAGGAGAGGATTACATGTAGTACTTGGTCTTGGAGCGGTTGTGGGTCGCTTTGCAAAACAGAATGAGTGATATGTGCCTCCCCAAGAAGCTCAAGTCTCCCATAAGAAGCTCAAGTCTCCCATCAACAAACTCACATATTTTTTAGTTGGTGATGTAATGCAAGATGTAAATTTTTTGCTTAAGATGGTTACTCAAAACAATGACTTTTAAGATGTATATTTTGCTATTTATGGTTTAATTAATGTTGCTATGTATATTTTGGGCATGAGGATTTAATTAACCTTTGTTATGAATATTTTGATTATCATGAGTTAAATGTTAGCCCACTTGGTCTTTGACTTGCAAATGCTTCACTTTCTTCATCATCATTGTCAATGGGTTGTGGAGACCTACAATCATGAATTTCATCAGGACTTGTTATAGTCACCCTTCCACCTACTATACCCATTGAACCACTACCTCTATTAGATGCTGAAATATGTAGGCCCACTACACCACCACCTCTACTACCTGTAGTTGTGTTTTCCATTCTAACACCACATGTACAAGTATCAGTTGTGTTTCCACTTATGTTACGATGCATTGGATAGCAATACCACATGAAATCTCTATAAAGTGGACGCCTTCCAAAAAATGTCAATTCTAGCCATGTTTTCACTTTCAACCCAACAATCAATACATATCATTAGACAACAATTTTCTTCATGCATTGTGTAACTTTTTTTTGATGTGATAAAGAATTGAAGAACTAAGGGGTATTATATAATGCAGTCAACAAATGGTATATTGGGGAACAATGTGGTTGTTGAACAAGAAGATGAGAGTAATGAAAATATAAATGATTCAAACTTACTAAAATATAGGCAAACACATGAATTTGAAATTTGTACTATTACAAGCTAGTACGACCACCATGTGGTCGAATAAGCTACATCCACTCTACTACAAGCCCCAATAAGCTAACTTTTTCAAATAAAAAGGGCAAGTAAGTTGTAAACAATTTTAAGCGAGGTTTTGATGGGAATGAAAAGGCTAAAATAGTTGAGTTTCCAAGTTTTGATGGTGAAAATAAGGATGGTGTTGAAAACAGGGATGGTTGTCTTGGTGTTGTTGTGGCTAGTGGTGTTAATACACCATTTAGAAGCAGTGAAAGGATTGCCGACTGCGTACTTGCTCTTTTTGCCAAAAGGTCTTCCTAGGTGATGTTTCAATGTTGAATTGCATGGCATCTGTTTTATATTTTGATACTGCAATTATACCTTATCTAACTTGAATATTTGGTGTTTGGATACCTGTTTTTTCGATGCACAGTAGCAGTTTGATCATCAATTTAAGGTTGATGTTTTGTGTGTTGCTCAGTTTAAGGATATCCAGTACCAGTATGTAGATCATTAGAAGTTTGTTCAGTGGAAACTGCATCATCTTTTCTATTTTGTCAATTATCAGTAGAATCTTTTGTATCAGACAATTAATCTTTAGTTTATGTCAATTTCATGTTGTATCGTACAATGTATCCCCAGTTGACTATTATAAGTCAACTTGCTAACTGATTGATTATGTTACAATATGTGTTTATTAGTCTTATAGGTTATATTCTGTGTGTAGATTTTAGTTTGTCATTTGACTTTTATAAAGTCAAACTTCAAAGGTTAAATGTCAGCAAAACCAAACACATTGGTACATAACATCTGATGCATGAAAACAATAATAAGAGACAAGGTTGGGTTAGATTTAACTAAGGTATAGTTAAAAATGTGTTTGGTCCTTACACCCTCGATTATATAACTGAAATCGTACGTTGACCTGAGCATTACGGGTCAAGGGGCGAGTTTGGCCTCAATTCTAAAGTTTGGACTACCGGTGAATAAAATCTCAACTTTTAAACAAAAACAATGACTTTGAACAAGTTTAAAGACAAACGGTGTAGTTTTGTCCAACTTTAATCTTCCATGTCATGTTTGCAAATTTGGCAAACAAAAACATCGCAATCCCAAACGGCCGTGTGTTTGGTTTTTTCTCTCTCATGGTTCACACAACAAGACATGTACCAAAACAAGTTCTCTTGTTTTCTGCCACTCCACACATGTCCATCGTCATCTATCTTAGTACATAACATTAACATACCATCTCTTTGACTATTTCTCTACATACTCTCCACAACTAAAAAAAAAAAATCATGAAATGAAGTGTTTTCACTTCACAAACGCAGACAAAACACCCGACAACAACGCAGTATCAAGATCATCTGCAAGAGTATCATGGGCACGTTCACTTAGCATAGCATCAAGTACAAATGGGGTAGAGTCAACTCGAAGGTCTGAGTTTGGTTCAGAGTGCAAGTACTCCACCGAGTTGTCTGACTCAGTTGGGTTTTGGAATATGTTAAGTGGTGGTGGTGGTGGTGGCGGGAATGAGTTAAGGGTGTTTAAGTTTAGTGAGTTGAAAAGTGCTACAAAAGGGTTTAATAGAGGGCTTATGATTGGTGAAGGTGGCTTCGGTTGTGTTTATAAAGGTATTGTTAATGTTAATGGTGGTGATGATAATGATGCTAATGGTGGGTGTTTGGATGTTGCCATTAAGCAGTTGAATCGTAATGGGTTTCAGGCATGTTCTTGTTTTGCCTCTCTTTTTTCTAGCACAATGTACATTGACCTAAGTTTGTTTATTACAGTAATTAAGTACATTTGCGATTTAGGGGTATGTTTGGCAAACATAGTAGAAACTCGAGCAAAATCAGATGTGGTTGTTTAGTTTGAGTTGCAAACTAGTTTAAACCGAAAAGTACTAGGGGTGTTTGGGATTGCCTATTTTTTTCTGCTTATGTATAAGATTAAGGACTTATAACTTGCTTAGAAATAAGTACTTCAGGAAATGGTGTTTGGGTTTGCTTATTTCGTAAAAAATGCGATATACTCGAAATAAACAATAGTTTTAATTCATCTCAGTTGATCATTTTGAAATTAGTAGCTTCATACAAGCAATTATCTGTATCTGCTATAAGCAGAAAAAGAAAATAAGCAATCCAAACACCCCTGAAAACTACCCCAAGGGGGTGGCCTAGCTATAAGGGCTTGGGAGTCCGGAAGCCTTAAGAGGCCCCAAGCTCAAATCATGTAAGATGCAACTCCTTGTGTCACCAACTCTAGCATTATAATCCAAAACGGTGGGTGGTAGTCTTTGAGTTCGTCCGTTAAACAAAAGGTGGCTCGGGTGTGTGGTTTCACCTGTATACAAAAAGAAAAGTATAAAAATGACACAAAGTAAAAATCGGATTTGGCTTTGTTTTAGTATAAAACCTACTTTTTGTAGCTTATTAACACTAGCATACATCCGTTAGGTACATCCAAGGGTTATCGACATTTGAATTATGGCAATAATGGAATTAAATATAAAGCTTGTAGAATCATTAGTTGATAGTGGATAAGAGGAGTATTATGCTATTTGTTATATTTTTGGTTTTTGCGTTTTTGTATATCACGTTATCTCTGGGATATATCTGTTGGTTTGTCTTTAGGATTATTTTATAAGTTGGGTTATCTTATGTGTTCTCTTTGTATCTTATATGTTTTAGTTTTCAGGGGCATAAGGAATGGATTAATGAAGTGAACTTTTTGGGAGTGGTTAACCATCCAAATCTTGTAAAGTTAGTGGGATACTGTGCAGAGGATGATGAAAGAGGGATTCAGCGGCTTTTAGTCTATGAGCTTATGAGCAATAAAAGCCTGGAAGACCATCTATTGGTTCGTGGAACATCTCCTCTTTCTTGGTTGACACGTTTGCAAATTGCTCAAGGTGCAGCTCGTGGTTTGGCTTACCTACATGAAGAAATGGACTTTCAGGTACATTATTATTTTTTTATGTTTGGCTGATTTTACAAAATTTATGGTCATTTAAAGTCATGAACTTCATATGCTGTGAGATCTGGATGATTATTTTTAGATAATAATTGCTGGCTATGCTTGAATTGTTTTTTCTAATACAATACAAATGATATATGTGTGGTATATAATAATTTAATCCATTCATTATCCATTGACATAAGTATTCAAATTTGACTTTGTGGGCTTATTATATTAGGGACTCGTCTGTATTCATACTGTAGATTCATACAAAGGGACACATGTTTTGGAACAAGTTGATGTTCAAAAACACTAATTCAAATTGCAAATGTAGGTTTGCGTACGATATTATAGTCAAATTACTAACTACTGACAGAAAAAGGAAGTTGCGTTTTAATACTAAAAGGGATGTAATTTTCTAGCATTATCTAGAAATCTTTATCTACAAATATACTTACAAGAGCCTTTAAGGTGGATCAATAGAATTTGAAAATATTACGAAAGTTTCTAGTTTTAGTGGGATTTTCATCATCAAATCAATGAATCAATTTTTATCAATCTTCAACATCAAATCAATGAATCAATTTTTATCAATCGTCAAATATTTGAAGGTCTGGTTATATACCATTAGTCTACTTGTTTGGATGATACCATAGTATTATTAATGTATTATCATACTCGTTAATTTTAATTCTTCAATATGAACATACCAAAAGTTCGAAACTTACTTTCAACAATATTTTATCACAAGTTCACTTTCTAGAAAAGTGTTTGCCCATAGTACTGATAGGATTGTTATGCATAATATGCACATTCATAAACTTGAACGATCCGGGTTGACTTTTTCAGGAGTTGAAAGAAACCAAGCCGTTATTCACTTCACCTCATAAGACAATCTTACTTAGAGTCAAACCTACAATCAGATAAGGATGTATTTTGAAAATCAATCCACAACTCATATAGCCAAGTATTTAGATGTGAGAAATGAACACTTAAAGATCAAGTGTCATTTAGTCAATAATCATGTATTAAGAATACCATCCATTCTTCCAGCCATCTTGCCCAGTTCATGTCCTGGGTAAACACTGGCTATCATACATTTTGGTGAAAGCAAAAATGAGTTTTGATGGCTAGTGATAGTCTGTTAATACTTAATAGAGCGCTAAACGGGTTCCATTAATTTCATTGTTCTCTGCCAACAAGTATCTGTACTGTATAGCTATATTTAATTAAGTTATCTCCTTGGTAGTAAAACGTAGATACTATCCTTATCAACTACTATTAATTATTAAGAAAGGGCTACACTTTCAATTTGGTCTCATCATGGGCTTCTTTTGCATTTGATAACAAGCTGAAAATACTTGAAACTATAATCGAACCATCCGTTCAACTGAAATAGGGGTCCGGTGATTGGTTTTTCTTAAAGAAATTCAGTAGAGAGTATATTAGAACTAATTGCTATCCCATCCTCTTTTTATTTCATTCATGCCTTATATAAGATGGTGCTTTATAATGGATTATATTATTATAATACCATGGTAAGGAAAAAAAACGTCTTGTTAAGACTGACAATTTTAACCCACGTTTTTAAATATGGGTCACTTTTTGTAACTATCGTTCACTTTGTGGGTTCATTGGGCCATTGCTGAATTAAAGTGTGGGTCCAATGAGCCATTCAAGTATTCTTGCTTAAACCCAGAACATATATACCTTGAATCTGCGTTAGAGTCGAAGGTTGAAACTGAAATGACGTCTGCAGACTTCAACAGGCGCAGTGTTTCCTTTCCGGGGTAGTCATGGAATTTTTAGGAGAACCGAGTGAGTTTGTGGTAGTTTTCTATGGAAGCTATATAGAATTATTTGCAATCTATTTATCTATCAAAAGTGATTTAATTGCATTATGTGTGGCTGTTTGTTCTGTTTTATTCTAGTAAATTGAAAAGTATGCAGACAAACCTTTTGACTGAACGAGTCTACCAAACTTCTGACCACCTGTCGACCCATGATGAAAAAAACTAGCTCATAATAACCTGCACATTTTGACCCTAACTTGTTACTTGTTTCAATCAATTACCCAATCCAACCGAACCTGCTAGTTTTGTCACCTATCCACTACATCAGTAAGAATTGTGTCGGTAAGCTCATAACCAATACTCCAATAGGTCCAGTATCAATGTGCACATGGCGTTTAAGGTGTACAGTTTGACTTGGCTCTTTGCATCGAGTTCTTCTGTTCTTTCTAAGTTGTTTCTGCCACTAAAATGTACCAATAAAGAAAGGAATTCCTGAACACCTAGTTTATGTTCATATTACAATACTTTAAACAAATTCTCAATAATGATCTTCCTAATAAATTATCTTCAATCTGTGTCCATCATTTTGTTCTCAAACTGTCATATGATACCTTTATCAATAAACTTATTTATTATCTGCAAAAAAAAAAAAAAAAAATCCTTTTTTTTTCATGTAAAACTATCACTAAGGTGAAGAGATCGCGACATATATTTAAGAGTAAAGGTACTAATGAAATTTACATAAATCTTGTGAATTTAAATTTCCCATTAGTGAATACCAAGAAATGATATAAGTGGCACTCGTTTTCACATAAGCATTCTCAGGAAACATAAATCTTGTGAATTTAAATTTCCCATTAGTGAATACCAAGAAATGATATAAGTGGCACTCGTTTTCACATAAGCATTCTCAGGAATTTATTCTTTGCAACTGATGCAGTTAATCTTTCGAGATTTCAAAACATCAAACATTCTTCTAGATGAAGACTTTAACCCAAAGCTCTCAGACTTTGGACTTGCAAGACAGGGCCCCCCTGCTGGATTGAGTCACGTTTCAACAGTCGTAAGCTCATCTTTTTTTGTAAATTACATATAGCAGATCGCAAATAATAGTTTCACGATGCCTCCATGGAACTAAATAACTAATCCTTCCTTTGTTTATCTCAAAAGGTTGTCGGGACAGTAGGTTATGCAGCTCCAGAATACGTTCAAACTGGTAGACTCACAGCCAAAAGTGACGTTTGGAGCTTCGGGGTGGTTCTTTATGAACTCATCACAGGTAGGCGAGCAGTAGAACGAAACTTGCCAAAAAATGAGCAAAAGCTCTTGGACTGGGTGAAACCGTATATTTCAGATTCAAAAAAATTCCGCCTCATTATTGACCCACGCCTCGAAGAAAACTACTCTCTAAAATCAGCGTACAAACTTGCATCTTTAGCCAATAAATGCCTCACAAAGAACCCCAAATCCCGACCCAAAATGAGCGAAGTGGTCGAGATGCTAGGAAACATCATTAATGACGCATTACCACCTCAACAGGAAACTGAGCCTGAAACCGAAACCCAAGTGGTTGGACAAGAGACCGAAGAAGGTCCGGATCAAATGGACTCGGGAAAAGAAGAGGGTTGTGGTGGAGGTAACTATATGAGAAGGGCTTTTGAGTTTAAAGAGTTGGTTAGTTTAAGGAACCGTTCGTGTGGTAGATTGGATTGGCGATATTGGACACATGGGAGTCGTTGAAAACATGTAGTCCAGGCTGCCTTTGTGTAATGTATCTCATTTGTTTATTCTATTAGATTTGTTTGAGTAATAAGAATATGATGGCAAGTTCAAGTAGTTTTCTTTTGTGTTCGATATTGAATGGGAGCAAGTGAGCAACTAGTAGAGGATGTCGAGAGCAATTGCTACAAGGCTGACTGGTGCAAGACCAGAAAACCAACCTGCGATATGTAAACAATGGCTAGACCACAATATACAACTATGAATTGAGTTTGCCTTGAAAATGCATTTGCTAAACCTTAAAACCAAAGTCGACCCTTGGTCTATAGTACTTGGTTACGCAAATTTATGAGTTTGTGTTTTATATACGGTGTGATTTAAATTGTCATGGTTAAAACCAGTGTAAAACATACAGTATATACATGATCAAAAATTAAAGTTAAAATATCCACTTTTCACTATAAAGAAGAAACAAAATATTGGCAAACGATAAATTGTTAACCGACGAAAAATACATTATTACGGCGAAATTATTTTTATCTTTCATTAAACGGCAATACTTTCGAAAAAATTATTTTTTTCGTTTTTTACAGATATTAAATATCACATGATATGGAATCACGTGTGATCTTGTAAAATCACGTGTAATTTTGTGAATATCACTAAGCAAGTGACATAAACAAGAAATCAAAAGAGAGATTATATCTGCAAGAGTGAAAATTACGTGTGATTTTGTGAAATGTTCAATACTTATATACATTTTAGTGAAATCACATATTTTTAAAATAATAAATCACACGTGATTTCTAGTCATAAATTTCAACATTCACAAAGTTAAACTCAAAAAAAAGGTTTGTCGAAGTATATAGAAGTTCTCATTAAATGAAAAATGATTTTATGTCTTGCATGATGGTTTAAGTAGTTTTACTTAACAATAATTTTTTTTTTTTTTTAGATGAGCTTTAATTGTTTTTTATTAAAAAATAGGTGACTATAATTATCTCATTTGACTTTTGATTTTTTGTGATCTTTGTTGAACGAAACTCGCTGATCTAAACTCTCTTTTAAACTAAAAATGTAATAGTTTAAAGATGTTTGCTTGGGACTAGGTCAAAAGGACTAATCTCGGGCCTATCTTAGCTTTTAGTGTAACCGGATTGAGTCGTGTCTTTATGATCGTATTATGAATAACGTTAGTCCAAATTTTCACTCGTGTAGATGTAATCTCTTTTTGCTTTCTTGTTTATGTCACTTGCTTAGTATTGTTAGCCTGTATTTATGATAGCCCGTATATAGCTTGTATATGTGTAACGAGCTCAAGCCCAATTCTAGAATACTCTGTATATGTGTATTTATTGGTACGATGTATTGGGGTGAGAGATCAATCAAATCAGTTTATTCCTATCATATCTCCTATAATCACTGACATGGTATCAAAGCCTCCAAAACATATCGATCCAAAATAAAACCCTAAACACTAACACGCCTCATTTTTTTTTCTTTTCTGGTTGTGTTTGTTCTTAGGTAACAAACAAAGGATCTTGTTCTTTGGTAACAAGAGGTTTAATATATTGTATTACTTGTTCTTGGTGACAAGTCGTTGCTAGCTGCTACTTTTCATTCTTAATAAAGTTCCGTACACTCCAACATACAAACCCTAACTAGTTTTATTCCCACAATCCTCTTGATTCTGTAACCATGACCGGATCAGAGATACCACCCACGCCACTCTCGGATAAACTCTCCCAAGTCACGCACCATCATCTTCTAACAAGGGTTCCCGTTAAGCTTGATATTGACAATTGGAATTACAGTTCATGGGAGTTCTTTTTTGAACAACTTTGCTATAGCTATGAAGTAACCAAATACATTCATGGCTCTCCTAATGAACCTGCTTCAAGTAACCCCCCTCCTCTCACACCGGAAGAACTCAAGGTAGACAAGATAGTGCTCTCATGGATTTTTACCACTCTTTCGGACACGCTTCAAGCAAGGTTAGTAGTGGCTCGTCCCAAGTCATCTAAATTACTTGATATTTCTCTTTATTTTTATTCTATAGCATTCTTATAGTCTAATATCAGATTGTAGCATTCAAAATCATATGTTTGCATCACATATAATCTGATTAATATCCACGGACTAAAATTACATGTGTTAATGTCATCTACGTTGTCCCCTAAGCATATTGTTTTGGAGTTTTGCATCTTATAACTCTCTTGGATGTATTTCAAGCAAGGTCATAAATAGCGTGAGGCGTGACGTAGCAGCAAGACCAAGTCTCACGTTTTAGCGGTAAAGACGAAGCTTTTGCGTTTGTAAAGCGTGAGATAAGGCGGCACAAAATATGAAAATAGTTATATATTTATGTCATATTTCATATATATCGAGTTTATAAAAAGATGTAGCATAAGGTACATGGCGTGACGGCATGACCAAACCTCATACTTTTGCAAGGCCTTTGTAAGACCTTTGCGCGCTATTTAGAACCATGATTTCAAGAATGCATCTTCAACTTTTTAATGAATGTTATATACGAGGTTTCGAGCCCGCGCGTTGCTGTGGGTGTTTTCCCTAAATATGTAGCAACCAGTTTGTCGAAGATAGCAATGGTAAAAGTCATAAGATTGCAAGGATGCCTGCTGCAAGTGACTGCTGCAGCTATAGTGCAAGCTTGTCACATAAGAGTAGCAGTTTTGTATGCTATTGCATAGCACAAAATAGGAGTATCTTAGCATGCAAACATGTCATGCCTTTTGTCTAAGTTTGACACAAAAGAATACAATCTTTCGGCACATATTTCTGCAGCTAGAAAGTCATAAGATTGCAAGGAAATCTGCTGCAAGAATGTGCAGCATAAAAAAACTTGCCAAACCTTTTAAAACACACATCAGATTCATATGTACTAACTATTGGAATGGTGTGCAAAATATGTTGCATCCAGCCTTTGCATAGTTTTACAGCTATAATGCAAGCTTGTGACATAAGATTAGCAGTTTCGTACGCTATTGCATACTTTTGTTGCCAGACTGTAAGCGCGGCACAAAATATGAGTATCTTGGTATGCAAACATGCCATACCTTTTGTCTAAGTTTGACACAAAAGAATACAATGTTTCGGCACATATTTCTGTAGCTAGAGCAGGAATATGTTTCAAAACATATCAAGTTTTAAGGCTTCCAGTTTAAATATTCACATTGGTAAGTTAATGGTTAGATGTCCTTCTTCTTTTCAGTGTTCCTTGTCTTCCTTTTCTCTGCAGCTGCAGGTTCCACCATCACTGCATAAACATAATCAAAATAAGAGCATTAGTGAGAGAAGGTAAAAGGAAATAGATGAAGTTAACTATTATTTATCAGAAACATATGAAAATACAGTGTAAGCAAAAACAAATTGTCATTGTGATGGTTAGGTATAAACTGTAAACTAAATGCAATGAAAATGTTACTGTTTTAGTTTGGTTAGCTGCACTGTTTATATTTACATGGGTACACTTCTTGTCTATATAAGTAGTGGACATGTGTGTCATTGTGGGTTACACCTTATTAACCATCCGGTAAGAATTGTGTGAGAAAAATGGGAACGACTCTAATTTTGATGAACCGAAATAAGCATGTGGTTACGATAAGTCGCACCGTGCTTTCCGCTTTGTTTTTGCATGAAGAGTGTGATATTGAAGGCATGATTATGGTATTTAATGAAAAATGTGATGATGTGCGTGCAAGAATTGTGAAAAAAAGGGAGTTGCTGAGAGAGGGTGAAGGTTTCAGTTCAACTGATCATGTAGTCATTAATGGCCTCAGATTTGCGGGAAGCACAAAACAAAGACTATCAGTTGTTGGCTGCAATGGTTGTTCTTGTTGATGTAGCGCATGAAGAACGTAGTGAGACGCATCGTCATGTGCTCACTATGGAGCGATATGATTAGGGAGGCTTTCTGCGGTTTTAGGTGTTGGCTTGTTTCGAGTGAAGCAATGTTATGGTGAGGTGATGTTTGTATTTGATGTTGTAAGATATTGTTTGTATGAATAAACCTCGCGATCTGTATGATTTAAGTAACATGAATCTGCTTTTTATTTTGCTTTTTTTTTTTTTACCATTTTATTTTTAAATTAATTGTTTTATATCCTGTTTGTTTTTTGGCTATATAAGGATGACTTTGTTGAGCCATTTTGCATTCACCTTACATCTAACCACCATGGGTGCAAGACCAAACATTGACCATTTAAAAGAGTGTTGTGGTTCTAATAAGCTCCAGCATTGCTTTAAATATCTGTTTGTGCAAGAATGGAGAGAGAATGAGAGTTTGATCATGTACATTGGGCAGAAATGTGCTAATCTTGAGACTAACATTGAGAGAAGAGATCAACTAATCGAAGAGGGCAAGTCTTTTGGTCCATTTGATGATGTTGCTCCTGATGCAGTTGAGTGTATGTTGGAGACGCAGCAGAGAGACCAAGATATCATAGCTGCGTTGGTTGATGTTTTTGATCTAGCTCGTGAAGGGAGAACTGAAAAGCAACATCATATAGGTTTGATGGATCTAAAGGGTTAGTCTTTGGTTGGTTTAGCGGTGGTGTTAGTCACTATATTGGTAGCAAGGTCGTGTGAATTTTAAGTTTTCGTATTTTAATGTATTTTCTTCACCAAGTATTTGAATTACATTATGAATAAAACCTTGTTTTTGTGTATGAATGCTTATTTAGGTTTTATATTAAAGCTTAATAAATGTAAAGAATTTAAGAAGTGTGAAAGGACATGCACAATAATTTTGATTTCTGCTGTTTTGAGTGTGTGGTTGGTTGAAGGTAAATAGCATTGTCTATGGTTCAGTGTTGATTTGTGGTTCCAAGATAAAGTGGCTGTATAAATAATTGCCATGTTAGGCTTTGATAGGTGTGCAGAATGTGAGAAGAGTAAAGTGGTATGCAAAATTAGCAATTGCTTGTCCTGTTTTGAATGTGTGTTCAGAAATAGTAGATCTTGTGAGCATGTGTAAGTGAAAAAAACAAATTGAGTGCCAATCTGTGGCTGGACTTTAAAGTAGCTGCATAAATAGTAAAGAAATTTGCAATTTTGTGCTGCTGCTACTCAATGACAAGAGACCATGCATGCATGATGAGTGTGTAAATACTCATCATTTTTGGGTCAATCTGAACTGCAAAACGTTTAAAAATGCTCAGAAATGCATCAAAATCCGAAAATATTCCAAAATTACATTTTATATGTTTCGGATGCAAAATGTTTAAAATCGATGAAAATGAGCAAAGTTTGCATAATTGGCGTTTCAGTCCCCAAGTTTCAAAATTGTCGAAAGCAGGTCCACGAGCACATAATTTCAAAAGAAAAATCACCAAAGGTCCTTTTAAAATCATAAGTTGTCAAAATTAGTCCTTTGGTGAAAAATATCAAAAGTTTTGAGAAATTACAATTTTGGTCCCTCAAGTTTCAAATTTGGCACATTCAGTCCTTATTCCATCAGAGATTGTCAAGTTTAACCCTTGGATCATTTTTCAGAATATATACGATTAACCCCTCAGGAATCAGACTTGGCATGTTTAGTCCCTGGATTTTCAGTTTTGGCAAACTTGGTCCCTTAACTATACAATGTATCCAAATTATTTCCCAAGTCCAAGTTAATAACAAATCCAACCCAGCTGGTAACCTTGGCCCAACTAAAACCCAACCCAGTCCACCTCCAAACCCGACCCAACCCTTTTGTTATTAACCAACCCGCCACCCACCATTTTAAATAATAAACCAGTCACGGGTTTTACTCTTCCCCCCTCCATCATCACCTTTCGTGCAACACACAACTCAACTCATATCCCTGACCTTATCACTCCAAACACATCCTCCAAATAGCATTGATTACTTCCTCTTCACACTCAATCCCCACAAACCGTTAAAAACATTTCCGCCAAAAGTTAATCAAAGGCCAAGATTGCCTTAAGTCATCAAATGGTTGAAAAGCAGTGGGATTAATTAGAGATGAGAGAGAAGCTTGGGGAGCTATAAAGAGAAGGAAGAGAGAAGATTGAGAGTAGTAGTTAGTTTTGTAGTTAGTGAGTAGTCATGAGTTCGTTTCTTGTTTTAGATTTTAGTTTTAGTCCAACTCCTTAGGTTTTAGAGGAGTTTTGACCATCTTCATTTCTCGTCATTTAATTGTTTTCAATAGTGTAAACCTTACTTTTAATCATTGTAACTGTTTTCATTAATATAGTGGCTTTAATCATTTTAATCTTTTGTCATTTAATTTCAAAGTTATTAGTTGATATGGTTATTTCCTTTTTTTGATAAGCTCGAATAAACTTATTGCGACTTATTTGAGTTTCTTGTTGGTTAAAATCGCTTAATTTTCAAGTTTGCAAAAGTCAATAAAAGTCAAACATACAAGTCAAATCATTTAAGATGAATTTCGATTGTAAGGTGTTAATGAATGTAGTTTTAAGTCTGTTTGATTCATTTGATTACGTGTTAATCGGTTTTAATCAAGGTTCTTAGTTTTAATGCATGTTGGAATTGTTAAAGGAGTGTTTGGGTTAAGGATTGAAGCGTGTTAGATGTCATAAATATGGAATAGATCAGTGGTTTCAGTATTGTTATGGTTTATTTTGTTCATTTCTGTCTTTGTTTTACTGTCACTTGTGCTCTAAAGTCAAAATCCATAGTTCACTGCTCCTATTGTCATTCTGTTGGAATCAGTTTATGAAATCATCACTGATAGGTTTAGAAGTTAATAGGTTAGCTTGTTTCAGTTGCATTATATCATTAGTTACCCACATCAGTCTTGAATTTGCATTTGAAACTCATTTTTGTCAAACTTTCATCTGTTTCAAAAAGTCAAAACCAAGTCCTATGCCTGATTTTTGCAAAACTTGCAGCTAATGCTTAGGGTTCATTTTTGCTAGTTAAGGTCTCAAATTTGGTCATATTGCAGTAGGCTAGGTGGTCTTCAAGACCCTATATCTGTTTTTCCTTGTAGCTTTTCTGATAAGCTTTTAAATAAGCTCCTAATAGGAACCTGTCTTGCTGTTTCTGCTTATGCAGCCACTATCCTTAATAGCAGTCTTTTGATTGGTCTATATCTTCTTCACCTCTTGGTCCTTATTAGTGCAAATTTGGTTATAGTATCTCGGCTGGTGGTCTTGAGGATTGTGCTTTTGGTTTTCATTTTAGCTTACTGAATAAGCTGTTGTAACAGCTTAAACTTAGGGTCAGATTAGCTTGTTCTGCTTATGCAACAGTTAGCTTAGATCATAGGTAGAATGCTTTAGCAGTTAGGAGTAGTTGCATTCAGATGTTTTAGAGTAGCTTTTGTATTGCCTAGCTTTTATAATCAGTTGGTATCACTCTAGTGCTTAATAGCTTATTTCTAGTGCTTATTTCATATCCAGTTACATAGCAGCCTTAGATTCTCCCTCATAAGCCCTTGTTTTCTCATTTTATCAGCTTTAGAATAATATTTTAGGATTTCCCTGAATTTTCATAATTTTTGGACCTTTGTTTAGTATTTTTCTTATTTAAATTCAGTTTTTAATCATTTTTAATTAGCTTTAATTGCAATTAATTGAGAAAAAGTTCCAAAAAATAGTTTTTCAATTTTAATAGTTTAAGATAAATATAAAAAGCATAAAAAACATTTTTCCTTATTTTTCTCTTTTTATTTGGTATTTTTCATAATTTTAATTAGATTTAAATAGATTTAAATTCATAGAAAATAGAAAATTAATCAGAAAAATACAAAAATAGTTTTACAAATTCTAGTTTGTTATTTTAGATTTTTCTAAGTCTTAATTTTATTTTTCTAGCTTTATTTCCTATTTTCTTGTATTTTAGGTAATTATTAAATAGTTAAAAATAGTTTTTAATTAATAATAATTAGATAATAAGTTATAAAAATAATTTTCTTTTTCTATAAATTTTCTTTTATCATTAGGATTGTAAAAATGTATTTTTCATATTTTTAGGATTTATATTGTTTAAGTTTCACGTTTTATTTTGTACGTTACGTAGTTTTTAATTTAAACGTACGTTTTAGGTTTTAAACGTTCATCATTTTAATTGTAGTGATAGCGTTTATTTAATAGATTTTATCTTTTTGATTTCCTTTAATTTGCATTTTAGCCCTTGTAGTTTATGTCCTTTTTCCGTAGTTATAATAATTCCAAAATCCTTTTTCCGTTCAAATCTCCGATCACTATACGTTTGATAATCCATTGCATAGCTCATTGGGACATAACGACCGGGAAACACTATACTCCTCGGATCTTCATTGATTTCGTGTCGAACTGTTTTAAGTGCATTACGGCTGGTCATTCATAAGTGGCCCGTTTGTGTGATTAGACTTGACGGTTTCTGTGAGATCAAATTTTGGCGCCACGCCGGGAGTCAAGGGCTTATCTTCCGTCTAGCAGATTAGTGATTTGGATATTCACTCTTTGTTCATACCATCCATCCGTATATGTTTGTATTTTCTTATAAAATCAAAAATCCAAAAGATTTTCGCCTTTGTTTTTGCATCATGTCTATCCAAAATCCAAAATATACATCTTTACCCTCTCACATCTTTGATTCTTCATCCCTACCCTCCGAAAACCTTTGATTCTATCTATGTCTTATCCTCACCCTCTTGGTTGTCAATGGTGTGGTGGTCCTTATAATGGTGGCAATTGCCCCGGTTGTAGCATGGTGGAATCAAGAAACGGTCTGTCTATAACCGGGATCCCTATTCCTACCATAACACGGTCGATTTATTCCATCGGCTACCACATCGTGAGACTCAAAGTAGCTTTCTTGTTGTGAGTCTTGTGGTGGTTCACACTCGATTCGATTGTCAATCGGAAACACGCTTGTCTATGAGCGGTGTTCCCGATACCAATTATGACTACAACACATACCACTCACAACCACATCGGTTTCTTGTTGTGAGTATTGTGGAGGTCCTCACTCTAGCTCAGATTGTCAAGCAGGAACCCAATTCCTTGTAACAATTACGACTCTTCATATCAAGACCAACCTCCACAAGACCAAATAATTCAAGCGACTCCTCATGAAACTACGATGCACCTTCTATCAAGACTCGGAGTTATTAAAAGAACTTAAGGAGGAGTCGGCTATGTCCTCCCAAGATAATCCAAATGAGAAATCCATGGAAGTTTTGTTAGCAAGAGCGGGCCGCTAAATTAGATTCCCAAATTGCCTTTGAACAATGCATTAGGGAATCAATTGCAAAAGAAAAAGCGGCCAAATCTAGCTCTCGATTCCGTTTCATTTCGATGACGATGATGATGAAGATATCCTTGATATCCTACAATTTTATAACGGTTCATCAAGTTCATCGGTTGAAATTCCTTCCATGAAAAGTCGGGAGAAAAGACTATGATGGAATTACTAGCGGAAGAACAAATGTTAAGTATAAAACATATGTATGCTAGTCCTTCTAAACTCCCTCGATCTGTTGTTATCACACCAAGCTCCCACTCACTCTCTAAACATGGGGGACGAGCATCTCGACCTTGTTCTCGAAAAGGAATCGGACGAATTCATAAAGTCTAGTGTTGAGAACCTTGTCCCAATCCCAAGAGAGTCACAGGAATTCTCGAGCATCCGTGTGATATTCCTTTCCTCTTGAGTGTTCTCAAGATCATTTTGAAACTTTCTACGATCTTAGCGACGATTGTGCTTCCTATGGAGACATCGAGTACGCTGAGGCATCACTTCCACAATCGATCTCGATCCCCCTCTTGAGGAGTTCTCCGGTGAACTCACTCACATCAATCCACTCTTTGATTTGAAGCCGATCCGGAGAGACCGAAAGTCTCATTGATAATGATCGCTCACTCACTTCTTATCCTAATAAATCAATCGAGAATGTTGATCACTTTGTTCCCAAAACATTCAAAGCTACTCTCACTAATCCTCTATTTGAATTCGACTGAATTCACTTCAGTTCGAGAATCCACTCTTTGATACTCGATTGAGGATAGTGATGAGCCCACAATGGAACAAGAGTTCACAAATTCACTTCATGTGAATGATTCTCTTCATAAAGAGTTCTCCGGTGAACTCTCTCATGACATATCTCCTCCGGAACATGATCATTTCTATTTTGATCTTGAGGATGATATTGGCTCGGAGGAAGGTGTACTCTATCGTATGAGTTTGCCTATTAATGATACTACCTTCACCCTTCCTCCCAATATGTCTACATTTGAGGATGAAGAATGGATCTTGATTGTTATCAGAACCTTTCTTCCTTTCCTCAAATATCTTGTGATTTCTCCATCTTCACTCCTTGGAATGAAGACACTATCTTTGATCCGGCATTTTCATTTATCATTTGTGAGCGGTTCTATGTATATCTCATCGGTGTGGAACTTTCACGTGCTTCAAATGTTTGTCCAAACATCTTGAATGAAAGTCCGATGGAGATTGTCTCTCCACTTTGCTTCCCCATGAACCAATGAATTGGGTCGAGTCAAGCTAGCGACTCGGTAATCAAAAACAGAGCTAAACATAGGTTTTCACCGTGTGTACCACCCTAGTGTGGGGAGTTGCCCACATGTTATATATATATAAGTTTCAAAAAAAAAAAAAAAAAAAAAAAAAAAAACTTTCTAAATAATGGCCGTAGTATTTCCTTTTACGTTCTTTGTTTCGGCATAACCGCGGTACTTTGAATATTGAGGGCAATATTCATTTCTAAGTGTGGGGAATTCTCACGAATTTTATCATATAATTATACCAATTCCCGCTTTTGGCCAAATTTTTTTTTTGAGTAAGTGTTTACACTTTCTCATTTGGTTATCGATCCGCCTTGTATAATAAACTAAAGGATTGGCTAATCCAGAGCAAACGGCTCTTGGTAAAGATTTCTCAAATCCGTTTATATGGCTTGCAATTTGCCCAAAATTGTATGGTATTCAAATTTCACCATATCCTAAAAAGTGAAGAGTTGGCTAGCCCGCAAGTTTATGGCTTGTGGTAAAGGCGATGGAAAAACCATAATTGGTAATCGACTCACCAAAGATAATATTGATAATTTATCTAAGAGTTGGCTAGTCCGAGCAAACGGCTTCGGTAAAGACAAAATCAAATCCGTTGAAAGTCGGTGGTTTGCTCAAAATCACATGGTTATCGGTGTACCATGGTTCTTACTTGAACTAAAACATTTGGCTACTCCGTAAGTAATGGCTTTTGGTAAAGAGTTTCAAATCCATTAAGTTTTTCTCAAAAGATTGCTAGGGACTAGCAATAGTTTAGTGTGGGGGATTGATGAGTGTGTAAATACTCATCATTTTGGGTCAATCTGAACGCAAAACGTTTAAAAATGCTCGAAATGCATCAAAATACCGAAAATATTCCAAAATTACATTTTATATGTTTCGGATGCAAAATGTTTAAAATCGATGAAAATGAGCAAAGTTTGCATAATTGGCGCTTCAGGTCCCCAAGTTTCAAAATTGTCGAAAGCAGTCCCCGAGCACATAATTTCAAAGAAAAATCACCAAAGGTCCTTTTAAAATCATAAGTTGTCAAAATTAGTCCTTTGGTGAAAAATATCAAAAGTTTTGAGAAATTACAATTTTGGTCCTCGAGTTTCAAATTTGGCACATTCGGTCCTTATTCCATCGAGATTGTCAAGTTTAACCCTTGGATCATTTTTCAGAATATATACGATTAACCCCTCAGGAATCAGACTTGGCATGTTTAGTCCTTGGATTTTCAGTTTTGGCAAACTTGGTCCCTTAACTATACAATGTATCCAAATTATTTCCCAAGTCCAAGTTAATAACAAATCCAACCCAGCTGGTAACCTTGGCCCAACTAAAACCCAACCCATTCCACCTCCAAACCCGACCCAACCCTTTTGTTATTAACCAACCCGCCACCCACCATTTTAAATAATAAACCAGTCACGGGTTTTACTCTTCCCCCCTCCATCATCACCTTTCCTGCAACACACAACTCCAACTCATATCCCACCAGCCTTATCACTCCAAACACATCCCTCCAAATAGCATTGATTACTTCCCCTCTTCACACTCAATCCCCACAAACTGTTAAAAAACATTTCCCGCCAAAAAGTTAATCAAAGGCCAAGATTGCCTTAAGTCATCCAATGGTTGAAAACAGAAGTGGGATTAATCAGAGATGAGAGAGAGAAGCTTGGGGAGCTATAAAAGAGAAGGAAGAGAGAAGATTGAGAGTAGTAGTTAGTTTTGTAGTTAGTGAGTAGTCATGAGTTCGTTTCTTGTTTTAGATTTTTAGTTTTAGTCCAACTCCTTAGGTTTTAGAGGAGTTTTGACCATCTTCATTTCTGTCATTTAATTGTTTTCAATAGTGTAAACCTTACTTTTAATCATTGTAACTGTTTTCATTAATATAGTGGCTTTAATCATTTTAATCTTTTGTCATTTAATTTCAAAGTTATTAGTTGATATGGTTATTTCCTTTGTTTTGATAAGCTCAAATAAGCTTATTGCGACTTATTTGAGTTTCTTGTTCAGTTAAAATCGCTTAATTTTCAAGTTTGCAAAAGTCAATAAAAGTCAAACATACAAGTCAAATCATTTAAGATGAATTTCGATTGTAAGGTGTTAATGAATGTAGTTTTAAGTCTGTTTGATTCATTTGATTACGTGTTAATCGGTTTTAATCAAGGTTCTTAGTTTTAATGCATGTTGGAATTGTTAAAGGAGTGTTTGGGTTAAGGATTGAAACTGTGTTAGATGTCATAAATATGGAATAGATCAGTGGTTTCAGTATTGTTATGGTTTATTTTGTTCATTTCTGTCTTTGTTTTACTGTCACTTGTGCTCTAAAGTCAAAATCCATAGTTCACCGCTCTATTGTCATTCTGTTGGAATCGGTTTATGAAATCATCAACGATAGGTTTAGAAGTTAATAGGTTAGCTTGTTTCGCTTGCATTATATCATTAGTTACCCACATCGGTCTTGAATTTGCATTTGAAACTCATTTTGTCAAACTTTCATCTGTTTCAAAAGTCAAAACCAAGTCCTATGCCGATTTTTGCAAAACTTGCGACTAATGCTTAGGGTTCATTTTGCTAGTTAAGGTCTCAAATTTGGTCATATTGCAAGAGGCTAGGTGGTCTTCAAGACCCTATATCTGTTTTTCCTTGTAGCTTTTCGATAAGCTTTTAAATAAGCTCCTAATAGGAACCTGTCTTGCTGTTTCTGCTTATGCAGCCACTATCCTTAATAGCAGTCTTTTGATTGGTCTATATCTTCTTCACTACTGGTCCTTATTAGCTGCAAATTTGGTTATAGTATCTCTGGCTGGTGGTCTTGAGGATTGTGCTTTTGGTTTTCATTTTAGCTTACTGAATAAGCTGTTGTAACAGCTTAAACTTAGGGTCGATTAGCTTGTTCTGCTTATGCAACAGTTAGCTTAGATCATAGGTAGAATGCTTTAGCAGTTAGGAGTAGTTGCATTCAGATGTTTTAGAGTAGCTTTTGTATTGCCTAGCTTTTATAATCAGTTGGTATCACTCTAGTGCTTAATAGCTTATTTCTAGTGCTTATTTCATATCCAGTTACATAGCAGCCTTAGATTCTCCCTCATAAGCCCTTGTTTTCTCATTTTTATCAGCTTTAGAATAATATTTTAGGATTTCCCTGAATTTTTCATAATTTTTGGACCTTTGTTTAGTATTTTTCTTATTTAAATTCGCTTTTAATCATTTTTAATTAGCTTTAATTGCAATTAATTGAGAAAAGTTCCAAAAATAGTTTTTCAATTTTAATAGTTTAAGATAAATATAAAAGCATAAAAACATTTTTCCTTATTTTCTCTTTTATTTGGTATTTTCATAATTTTAATTAGATTTAAATAGATTTAAATTCATAGAAAATAGAAAATTAATCGAAAAATACAAAATAGTTTTACAAATTCTAGTTTGTTATTTTAGATTTTCTAAGTCTTAATTTTATTTTTCTAGCTTTATTTCCTATTTTCTTGTATTTTAGGTAATTATTAAATAGTTAAAAATAGTTTTTAATTAATAATAATTAGATAATAAGTTATAAAAATAATTTTCTTTTTCTATAAATTTTCTTTTATCATTAGGATTGTAAAAATGTATTTTTCATATTTTTAGGATTTATATTGTTTAAGTTTCACGTTTTATTTTGTACGTTACGTAGTTTTTAATTTAAACGTACGTTTTAGGTTTTAAACGTTCATCATTTTAATTGTAGTGATAGCGTTTATTTAATAGATTTTATCTTTTTGATTTCCTTTAATTTGCATTTTAGCCCTTGTAGTTTATGTCCTTTTTCCGTAGTTATAATAATTCCAAAATCCTTTTTCCGTTCAAATCTCCCGATCACTATCGTTTGATAATCCATTGCATAGCTCATTTGGGACATAACGACCGAGGAAACACTATACTCCTCGGATCTTCATTGATTTCGTGTCGGAACTGTTTTAAGTCATTACGGTTTCATGCAGATCAATGGTCATTCACAAGTGGCCCGTTTGTGTGATTAGACTTGACAATGGTTGTCATTTTTGGTGTTATTTAATAATACTTGAGCATTTGATCAAGGATTGAATTATGAGGTAGGGTAAAGTTTGTGTTTATGTTTGCGAAACATGCATGTGTAAATTGGTGTGATGAATAAAAGCAATAATAAAGTTTGTAATTTAAGCATGGATAAATTAAAGCAAAAAACAAATGCAATAATCAATGATGTATGTATGGGTGTTTTGTTTTTATTTGACGCTTGCCTATTTAAGACAGCTAGTGCACCTTGTTATTGAACCACTTTATTTTTTAAGTTGTGATAAAGAAGTGAGGTAAGGAAATGTCTAGATATCCTAGGTGTGATAACCTTAGAGCCGATGCCAATTCTAACAATTGGCCTGATATGCAAGTGTTCTATTGCTACCAATCTTCAGGTGAAGATATTGGGATGGCACAACAAATGACTGCACTTGCGGCAAGATTGGCTGGAATCACTCAAGAAAGGCTCAGCTTCATTCAAGAATTAGAGACTGTTGGGAACACGCATGCTCAAAAAACAGCAGAATATTTAAGGGGGTTCAAGGTAAAGATGATCAAAAGATCATGCAGATGCTCATTTTGGCACGTGAAATGGAGCCGAATGCTCGTAACAATGACATCTTTGTTCAGAAACTTAGGGGCTTGATGGATCTCTAAGTGTGTGCCAACTAAGTGTGCTTTTACATTGTCGGTTGTGTTTATTACGTGTGCCGTTGATCTTATTATGAGTGTTGTTGTAGTGTTTGTGTGTGAGCCATGAAAAATGATTGTAATACATTGCATTGAATAAAATGGGTTGTTAAATTTATAGGTCTAACCTTTTGGTTTTTTCGCATCTTCATGCTCATCCTGAAACAATGCTCTTTTTGCACTTTTTGAGTTGGTTGGTTTATGTTTTTGCTCCTCCAAATCCTCCGTGCTGTTATCTTCACTGGTGTCCTCAGTGTTTCTAGTGAATCGTAAACCAATATTCGTATTGTATTTGCAAATGGTACGAGCATGACATCTTTTATTTAATAAAATGGTGTATTAAATTTGTAGCGGTCACCTTCCGGTCCTTTGTTTCGCAATGGCACTTTGCTCACCTTGTTGTTGGTCGAGACGTTGTTGCTTTGTTGGTGTCGAGAGCTTTACGGTGTTCTATGCATACACAACCAAACATTAAATATTTGTAGCTATGAGTGTTTGTTCTAACTAAGATAATTTGATGATTTAAATGGTGCTACCTGGGGATGATTCTATCATCTTCATGGTTCCCTACTGCCTTTTGTTTTTGTTAAAAACTTTACCAAAAATAAAATCTCGGCTTACCGACGTCTTTGAAATGGAGTGGAAGACATTTTTCGGCCTTCAATGGCAAAAATCTCCGAAGGTATTTCTTGCGTGTCTTCGCTTTATGCTTTGCCGGTGATTCGAGCATGAATACCTGTAACATCTTCCATTGTCGGGCTGAAAAAAGTGACCTGAACTATTGCAGATGGGTTTGTGATTAAAGCTTTAAATTAAACCTGCGTGTTTCATCAAGTGAAACGATCAGGGTTTCATTTTGGCATCATATTCTATTTTTTTAATATTATATGAAGTTGAGGTAGAAAATTATGTACTTATAACTTATAGGATGGTTTTACTTGTTTTTCATGGTTCAGACAACGATACATTCCTCCCTCTTCTTTCACTTTGGAAGCACATTCGCTGCAAGACATGTAGTACCAATCTCTCTTGATGTTGATGCTGGTGATTGTTGCCTCAGTTTTGAAATGCACCCCCTGCAAATGTTTGTGCAAATAGTTAAGCGGCATATTTTTTGGCATTAAACTTTCTTGCGGGGGTCTAGTTGAATGTTGGTTTGTTAAATTTTGTTTTACACAAAACTTACCGAATAGGTTTCAACATCTTTTTTTAGCAGTGTTTTCAAGGGAAATCTATTGCGGTACTTTTCTTTTTCAACAGCTTCATATGGAGTCTTTGTAATACGGAGGGGTGGTGTTTTCTGTTGCTTTTCTTTGTTCCTGTTTTGTGTTGCAAAATTAGAATCACCAAATTTTTATGTGAACATGGTGTGATCTTAAAATTTACAAATTAAAGATTTTACCTTGCTCGTGCCTCATCGCCCCGTGTATTTGTGGATTCAAGTAGTAACGTGTTGCGAGACGTCGCTAGGTGGTAATCTGTGATGGTATTGTTTGATAATGTGGTAAGAATTTGGCGCTTAAGTTTTTATAACTGCTTATGCAATACCTCGAATTTTGCAACTCGGCAAGAGTCGACAAAGAATTATAACCTACTGTTGCATTGCTTCAAGTGAGCCTCTTCAAATTTGATGACCATGTCGTCCCACATAGTGAACTCAACAACATTACCAACCGGAAAGATTACTAAGTCATCGGAGATGTGATAAACCTTGGCGCTTTATTTTTAGCCAAAATTTTTTTTAGCATAAATCAATGCACCTCAAATTTTCGATATCGACTTTTCTATAAACAGTTTCTTCTTGGGTGGCACTTGTTTTGCGTATAACCTCTCCCACCGACCGCAAACATCCTATGTAATTGTTACCAGTCAAGTGTTAGGATGTCACCGTTGTGTTTGTTGCAAAAAATTTGAGAGTAGAAAGTTTACTGCGGAATCGGGTATTGCATTATGCCCATTGCATCTTCTATAGGAATCAGATTGAAGTTGGTTATACGAAACAAAATCAAAGTAGTCTTTGAGGATGTTTGGTGCTTGTATAGCATCAAACTTTGTGGCTTTTCCAAATTTGAGGCTTGTTTTGTTGTCAATCGTTTGTTGGTAAGGATTGGTTGGTTCACACATGAACTCTGAAATCCTGTAAACCTCCCCAATCTTGATTTTTGGGTTGAAATAGTCAAATTCTCTAATATTCATGTTACCCTGTATAACATTGCCCTGTTGATAATTATTTGTTATTAGACAAATCTGAAATGGTAGTACGTTTTATGCGTGTTTCCTGAATTAATACATACCTCTTGATCTATCCGGATACAACAAAACCCTGTTTCTTTTTTTTCCCCAGAAACTCTAGCTGCATCTTTTTGCCATAAGTCAATGAAGTCCATTTTCTGTACACCCTGGATTCAAGCACTTTGCTGTGAGATGTTGGCTTTAACTGTCGAATTGTTACAATTTCTGGTGAAGCGCTGATTTCAAGCCTTTTCTCTTCAGAGCTATGTTGTACCATAGCATCTTGAGTTTCTTCCATTGTGATGCTAAGTGATAAAAAAGAAAGTTAGATACAAATAAAGAATTCAAAATGAACAATGATATAGTGAATAGCAATTTGAGCATTAAGATCATGAGACACAACATATAAAACTGGTGGGTAGCAAATCTACCTGTGGGTAGAGCCTTTTACGATACTTTTATAAAAGCAAAAGATAGTAACATGCAATTATGATGGCATTGTGTATAGAATGCTTATGGCCAAAAGACTTTGCAAAATTGTTTTTATGAATATACACCATGGTGTAACCTATAACAAACGAATAAAGAAGCTTGCTATCAAAAAAGGCAAATATTAATCGCTACATTTGTGCTGGCAAAACAAAAGCTGTCTCTTTTATTTTTTTTTTAAATCTTTATAAACGATATTTTTTGTCACATTTGGTCTTTGGTTTTCTTGTTGTTTGATAAGGACTCTTAATCCATGAGCAGATGTAGCTCTAGAGAGAGCCACATACAACTGCCCATGACCAAATACTGGCTGGGAAGGTAAACACCAATTTTGTTTTGTGACAATTCGTATTTTCAGGTCATTTCTCAAAACATTATTCATGCTTCATCATTTATCGTTTATCGTAAACTAGGTTTACGAGTATCAAATTCATGTAACCGTAATGGTTTAGCTGTGAATTCATGATCATATCATCGAGGTCATTTCATATAGACTAAGTTTAGTCTACATTTCATTAACATCATTGTCATCATATTAGTTCATGCATGGTTTTGCATTTTACATTAAACGATATAACTTTTATTAAATAAACGTTATCGCGTAATTAATTATTTTGAACAATTGATCCATTACTTCCAAAATTATCCCGATATATTTTATACTCATATTAAGTTTATAAAAATAATATTATGAGTTTACCAGTGTTTTAAATTTATTTTGTATATAAATTGTTATATTTATATAATTACGACGGTTTTCTTAAATACTACACGATTATTATTATTTCACTCAAATTTTGCAAGAAATGTATTTTATAATTTTATGACCTAAATATATTTTATCTTGACCCGTGAAAATTTATTTTATCTAACGCTACCCTATATACTCAAATGTGTCTACAAGTTATCATTTAACTTCAAATAACTTACAAGTAATTATACTTGTAGATATATAAAAATATATATATATATATATATAATCTTAAATAAATACACCCCCTTGTCGACACAAGGGGGATTAGTCATCAAAACAAGTTGCAAAATATCTCTAGTGTATGTGTATTATACTAATCTATACTACCTTATAATGTATTTAGGACATCTATATTTAGAAGTCTTAAAAAAATAAGACCAAAAAACATTTCTATAATAAGAAATTAACAAGACATTAATGTGGTCTAAGACATTTAATGTAGTCAATTAATTAACTGGTCATTAAATATAATTAATACAGTTATTAAAACACCCATTACATAAGAAATACAATTTATCAAGCATATTGTACAACCAAATCAAACACAATTATTAAATGTCACTAATAAAAATAATAAAGAACATTATACAAATATTCAAGTCCGAACGGGCAACGGCCAAACGAGCTCGAGCCGAGCAGCGCAGGATAAACGAAATTCTTGGTATCCGTAAATTTATTGTCAAAAAGACAATAAACTAAAATACATGATTCACCAGGAAATTTGATCTCAGGGAACCCGCCGCTGCAACGCACGGGTACGCTGCTAGTAAACATAATTCATTTACTTCATTTGCAACACAAGATCAAATTTTCTTGCTTTCTCTCTTCCAAAACCGGCATCCAACAAGGATCATAGGAGGATCATCCCAAAAATTTTCTAGACAAGATTATTACACATTAGTATCACTCTTTGTATAGGTTTTGCAATATAAACCTAGGGTGATTAGGAAAATCCTTTGTTCTCATAAACCTCATCAAATTACTAGTAAGCATTCATTATCATCATAATATTTCATATTCATTGTTATGGTCATTTCATTTTTATTTGAGAAAACATGCAAGTTATGTGATGTTTATACCACTTTTTAAGGTTTTTAAGTGTTATATATAAATAATTCATCCTATAATTACTCCTAGTTATATATTAGTTTTGGTGATGCCTAGAAACCCATGACACCCTAAGAAGGTGTATGGTAGGATTAGAATAGCTTCGGAGTTGTTTTGAATGGGTTAAAATAGGTTTGGCGCGAGAAAAACTCATTTCGACAAGTTTGCAAAGGGTCTCATCCTTATTTTCAAAATCGGAAAATCCGGATGAGGTAAAATTTTTGGCCTAGTTATTAAGAAAATACACTTTAAAAGCGAAAACGTGGCCGCTTGAACGGATTAAAACGGAGCTATAACGAAAAGTTATGAATTTTTCAAGTTTGACGACGAAAGATATTTGGTACGTAAAATTCAGCTTGTAATCTCGCCTTTTACGAGTCAAAATGAGTCTTAAGCGTTATAAAATGTGTCGACTTATCAAAAATATATTAGTATATATTATCACGATTCCGAGGACATATAAAACGTAGAAAACGGACTTGTAACGATTAAATTACACGTGATTTAACAAAGTTGCCGTAACTTTATTATATAAGAAAAACTAATATATTTCTATTAGACAAGTATTACGGCAAACAAGTGACCATGTTGAGGGTCGTTTTTAACATTGATGGAGTACTTTTTATAAAATGATGTCTTCTAGTAAAAGTAAGTTCGCCTGGTCTATTTTCCAAAGTGTTCAACCGTTCGTCAAACGGAGTTGTAATGAATAATATACGGTTGCTTAAACTTGCCGAAAAACCACCCTTAAACAATATGTTGGACACAAGTACCATACTTTAACTACATTTCTCTCGATGATCGAGACCTCTAGGATGAAAACTTAAATGCCAAAACTTTGAGATAATGATACAAGCTTCCCAAAACCGTTGAGTTCGTTTCCTAACACTCGACGTGCACCATTTTACGACTAGCTTTTTAAAAGCCGTTTTGTCACTTTCATGAAATTTCAACGACATTATTTTACTACTAAAAGTTATAATTTCATAATAAATCATTA
>CM040241.1:124884825-125376585 GCA_022545495.1 Chrysanthemum lavandulifolium | reverse complement strand
AGCGAAAAAAATGTAGTGCAAATTTTCAATATCCGGTTATTATTGTAATTTGCCCTTCAAAGACAGTTGTAGTGTAGTTTTTAAAAATTATCAAAATTGCCCTTAGACCATAACTTTGTGGCTCCGCTCTTGCATCCATTAGATATAAAAAATTATCGTTAAACATGCAACATGTAGGAACATGCTTTGTTAGAAATACAAATCAACGCATATTTTTCTAAAGATAGACACGAACAGGAGATAGTTACATGAGTCTTTCTCATTACTTTCAAATAAAGTGTTTGATTTGAGGGTATGGTTATAAAGAAATGACTTTCATTTTCATTATAGTTGTTCGGTTAGTCGGTTTCATAATTGAAAATGAGAATCAAACCTTTGAAATTTGACATTTTCTATACCCATCAAAGGTGGTAGGTTGCAAAACCAATTCCAGTTACCATACTAACAGGGATTCCCGCTATAAGGGTGTGTTTGGCAAAAGTAACTGTGAGCTGTAGTAGTGAGCAGTAGGTGTGAGCTATGAGCAGTAGTTGTGCAGCTCACTACTCGTCGCTCACAGCTTCTTAAAGAAGCATTGGAAAATTGAGCATTTCTAAAAAATAGGAAAGCTCATGGCTTCTTTGCCAAACAACTAGTAAAAATCAAAATACTCATTGCTCACCGCTAATCGCTCCAAAAAGTTTCACACCACTCCGTGCCAAACATACCCTAAACCAAACACCCCCTAAAAAATTGCAACTATTATTTTAATAGTTGTTTCTATCATTTCGGATGATATGTATATGATCGATGGAGAAATTTTCAAATGCTTACTCTTATTTTGATGCTTACCAAGGACAAATCCTTACCATCCATCTAGTTTAATCTAATGGTGGGGATTAACCTAAGATTTAATATGTTCAAACCTAATTCCATATTTTTTCTTGTCTTTTGTTTTTTATACACTTTTTTTTCTTTTATAATAAACGTTTTTGTTAATATTCACGTTTTTTTAATTCACATTTTTATATTCATGTTTTCTTTTGTTTGTTTGTTTGTTTTTAATTCACATTATTTACGCTTTTTTTAGTTCGCGTTTTTCTTCCTTTCATACATTTTGTCCGTTTAATACGTTTTCATCTATTTTAGTCCTTTTCATACGTTTACCCGTTTCATACGTTTTGTCCGTTTCATAAATTTTGTCCGTTTTCATACGTTTTGTAGTTTTCTTACATTTTAGTCCATTATTCATACGTTTTCATACGTGTTTTACGTTTCATACG
Source organism: Chrysanthemum lavandulifolium (assembly GCA_022545495.1). Classification (NCBI taxonomy): domain Eukaryota; kingdom Viridiplantae; phylum Streptophyta; class Magnoliopsida; order Asterales; family Asteraceae; genus Chrysanthemum; species Chrysanthemum lavandulifolium. The sequence goes on along the minus strand of CM040241.1, from coordinate 125,375,323 downwards.
TTTTCATCGTTTTCGTCCATTATTAAATGTTTTCGGCCGTTTTAAGCGTTTCCATCGTTTACGAATATCACAAGTGATATTACGAATAGCACAAGTGATATTCGTGATATTGAGAATATCACAGTGATAATCTGAATATCACAAATGATCTGTGAATATCGCAGTGATATTATGTGATATTCAATATCACAAGTGATATTTTGTGATATTCGAATATCACTTGTGATATTTTGAATACCACAGTGTGATTTTTGAATTTCACAAGTGATTTTCAACTAATGTTTTGTAACATGAAAATCACACGTGATATTCAAATTATCCTGTGATGATATCCAGAAAATCACAAGTGATATTCATAATATCATGGCGATATTCGAAATATCACAAAGTGATATTGAGAATATCCTGGTGATATTCTGAAAATCACAAGTGATATTCAGAATATCACAAAGTGATATTCAAATAATCACAAGTGATATTCATAATATCACATAGTGATATTCATAATATCACAAAGTGATATTAATAAAATATCACTTGTGTTTTTAGAATATCACAAAGTGATATTCATTAATCACAAGTGATATTCGAATATCACGAAATCACTTGTGATAGTAAAAGCGATGAAAGCGAGCGAAAACTTAAGAAAATGAACGAAAACGTGAAAGCGGACGGTCGTGTGAAAACGGGCGAAACGTATGAAAGAGTAAAACACGTGCAGCGGATGAAAGATGGACGAAATGAAAAAATGATGAAAGCGGCGGCGTAAGAAAGCGGACGGCGTATAAGAACGTGTGAAAGCAGATGAAAGCGTGTGAAATCGAAGAAAAACACAATTTAAAAAGCGAATTTAAAAAAATAATAATAAAAAAAACGTGAATAAGAAAAAAAAAAAAAAAAAGTTAATAAAAATAAAGGCAAAAGATAAGAATAAAAACATGGACTTAGGTTTAGACATATTAAATTTTAGGTTAATCCCCACCATTAGATCAAACTAAATGGATGATGAAGATTTGTCCCTTGTTAAACATAAATTTATAGCTAAACAAAATAAAGTGACTCATGATTCATGAACAGTGTCCAGCAATTATATTTATCAAGGTTGTCAAGATCGGGATCCTACCCAGGATCGTTTTCGTCTTTGCAAGATCGTGATCGTAAGATCGGATCGGGATCTTAAGATCCTACTCTAATGTTATTTCTTAATAATTTATGTAATTTTATACAAATCTACAAATTCTAATACATTATAACCATAAAATACTATAAATGTTTCAGATAAATGTTGTCATAAATTATGATTATAAAATGTTTAAAAGATTAACATGTTGTTTTTGAATTCTACAAACAAATTACCCATAAATTTGTAGATTTTTAGTTTATGTCCGAGAAAAGTAAGATCGGATCGGATTAAATCGTGAATCGTATGGTCAAGATTGGGATCTATAAGATCCTAAGCTTGCAAAGATCCTATGTAGGATCCGGATCGTTATTGATTTGCGATGTCGTAAAATCGTAAGATCACAAGATCGGGATCGGGATCCCGACAACTATGATATTTATATGTGGCACAAATTTTCTTTTCACCCAGGGTAAGGATCGAATGAAATAAAATTAAAATGAGAATGGTGAGAAGAAACCACAACGTAGCATTTTAGATCTGCACAAAAAGCAGATGCATCTCCCTTAAATTCTCCTCCTTATTTGAAATGTGTGGCTCAAATTTTTTCTCATTCTTCTTATTTCAATTTCTCTTCTCAATAGATCTCTTCCCTTCACCCAAGTTCTAACTTAAACTACGTACAAAAATTCAAAGAAAAATTAACAGCATAATTTAAGTACTTGGTCTGTATATATTTTTCTAGGTAAATTAAGCGAGCTTGGTTTATTAATTGGCTTTTAAGCTCTAGAAAAATTAACAATATATACACAAGAAACAACTATTAAACCATAGGATTTAATAGAATAACATTACTGCTTCACTTGACCAACCCATGTATGACACGTGCCGTAGATAGCCAGGCCATAGATCCGCCTATGTCATGATTAACAAAGTGTTATCCATATCTATATCTGACTAGCCTGACCCGGCCAATAACCGGCTAGTCTAATATAAGTTGTTCAATATTATTAATTTTATTTGTAGACTTTATATAAATCTAAGTTATATAAATGTTTCAATGGTTTTGTATATGCAAAATTTCATTAAACGATGGACGTGAATGGTTTTAATAGATTGATGATATCATAGTCTCTTATGGTTGAAAATATTAATGTATATGATATTTGAATGTATAAATAAAAAAGATAATAATAGATAGAGGAGAGTTATTTTACATACCAAACTTTTCTCTCATACCATGACTTATCTCCACCATCCATCTAAAAAAAATCGATGGTGAAATTAAAACGTTTTATTATTTCACATATTTTTATAATTTAAATATCTATTAAACCGTTAATCGTTAAGTGAAAATATTTACACCATCGTGACGAAAGCATTTAATTATCTTTCATAGGCGGGCACTTTGATATAGTTTTGAAAAAAAAAAAAAAAAAAAAAAAAACTTGTTTTTTCACGTTTTCGTTATTTTTTCGTTTTTCGTTCTTGAAATTTACATGAAAAATCATATATGATAAAACACTAAATTGAATATCACATGTAATATTAGTGTTAAATCATATATGATATGTAATATCACATGTGATATTATATGTAATATCATATGTGATACTACACTAATATCACATGTGATATACATATCATATATGATATTACACTAATATCACATGTGATATTCAAATTAGTGTTTTATCATATATGATTTTTCAATGCAAATTTCAAGATGCGAAAAAAAAAAAAAAAAAAAAAAAAAAAAAAAAAAAGTGAAAATTACGAAAATAAAAATTTTGTCGAAAGTATATCAAAGTCTATCTATAGAAAGATAATTAAATCTAAATCGCGAATGATATATATTTTTTAACGATTAACGGTTTGAAAGATATTAATATTTGAAAAAAATGATGAAAGTGAGTTTTTAAATTGTTTGGATTAATCTCATCCATTAGATCGAATAAAAATGGAGGTGGAGATTGATCACTGGTATGTAAATAATCTTTTGTCCTCGAATGATCTTAAATCTAAAAGATAAAAGAATTGAAGGTTATATGGAAAAAAAGGTAAATGTAACATTTTAATGAAAATAAAACCACTTGAAAGAATACTAAATACTAGAAGTGTTTTGATGCATCTTTGAACTAGTCAGTCTAATCACATGCCTAGCCACTTGTGAATGGCTAACCGTAATGAGACTTAAAAGCGCTTAAAACACAAATACAATGAAGATCGGAGGAATATAGTGAATTCTCGGTTGTTTAGTCCGGAGGCTCGATGGTGTGTCAAAACAAACTCGGAGGATAGAATGATCACTAAGGATAGTGATCATAAAGGTTTTGATTAGAATTATTACACTCTTGATTGATTGGAATGGAATGGAGTCATGATTAGGAAAGCACAACAATCGATATAGAGAAAGCGTAAACGTAAGTTTTAAAACTACGATACGTTACAAAATAAAAAGTGAATCGAGAAATAAAGACCTAAAAATATAAAATGACATTTTGGAATCCTAAAAATAAAAGAAAATTATTAGAAAAAGAAAATTATTTTTATGACTATTTAATTAATTATTATTAATTAAAAGCTATTTTAACTATTTAATAAATACTCTAAAATAGAAGAAAATACAAAATAAGGCTAGAAAAATAAACTTATGATTCAGAAAAATCTAAAATACTATAAAACTAATTTTAAAATTAAAAATATATTTTTCACACTTTTTATCTAATTATTACTAATTAATTAATATTTAAAATACACTTAAATACTAGAAAATATAAAATAAACTTGAAAAAATAAAATTTTAACTTTGAAAATCTAAAATATGATAAAACTAATTTTAAAACTGAAAATATATTTTTATGCTTTTAATTATTTATTACTAATTAATTACTATTTTAACTAATTAAAATTATAATAAATACTAAAAAATAGAGAAAAATATGAAACTTTTATAAAATACTATATGATGACAGAAAACAAAGAAAAATAGAAAAACAAGATTTGCTTATTAATAAGCTAGAAAGAAAAAATCAAAAAGCTAAAACTATTAAATAAACACTATCACTGATTTTTAATTGATCTTTTTCTGGATTTTCTTTTTGAAAACTACTTTAATACTGATATTATGAAACTTTAACAAAGACAAAAATTTTACAAGTCACAAATAAGCTGTTTTGATGGCTTAAAATCCCAACAGTGGCTTAAATGAGCTTATTTTGTGGAAATAAGCTCAAACAAGCTTACAACTGAAACAAAAGCTCAAATAAGCTATAAACAAGTTAGATGAACTAGAATGAAGCTAAAAGGAACAGATAAGCACACTGAAAAGCTAGAACAAAGATAATAAGCACTTGGCTTAAACACAGAAATGGGACAATCTTTAAGCTACTTGCAGCCCTAGCCAACAAGCTTCAAAATGAGAACTTGAGCTTGATACTTCAAGATGACCAGATTGGCTATCCAAAGAACTAAAGAACACAAGATTTGGTCAACTAATAAGCTCTATGGGAGCTTATAAAAGTAGCCATGAAACTGGTGCACAGGGCACAATTTTGAAACAGATACTCACAAAAAGCTAGATAATAAGTACTTAAGAGGCTGATTAACAATGAACTAGCATTTTTGTATTTTTGTTTAGCAACTATACTCTAATACCCTAAGAGCTTTTAATCTAAAACTTATTATTAAGCCCACAGTAAAAAGATCTTTTTTATTCAAAAACGACCCAAGTGAAATTTTGACTTTTTAAATACACTGACTAGTTGACTTTTATGAACTTAAGATTGATTTTACTGATTATATATGTTATATTAAGCTATTTTAAGGTGATTTTAAGCTAAAGTAACCAGTTACAAGCAGATTTGATGAGATTATTAATCTAATATCTTAACCGTTATAAGGTAAATTGAGATTAAACTAAAATTTGACTTTTTATAAAACAAGAACTAGATTTTATGACTAAAATGAGTTATTAGGAAGTATAGTAACACGTAACAACAACAACTAACAACTCAAATGACTTCTTCCACAGATTAGCATGCGAGATCCAAACACCCTTCAATGAAACTGTTTTGAAGTTTTTATACTAAAACAAGTTTTAAGATCAAGAAATCTATTTAATATCTTAAATTAGCTAAAATAAAATGATTTAAACGGAATTGACACTATATAAACACTTGAACTAATAAATGCAAAAGTTAAGAAGATGCCTTACAAAATGAGTCAAGCTCAAATCATAGATTCAAGAACCGATAACCACACCCTATTGCTTCCCAAGAAGCTCTAAACCAAAAGCAATCAAGTGATCACTATGCTTGACTTTCATCATCATTCTCCTTGCCTTTTTATTTTCAAGCTATTTTTGAGAATTTGTGTGATTTTTCTATTTTGAATATAAACCGAGTTTTAAGGATTCTAAACTTAGATAAGCTTTGTAAAGAGCTTATAAGAGCTTTGAAATTCTTAGAAACAACTAATAACAACAATTAAATATTTTGAGGATTTAAGCGGTGAAACATTCAAAAACTAAATTCGTATACAAGACTTGAAATTGAAGCGAAAATGTTTACTTGATACATTGAAACAAGATTACAAAGTATTTCAAGGCTTAAACATAAGCTGAAAGTTTTAGAAAATTAAAAAGCGACATAGGTAAAAGTAAATTACACTAGATAGATATCATACATTGCATCTACTCTCTCCTTTTTAGACTTTTTAGCATCTCTGAAGACCTCTGATTGCTTCCCACCATATCTGAGCCCTTGGATCACTCTAACTCATCAGAACCGTCCACATGTGTTTTTGGCGCCAATTATTTCTTCAAAGCAGGTTTGAGGAATTAATGGGTTTGGTTGAGTCAATTAATGGATTTGTTGTTTAGAGGAGGTGGAGGGGACAAAGTATGGAGAGGGGAGTTGAAAAAGATGGAAAACCATCTCTGGTTTTGGTGTATACAGAGGGGGAGGAGAAAGAGCTACAGTGGAGGTGGTTTTTGGGCGGTTTTCTTGCTCGTTTTGACTTTCGCTGACCGGGTTAATATACAAAAGGGCTGGGTTAGATATGGGCCAAGGGGATTGGATATTGGGCTTTTGATATATATATGTGTCCGTTTGGTTAAGTTAGCACAAGGACCAAACATGTAATTTATCCAAACTCAAGGACTGAAAATGCCACATTTCCAAACTTCTCACAAGGACCAAATTTGCCATACATTGATAAAACAAGGATCCTTTTTGCATAAAATCCATTTTAAAAGGTCCAAGGACTAATTTTGCAATTTTCCAAAGTTTAGGGACCTTTCTTGCCAATTGACCAAAGAATCATTCAAGGATCATTTTGATAACTTAGACTACTTGAGGGACCTTGAATGATAAAACTTCACATTTTGAATTCGAGGGACTAGATTTGACAACTTTTAAAACTTGGGGACTAAAGCGCCAATTTGCAAACTTAAATCATTTTTCATCCGATTTTGATATTTTGCATTTAAAACACATAAAACACGATTTGTGATATTTTGATCATTTTGATGTGTTTCGAGTGTTTTAAGATGATTCTCAGTTTAGATAGTACAAAAATGATGAGTATTTAGACACTCATCATGTTTACTAAACATTATACTTATTAATAAAAGGGAATTCAAATTTTGTGTAACACTTCTTTGTAAACAACATTGGTTGTTTTATTTGTGTAGACACCATCGATGTCGCAACAAAGAACCTTCAAGCCTTGTTTTGTTTTAACTCTTGAAACCGCTACATACAGTTGTCCGTGAGAAAAACCGGCTTCTCTAAAAAAAAGTCCGACCTGTGACAGTGTTTGTCCTTGACTCTTGTTTATAGTCATTCCAAAACAAACTTGGACCGGGAACTTTCGTCTGTTGAGTTTAAAGGGCATTTTGTTGTCGGATGGGGTAATAACCATTCTTGGTATTGCATAAATCGTTCCCACATTGCCACCGGATATTATCTTTGTCTCTATAATATTCGTACCCATTCGAAGGATTTGCATTCTAGTACCATTACACAAACCAGCTCTTTGATCAATGTTCCTCATACACATTCTTTGGAGCACCAACTTTAAGAGTAAGCTCGTGATGAGGAACACCCGACATTTTAATGCTATTTAAGAATTACGGTGTGTATGCATCTTGATAAAGTTTGAATCGAATCTGCTTTGGTGATGCGATGTCTCGAACTGTAATAAAGTTTTTCCTCACCATCGATTTGATCAAGCATTTTTTGTTGATTCGTCCACCATTTCGTGTGTTGGTGCTAATATTGCTCTTTCTGAAAGAATTCGGATTCCACAAGTTAGATATAAGATCGGGGTATGTTTCACAAATTATTGAACCAACACGATCTTGAATCTGGAATGAGCATGTCATATAGGAATTCTACATCAGCCTCACCATCATTTTTTCCACATATCTTTCCATTACCAATGTCGAGTATCCAATCGGAAAAGTCTTTAATTTTCCTTTGTTCTTCGCTGGTTGTTCCGGCAGACAAACGCATATTAACAGTTAGTCTCATGACAGTGCAATGTTCCCACAGATATGAAGAGTTAATGGATGCATGGACCACGTCTTGTCTGCTACCATTGGGAATGACAGGTAGAACTTAACGAAAATCACCACAAAAAACAACCACCTTCCCTGAAATTTGTACAGATTAGTAAGAGTTAATATACATGTAAAGACAATGGATGAATTTGTAACTTAATATATGGGGAGAAATATCACCTCCAAAAACTTGGTCAGATGGTTCTAAAGGGTTCGATCTACATATATCACGCATGGTTCTGTCGAAAGCTTCAAAACAATGACTGTGGACCATTGGTGCTTCGTCCCATATAATTAGACTTGTTTTCCGTAGTAAATCAGCCAAATCACTGTCCGCACTGATAGAACACATGGACTCCTCAGTCACATTAATGGGAATTGCAAAGAATTTAGGGGATACGATGAAGACCACCACCGTTATTCTTGTTTTAAGAGCCATGTTTGGGCTGACGCAATCAGGCCTCAGGTATCAATTAATATATAACTTAAACTTGTATTACCTTTATTAGTAAGTTAATGTATTGTATTAAAATGTGTATTTACGACAAACATGAACTTCATCTACAGAGAATTGTCACGATTTCTTAAGTGGGATAGGCCGAGCGGATCGTATTAGGATTAATTGTGAGAAGACTACTTCATGGTTCACGTGCTCGTGTTAATGTTCCTAATCGACCTTATGAATATGAATTGAATCCACAAGTTTGGAATATTATGAAATTCACTTTGGGTTTGCAAGTCGAGATCTTGGTGTTTACAAAGAGTATAATAATGTGTTTAGGTTGATGGCGTTTAACTTTGATGGAAGTCCGTACAATCAAGCATTTCTATGGTGCAACACAACTACATCACATGCAACTGCTATAGAGTTTGACGACAAAGGTGATACAAATATTTACATCCTAATTTAGTTGAAAATTATATATGTCTTTATAGAATTCCTTAGTTTCAGGGAAGAAAAGTGTACTTAGATATTAGTGTAGTTCTATAGTATTAGGAGGTATTCTAGCAGGTTAAATGTATTGTCAGATGATGACAGGATGCACCACATTTGTCGATGGTCAGGACATCGAGACCACTTTGGTGAAGTGGGTGACACGTTCAATAAGAGTTATTCTATGATTACAGTGTTGAAAAGACTCGTAAGTATTATTATTAGGTGAAACATATTTATTGTAACACGTTATTCATGTTTATGAAGAAGTAGTTATTCACATGGTGGCCATTGTTTATTGCAGACCATACCTGCAGAATTCTTGGAATACCACCCGATGCACACATACAGGAAGGTATTGATGATACACCAAGATGTGGACTACACTTTTACTCTGAAGATGGAGTTTCATAAAGAGGATCCTGAAAGGACTAACCATGTGAACGTATTTGGTGAATGGAGGGAGTTTGCACGTGAGTGTAATTTTTGGGTACAAAAAAATGATAAGGTTCAAGTTCATGCATTTGCTTACAGATATGGCTGGAGATGAAGTGGAGGTGTACCCTGTGTTTCACGTCTGTTAAAAAATTGTCCTATAAAAACTTATGTTTATTTTGGATGGTTAGTATGGTCTGAACTAATGTCTGCATATATGCTTTGTAATGTTATGTTAGGATGGTCAAGATATTAGTTATTGTTAGGATTATCAAATGGCCTATTATGATTAGCTAAATCAGTGGTTTGTAAAAATATTATCCTTGCAGTTTAATCTATGTTGTTCCTTAAGATGTCTCTTTGTTCTCAAGTATTATATTGGTAGATGTTTCATAAAATGTTTTGTTGGTGGTTATATGAATTGCAGATCCATTGATATTTTTTAATGTTGGTCGTATTACTTGTTGGTGATGATATGAATATCATATCCATTTTTATTTTGTAAGTAAAAGTTGGAAAGTTTGTTAGTAGTAATTTTAGTAGGAGATTGCATAAAAATTTGGTTTCAAAGTACATTAGGATGAGGTGACTAATGTGTGCGTGTTAAATATCGTTTCATCGGATGTATCATCTCGGTGTTTTCCAATACGTGATAAATTTGGAAGTATTGTTGTTGTCTTTAGATATAACACTTATCGATAAGGAGTAAGCATTAACAAACAAACATCTTTTGAAATAATTACAGTAATGACAATTGAGATCCAAAATACTTTTGATAATAACCGTTTAACATATGTTTATTAACGACATATGAATAAACTTATTGATAATAATGTCAAACTTATAAGCCTGTTATTTGTGATTAAAAGCTTCATCACAAACATTTGATGCAACGGATTCCTCGTTGTCATCATAATACTCCAAAATATGATTGTGATATATGCAGTCTTTCTTAATGCAAATCCATTCCTCTTTGTCCCCATCGCCATAATCTTGAAGATCAATAATGTTTTTTAATACATAATTGTCTTCCTGCTTAGCATGGTATACACATTCTTTATTGTTACATATAAATTTGTCGTTGTCAATTTGAGCATCGACAACATGACCACCATTGCTTTTCACAAGTGAACAATCATTGATTAATCTGTGACATGCCATCTTCTCGGGGACTTCCTGGAAGTAATCGAATATAAATTACTGTAGAATATGCAGTTCTAATATTCATTATGTTTTACTAATGTATATAATACCATTTCATCATCTGAAACAATGATAACAGGTGGATCTTCAATCCACAATTCATTTTGTGAGTTTGAGATATCTTCTTGCTGTATTGTAATCAAATGTATAAATGATTGTGAATAAGTATTAACTATTCATAAAATGCAGTTATGTAGGACTAATACTGAACATTGTATAAAATTGGGAAAAAGCAGTTTTACCTTTGGTGACTTGTGATGATCCATATGATATTCTCTAATGAAGTTTTAGAAAACAGTATTGTTTGGTGTTTTTTGTGTTGATGTTGAGAGTTTATATAATGTTTTCAGTGATTGTTATAATTGGAAATGATATGTTTGTATTATTATTTTTAAATGGAGATACAAACATTTAATTTTCAATTATATTAGTAAATTCGATTTTAGAAGATGCATATATATAGTATTGTTTACCAAAATTGGAAAGATATGTTGCTATTTTATTTGTAATTGTATCTTACAATTATGAGATTTGAGAAAAATATTAAAGTTTAAGATTAAGGTTGTATGATTGATGGAAGTGGACAGGGCAAATATCTAAATGAATTGGCAATTTGTCGATAATGGGTTACAATGATGCTCAAGTTCGCGCAAAGGTTGACCAAAATATGTAATAACTTATGAAACAACTTAATACGCAGTCAAAGTTTGTACGATTGATGGAAGTTGACATGGCAAATATATAAAAAAAATTAGGAATTTGTAGACAAATGGGTTAAAATGATATGGAAATTATCTAAAGGTCGCGCTTTAAAAACTGTTGTTGGAGAGTGTTTTACAAAAGCAATGGTTGTTTTGAGGCAAAATAGGAAAGAATAAGGTGAAGCTGCTATTGCTATAGTGAAATGTGTGATTTGCAGTTTGATTGTTTGAATATGTGCAGTAAATCTAACCAAGGAATACTCCTAAACATGAGGCTTATAAATTTAGACTATGCTAAGATGTATACTAACATTGTATGTAATACATGAAGTTATATAAAGTATCTAATACTTGAATAGGAAATCCTTACTGGTTGGAGAACTCGGAAACCACCAACCGCTGATCGGACTGTGTGGTTACAAAACATCTCAAGTGTGATATTCACAACTGGATGGGTGACATACCTGAATATAAACCTGGAATAGTAGTCAAAATGAGGATGTTAAAAGAACAGTGTGTTCAACTATATAGTAACTTTGTATGCAACATTTCAAGTTTCACAAAGTATGTAATATTGAGTCACAAGGATAGTGTATAGATATACAACAAAGGCATAAAAGAGTGGTAAGAGCAAACAAATAATAAGGCATAACATATGAATAAATATAATGAAAACAAATATATTGATCAAATCTCCATGACTGATAACAGGATAACCATGGCATAGCACATACTGCATTAGCCAACTTATTGTACAGAAATTTGAAATTAAAACCTTAAACAAATCCGTAAAATACGACCAAAGGAAATAAAATGTGAAAAGTCTGAACAACAAAACATATTTTTTAAGAATGGAATGAATTAAACATGGAGACGATCAAGAGAACGGCAATCACTAGTCTTTCTCAATTTTGACAGTTTCAAGAAGTGGTTTCTTAGCACTTCCTGAGGCCTCATCTTCATCTGGAAAGTCATCCAGGTCAATGATATCTAGTTTCTTGTTCACTGCTTTGCTTCCTGAAGATTCATCGTTCTTTTCACCACTAACAGCTTTACCAGATGCATTCTTCTTTTCCAAATTTATCACACCACTACGGCTTGTTGTAAAATGAGTTTCATTATCCGGCGTCTCAGCGGGAATTTTGGATGTTTGCGAGCTGCAACACTAAGGGTTGTTGAAGATTGAGATTGATTATCACGGTGTTTCAAGTAGAAACTTATTGATGTTTAAAGCACGCATCCAAGCCAATGCATTGTGTAGAAGAACCGCTATCGAGTTTTATCTTGATCATCCACCTCCTGCAAGAATATGAAATTAACGCTTTAATTAAATATATTATTGATAAATAATTTGAGCAAAAGGTTTTGGAATTAAAATTGATACATGTCCACGACAAAGCCTTCTTTAAAATGAGCAATTAAATCAAGATCATCGACACACCGACTTGGCGGTGTAAACTTGGTATTGGGTTTACATTATCTTTGCGTGTAGGTGAACTTGAAAAGGTATTTATTGCCAACAATAATATTCAATTCATCAGGGAAATACTCGGCTGTGTTCTACCCATGTTTGTTCATTAATTCTGTTAGGAATTAGAACTACCATAGTGAAGAGTCGGTCACCCCAAATATAATCTAGCATAAGTTAGCTCGTAGACATATCGTTATTTACTTGTTTATTAGTTAGTTATTAGCATAGTTTAGTTTAGAGCAACACCGTGGAGGACGGACGGTCTTTACCCACCGTATGCACGATCCACAATCCAAAAAGGGCGTTTAGTATGTAACTATAAATACCTCTACCTTCCAAGGTGAGGTTGGACCTTTCATTCTAATCTAACCTTTTCTCTTTTGTTTACTTTCTCTCTCTAGAAAGGCTCCCATTCTACTTTCTCTCTAAACTCTTAAACCATCGCCCATTTATGTTATGATATGATGTGTTTGTGAAATCCAATATGTTACAAATGGTATCAAGAGCCATGGTTATATCATCTCTTACATATCCTTGGATTTCTAGTGGTTTTAGATGGTTTTGAGTTTGAAAAGTTTAGTGGTTTTGCATCATTTGGATCATTTCTTGTGTTAAAGTTTGAATTTTGAGTGTACTTTTGTGTTTAGAATCATTGTAAGTGCTTGGGTTTTGATTTGGAAAGCTTGAATCAACGTGGTTGGGCTTGTTTTGGATTGAAAAGTGTGTTTTGAAGTTTTTCAAGGTAGCGACTTGAGTTTCGTTGTGAATTTCTTCGTAGCGACTTGCTTGATGAATTTATAGCGAGTTGTAGTGTTAGTCATAGCGACTTGAGCTTAGCGACTTGTCTATTGAGACAAGCCGACAAGCAGTACAAGTCGGTGGATTCTCCACTACTGACTAGCGACTTGGTGGGGTTAGCGACTTGCTTTCATTATTTCTAGCGACTTGTACTTATTGTTCTCAGCGACTTGACATTAGCGACTTGGATACTTAGCGAGTTTCTCTTTAGCGACTTGACTGGTTAGCGATTTGTGTCCAGCGACTTGGGTCTTAGCGACTTGGTTCATAGCGACTTGTGTCTAGTGACTTGATCCATAGCGACTTGAGCCTTTAGCGAGTTGCTACTTAGCGACTTGGTGACTTAGCGACTTGTCTTCAAGGTTTATAGCGACTTGGTTAATTATTGTTTCTGTGGCGATTTGTCTTAAGAAGAGGTTTGACCAAAGTTGACTTTTTACGTCAAAACTTCAAACGGCCATAACTTTTGATCCGTAACTCCGTTTTATTGAAATAGTCATCAAAACGACCGGACAAGTGAATATTGTAAGGTTTCACACGATGTTGTGAAACGAATTTTTGAGGCCCAAATCCTCTCCGAAAGGAAGTTATTGAGCTTTTAAGTTTATAGACCTAAATTTCACCGTAAAACGTGCATTAACAAAACCAATTCACAACGGATAACACTTGACTAATCCTTCAAACAATCATCACTCTAACACATAATCCTCTATCATTGTGTGGGTCCATCGGTTATCTTAACACGTTCTATTGGTCATTGTATCACGGTTTTCTTGATTTTGTAAAATCCATGAAAGAATCTATTTCTTGGTTTAAATCATAGACTTGTAAAATCCATGCATACTACAACATCATGTCTTACACTCTTGACCCGTGATTTCGGAAGTACTTAAATTGTATGATGTTGTGGACAACAATGATAATGTATGCTACACTAAGCGGTTAAAGATGTTTGAATTAATCAATGAGGATGTGAGATCTTCATGTTACGAGTACAATGAGAATGAATTGCACTGCTAATGCTCTGAATGCCATGCAAAGGAATCTTTTGCATTATACCCTATCAACAACTTCACTCTGCCTCATGTTACTTCTACCTACAACAACGGAACGAACATGTATTGCCCTTTTCCGTCAAGATTTATCCACATTAACGGGTACATTCTTGTTGAACTTAGAACAATTGGAACAACAACTTGATAAGGAAAAGGTTCAAAAGGATAGTTCAGTCTTTGCACTTCAAGTGATCCACAACCAATTTCGGTCATTCATCGGTGAGGAATTTACATCGATTATGATCAAGACATGACTGAAATGTCGTTCAAGAGACACACTGGAATGGAAATTAGCGTGTTCATAGAGACACTTATCCATCTCATGGATAATGTGGATAAGTATATTGAGAAGTTACTCGAGAAGAAGAAAATATAGATGAGAGTCGGTTCGGTTGATGATTGTTGTGATGAGTCGAGTAATGTTTCGGTTGAAAGATCGGATGTTGCTTAATGCAAAATATCGAGACAACAAAGAATGATGTAACATTTGCTCGGTAACTCTGGCATACAAAGTGGATCTTTGTGATCGAAAAGGTGAATGAATGTCGGGTACAATCAATAGATTGTAGTGTTGAGACCGATGAGGCATCGGAGGATGGATCGATTGACATTGAATACGAGGGCTAAGAGACAGATAAGCTTGAAATAGCTAATACTTGATGATTCTTGCTAGATGATGAGGATGCGGATGTCGGATCGATAAATGAACATGTGTCAAGTGATGAGGTACCATAGCTGTTCAACATAATGCATCTGAAAATACTCTTATGCAACCCGATCACATCACTGAACATGTTCTTGATACATGTTTTATAAATGAAGTCGAGTCACGAGATAAAGTGTTTGGAACTAATGATATGGTTGATAAGATAACTTTTGATGAACTTTCAAATAAATTCTCGAACTTGAAAACATTGCATTTCACTTGAAATTGCAATCCAAAGAAAAGAAGAAAGTTTTCAAACTATGAAACCTTGCAACAATCCGAATTCCTCGAATTTCATGAATTTTTGAAATAAATGATTTAAAAGCTCGACGGGACAAATTCGACTATCAACAATTTGAAGAAACATATTTACGGTATGCATGAGAAAAGTAATTTAGTCAAGACTACACAAGACATTGATGCTATTATAACACGAAATAATGAACATCAATTTATGTGGCTAAATTACTTAAGGAAAATGAGTCTTTGAGAAAGCATCACGTAGACCCAGTGACTCATCAAAGATACTAGAACTAAGTCTTTGGAACAAACAAACTCTTTGATAGCCAAAATTGATGATCTCAAAGCTCGACTTCAGGAAAAGAGTTTCGCAATTGTTGCCTTAAAAATGAGCTCGAAAAAACAACGAGGAATAGTGTGAACACTAAGTTTGCAAAACCATCAATCTTGGGGAAACCGGTTATTAGACAACCGAATGCGTTTAGATCGAGCGACCAAAACTTTCAAAAGCGGTGTGCCTCCCAAGTTGATGCGAAACAAGTTTTGACAAAACCGGTCACTTACTTGCCTAGGAAAAATGCTATGAATGACTTGTATAAGTACTCTTATCTAGATATGGCTAGGAAAAAGGCACAAATTCGAAAAGACGGAATTTTAGGTTCAAGACCTAGGGTGATGAATTCTACGAGGTTTCAAGGCATTGCTAGTAGTAGTAAATCATTACCTAAGAAAACTCCACAAAAGTCTAGGGATTGGCTTGCATCTAAGAGTAGTTTTGTTTCGATTAAAACAATTCCCATAGCAGATCACTCTAAGAACTCTAGATCATTTTCTAAATCCAAACAAGTTGTTTGCTCAAATTTTCTGAAATGCATCTTTAAGGAAAATCATGATAATTGTTTTTCGAAATCCCTAAAGAAGGTAAATGCTCATACAAAGGTTCAACCTGTTAAGTCTAGGATTTTCACTAAGTCATCTCTGTGCATCTGACAAAACAAACCAAAATCTTCGCCAGATGGATACCAACCTGCTAAATATGTGGAAACTAGGAATAACGATAAGTCTTCCATGCATGCAAGAATGTCACCAATCCTAGACCTTGCCATAAGTGGATTCCGTCGGTAAAATGTTTAAGGATGTTTGACTTGGGTGGATACCTCTGGAAAGTCAACATCTGATGACATAATCAAAGTTGACCGTGAAACCCCAAAGGTTTTGGATACTAATGTCACTAACCAAAATATATGCAATCAAGTTTGTAATATTAGTGCGGTGGTCCTTACTCGATTGCGAGATACTTGATCCTTCACTACATGGGTGGCTTAAAGTATGGATTACAAATGGATTGATATCTCATAACTCACGGGGTTCAAGTAACTCAATCTTGATATTCATTCGGCTATAACGCCTGCTCACATCGATTCGGGCCTCATACTTCATCATTATGGCGTCTGCGAGATAGCACTTGAGCCCGTTCCTCAAAGAAAAGAAAGGTGTATGCTTCATCGCTTTATCTTCATAAGAGAAATCTTCATGTGTATGACCATTCTCATCGACATTATTCATCAACAAGCTTCATGTTTTCCACGCTCTTTCAACCCTCAAGTGGATCTACGTTCCTTGGTGTATATTCTTATTCACTTGTTCAAATCAAAAATGGCAACTTCGGATGCAATTTTTGAGGGGGAGAAGAGTGCATATACTACATGTTGATGGATGCTTGAATTATGGTCATAAGACTCTCCTTCAACGCCTAATTCTTCACTTACTAAGGATAACTGGGATTCATTGTTTCTGAAGCTCATGCTCCGATTCTTACTGACTCAACTGGTTCACCATCTAAGAAGTACTTCTTGGAATCCTCAAGAAACATTACGTCCAATTATTTCACAAGGCATTGATAATGACTATCATGATATTGTAGATGCACTATTGAATAATGATCCGCTCTTTGGTATTCCTTTGCCAAATCTTCACGGATTATTGTTCCTCTCATTGTGCACTCTATATATCAACCACATGAACATTAAGGAAAATGACTACCTCATCCGCTCGAAGACATTATTGGTGAATCTTCCAGATCAGTCTGTACATGTATACCTTAGGAAGAATGCATTGATGTTGAGGAATCATTTGTTCCGATTCATTCAGTGGGTCAATGTACATCCGGTTGTATATTTATTCACGTGTTAGACATTTGACACAAGTTAATTACTTCGGAGTTAATCATTTATCACTTATTTGAGATTGAAGTTGACTTTCACAAAGGCGTGTTCTTATTTGATAACTTACTCGGGCTTAAGAATTTGAGTTGAAGACTTGGTTTATCTAGTTACCAAAGAATCGCGGTGGATGGTTAAAGACCAAGCGATGTGGATAATCTCAAGAGGTGTTAATGTCTCATACTTTGTTTGAGTAGTGAGTAGTTAGAGACTTGCTTTAAGCATAGATTCTCGACACGTTCTTCCATCATTAAGTGCAAGCTTAAGATACAAATGTGGGTATTCGACTTGAGTTTCAAGTTTGGTATATCGGGTTTTCTTCGGTGGTCACATCAAATTGTCTTCATATGGGTTGATAAGGATAGTCGAGAGAGTTTCTATAGCGTTGATTCTCACAAGATTTATTTGAGATAATTGTGTTCTTCTCATTTCAAGTATATGAGTGTATTATGTTTTCTTGATTTTGAGGTATCAAACCCGACAAGGGGAAGGAGACATACATCTAAACACACAACGAGTACATGGGTTGAACTAAATACTTCTTCTATATTGAAGTTATTCCGGGGAGACAAATGTCATAACCGCAGAGAAACTCAATGTTTAACTCGTGGCTTCTGGTGTATTCCAACTATTTGGGGGAAGGATATATTATTCCAACTATTTGGGGGAATGATGTATTATTCCAACAGAAAAATCCTATAAGGCCTTGCCAAACATCTATTGTTAATCTACTTAAAAATATAGCAAAACTAAATTATAATCATTGAACCAATGATGTAGGAAAACTTACACTATCAGGCATTACTAATATCTATTTTCATCTACAATATAAGGGATTCATGACATGTATTAGTTATACTAATAACTACCATTTACAATATACTATTGTTACTATTAGTGATACTAATGACTACACTTTAGAATTCAAGGCATTCATCACATCTATTCTGCATCTAATTACAAACACCTTCATTACAGAAACCACTATACAAACATGTGGGTATCAAAAAGTATATGACAAAGTAAAAAAACTGACCTTGGTATCCAAATGTCATGGTGAGATAGTGTTTTTTTTTACCGAATGATTTGTGATATGAAGTGTAGCAACACGATCGTTCAATTTATATATTTTTGGTTTAGGGTTAAGAATGAGATTCAAAAAAAGGATTGATATCAATCCTTTAATTATCACCAAAATATTTGAATAATTAAACGCCATTTCAAAAGAATTGATAGGGTTGTTGTTAATAATTTTGAATCAGGAACAAAAATAGGATGATTTCGTGAATTTGAGAGAATGAATCGAGACTTGTTTTAGAATTAAGAGTGATTTTTTTGTGCACCGATTGTGTAGGTGAATTTTGAGAGTATGAATGGAATTGATTGTGATTAGCTGAAGATCAGGGAAGAAGTTTGGGATCCGTTGGGCGTGTGTTCTTGGTGAAAAGAGGTGAGAATAGACAGCATGACATTCTTTGATGCCAAGTGGCATTAATGAAGTGGCATGATCCTGTAATATATATATGGGGAGATAACTAGATGTGAATGCCCGGACATTGTTCCGGGATTAAAATTTTCTTTTAGTCAGATTTCTTTTATCATGTTTTGTTTTGTTAGAACTTTAATTATACTAAAATATATGTCGGGAAATTCATACTTTGAGTCACCTCTATCAACAAATTCAATAAAACAAAGGTTTTTCGATTCAGTTATCTAATCTTTACGGAAGTAATGTTAGTATATCTGAATAACATACTTAAATTCTTAAATAACAAAAAAAAAGTTATTTGAATTACTAATGACAATCATATTATCTTATACAGTAGAAACTCTATAATATAATACACTTGGGACCACCAAAATTTATTAATTAAAAGAGTTATTAATTAATCGATAAATTAATAATTATTAATTTATATATTAATTAATATTTTATTAATTTATAGTAGAATACTTAGTTTACAAACACTTTTCATCTTAAAGGTGTGAAAAAAACAACAATGACAGACGAGATTCGAAGAGCATTATGCAAGCACAACAAGGATAATCCAAGTCTCACTCAAAAGCAATTGCAAGAATGGGTTCATAGTAACTATGGCTTCCCAGAAGTTCTTACCATGCTAAGGAAAATTAGAGACGAGATTCAAAGGGAAATTGATTTCAACAAAAAACAAAAGATAATTGAGTCATTTTTCAAGAAACCTTCGTAAATCATTCATGTAATATGCTATATATAAGGAATTATTAATTTATATTTTATATGGGGTCTAAAGAAATTATCAAAAATGTATTATCTTATAATTTTGCGAATTATTAATTTAGACTATCACGTCGGGACCGGCAAAAAATATTATCTTAAAGAGTTTATTAAATAATCGAGTATTAATTTATCGAGTTTCTACTGTATAATACATGGGACGAGGACTCGCTATCCAATGCATAAAATATTATATCCTGGTGTTCGTCGTTGTGCTGGGTGGTAATGAACGTAATAACAGTTGTATCCTTTTCCTGCTCGTTATCTTTAATACATGGCGGCTCGGTTTGTAGAGCAGACCCAATTGTTTCTTTAATCAATTTATCGTATCATACATAGGTAACTAACGAGAAAGATAGCACTCGCGCATTGCGGCGGGACTTTTGGGTTATGAGATATGTGGTTTTTCTGTGACGGAATTTATGTATTTATTTGTTTTAAGTTTTCGTTTAAATTTCTTTGTAAATGTATATAATTTTTTTTAAGCTTTCGTATAAATATTTTTTGTAAATCATTTTCATATAATTTTTGTATAGCTTTTTGGGAGTTTGTTCTTACATGCTGCGATTGAGTTTTGGGGTTTGTGCAAACAAATAACTTTAATAAGAGTTATGTTAGTATTATAGCTACACTTTCGGTTATAAAAGTTAACATATTTTTATATTTTTTTACTGTCGCACTATTTTTTTATGGATTATAAAATGTATTACAATATCAATTATTTATATATAATCCAAGGCTATAAAATTGGGCCTTTGTGGTTTAAACAAACTTTAAAGTAAGTTTTAGAATTATTTGATAGGTAAAGAGTGCATTTTAAAGTTTCGGTTTTTAAAAAATATAGATATATTAAACTTCAACATTTTTATAAAATCGTACGTATATCAAATTTATATCAATATTAGGCTCGTTTCATTCATAATACAGAAACCTTTTCGGTAGCATATACTAATAGTAAGAGTTTTGCTAACCACAATTTTATATGTAGGGTTGTGTTTAAGTGTCATAATTTTTTATATAAATAACATTTAATGACCTCATTATTTTCATGTGTATATCTATTCAATGATTATAGTTATAGAAAGTGTTGTTAAACATGAAATTTTTTATATTAATTAACTGTTGATTATTACAATTAAAGAAAGCTTAAGCAAAACCCATGGAAATGGTTAATTAAGTGTTGATTATTACAATGTGTATTACGAGTGGATGCAAAACTTGCATATGTAGTTTTGTTTGTTTTTCTTTTGTTAGTTTGATCTAGCTTATATATAATCCAACCGTTAAAAATAACACGATGTGTATTAATCTATACTACTTATAATGGAGAAATGACCCTCTGTTTTCTAATTTTTAAAGATTTTCATATATAGATTTTAAGCAAATAGAACTACTTAAGCTATATGTACAATTACTTTATGCATAAACACTCACACATATTGACTGGTCAACATTTGTAATTAATGTTATATTTAAAACACTCATTTGATAAAAAGTATAATTTATAAAACACAATGTACAAACTATTTGAAGCCAAATATAACTAAAAACACTATTCAACACATACAATTAATACACTATTTAATTTACCCTTCACTAAAATATACAACCATTTAACCACAATGTACAATATAATCAAACTACTAAGCAAGATTTAAAAATAAAGCTTTAGTTGCCTGTAGTAGTCGGTCATTGGTTCGATCCTGCTCATTGCGTCGACCAAGTCGCCACCATTGCAACATAAGGGTCGAATTGGGTCGGTCGGCTCCAAAATTGACGAAGGGTGATTGTGCTGAAGTAAAGAATCAAGTTTTTTTTTGTAGCTTCGGTTAACAGGAGATGAATTATTTTCACGGTAATAACGAAAGTTATTGTTATTTGTAATTTAATTGTTTAATAAAGTATGGCCGTGTAACATTGCATTATCAGAAAATATAGTCACAATGTACCCGTCGTCGCATCGCGCAGGTACCCTGCTAGTTTAAGCAAAGCAAAGATATGAATTGTTAATAATTACTTTAAGGTTTAAAATGACAAATCTACCCTTTGATAACTACTCATTTCATTAAAAGATTTTGCAGATTGATATAAGAAATTATATTTATTCCTGTTTTATCTTTCTACTAATTTTCTTATTTGCATGATCTTGATAAGTGAAAACACTAACGGTTTAGATGAGTTGAGATAATGAGTGAAATATACATATCAAATTTTTATGTGAGTAATAGAATATCTAAGCAAAAGATATAAGAGAATATAGTGATGCTCGATTGTTATAAAGGGTAGATATTCATCATCCATGCAAAAATGGATGCATATCATATGAAGATTGTCATCCTAAAGTTAATTGCTAATTTGTTATAATATCACTTTTTTCTAAATATGTGTGTACACTTCCTGTGATTTCGGTGTGTGGATGAGTTGTAAAATATCAAAATAGGATTGAAAGCAACACATGATTTGTATAATATCTTTTACAATAATATAAATCTTGTTTATGTGAAGAAAAAACAAAAATATAACTACAGATGTCCTTATCAATATTGGTCATTTCATTTGGGACAGATTAAAGAATGAATAAGGATTATGTGGTCATTTTATAAGTGTTTTTTAACATGTGTTCACGAAAGATATTAAGATGTATAGAGACGACGGGGCCTCACGAAAAGGACGTCCGGACCACATATTTTATTTGAAAAGTGTATTTTTGTGGGTGCAGGCGTCCTTTTCGTAAGTCATGTCGTTTTTTGTTCTTAACGCTATCTTGCAAGACAAAACCCTTTTATAAAATCTTTATTTATTGACTTACTTTTTTCGTGATCCAATGAAGGAACAAGATTATTCTACAAGCAAAAAAGATGGATACAAATTTAGACCATCGATAGTAAGTCGTACAGCTTTCAAGATGGTGACTTTTGAGAAAGATCAGCAACATTTTTCCGAAATCCTGTATACAAATATGCCTTTGAGAGAAACTAAATATATGGAATAGTGTAAATTGTACTTATTATCCACCGTATATTGGGGTATGATGGTCCAGCAAAACCACCAAAGATTTGCATCAAGTATGTAGAGACCCTTTTATGAGCTGGTTGCACAAGTGCACAAAACACACAAAAGATTTATATCAAAGGAGCAACCAAAACAATAATACAAAGTGCCTTCTTTATCTAACACTACCCTCATAGGCCAACATTAACAATAAAATTTGCAATTACCACAATATCCGGTAATAAAAACGTGGTATAGTTTTTTCTTGTTCAGGTTATCTGGAAGGTGAGTCTACTCAGATAGTACACGGCTAACCGGTTTAATCTCGGTACCATTTTAGATCTTTCGCTAATCACCCCTAAATATACACACCTAACGAAGTTTAAACCATTGAACTTTTGTGAGAAAATCAAGTACCTTACCACTAAATCATACGGTAGTTTATCTAGTAATAGTCTACATGTATATATTTTTAATGCAATTTTCTTAGGAAAAATAACATGAAGCTTTGGGCATTATAATACGGAGTAGTATCAAAGTGATCATCAACCAAATCGAGGCGGAGATTATTAATAAAATTTACCCCCTCCACGTTAAGTTTTTAGCTCAAATGTTTGTGCTAGCAGTACCCAGGTGATTCATGAGAAATAATATAGTTTAATTTAATTCTTAATTGAGATGCATGTGTATTAAAAGATGTATTACGAGTTTTAAGTTAAAGATGTATTATGGGTGCAAGTGTTAATTTATTTTTCTTAGATTTTTGTTCTAGTAATGATAGATAGAATATCTTCCTTGTATATATGATCCAACCACGCATTTAAGGAAAAAGCTAAGTTTTCCATATAAAATCTTTTGTATAGTTGTATCCTACAAAGCACAGGCCCTATGATTAACTACATTTCCAACCACAAATTAGAGAAAATTGCTTTCTTCTTTAAATATAAGGTTAAACCAAACCAAAGCAAACCAAACTATACAATCATTTGGCCAAAATCAATGCCAATCTAGACATAAATCAACATTATTATTCTTTACATTGGTTCTTCAACTCAACTCCACTCACTTACTATAAATAGCAGACACCGAAGGTCTTGGATAAGTGCTGGTCTTGGGACCATCCTCTCGAGCCACCAGTTTCCTTCCTTGTGCCTCATTAGCAGAATGTCTTCGTAACTTTGCCATGCCTTTGGGATCTTGAAGTAGTTCTAATTCTTTGACTACATCATCCATGTTAGGTCTAAACCGAGGGTCCATTGAAACACATCTTAGGGCTAGGTTAGCGGCAGCATGGGCCCCGTCTAGAGTGTACTGACCTTCAAGACGGTTGTCAAGAACACGAAAAAGTTTCCGTTTGTGGGGTAGGTAGGGTTTGGCCCACTCTACTAAACTATGTTCACCCGAAGGTCGGTTTTTGTCTACTGCTCTTCGCCCGACAACATTTCAAGTAGGACCACACCGAAACTATATACATCACTCTTCGATGTCAAATGACCTACAATGACCAATTTATAGATGTTAAAAAAACCTTAAAAAATCAAATGTGCAGAAAGTAGCAGACACAATGTTAGCATACCGGTTGCTAAATACTCAGGAGCAGCATAACCATAAGTCCCCATTACCCTAGTGGAAACATGGCTTTTATCGCGGTGGGTCCATCTTTGGCTAGCCCGAAATCAGAGAGTTTTGCATTGTAGTCCTGTTTAAAGGAAACAAAGGTTATTTTTTCAGACTAAAAATGATCAATTATTCCATTTAAACCACAAGTCATACCGAATCAAGCAAAACATTAGAAGTCTTGAAATCACGATAAATCACTTTGGTCTCGGCGCTATGAAGAAAAGCAAGTCCTTTAGCAGCACCAAGTGCAACCTTTAATCGAAGACTCCATGAAAGCGGTTGATAATAAGATCCTTCTATTGATAATATCAACACAATAATTAAAAATATTGCATCTTTTTAAAAGAATCTAATCATAAAAACTTTAAAAGAAAAGATGAACTCACTCCTAAACAAGTGATTCTCCAAGCTGCCTCGAGGCATGAACTCATAAACCAAAAGCCGGTGTTCATCTTCCAAACAATACCCGATCAAATTCACAAGATTCGGGTGCGAAAACTGTCCCAAATAATTCACTTCTGCCTACAAAAACCAAAACAGTATTTTAATCATAGTGTTAAAAGTTGATTCTACTTAACACGAATGGAATAAGTACTACTTTGAGGCTCACCAGCCACTCCCTATGACCTTGAAAGCTTTCTTGATTAAGCCTTTTAACAGCAATAACAATCCCGGTTCCGGCTTTTGCAGCCGCAAATGATTGCTCATCTATCCACCCTTTAAAAACCGACCCAAAGCCCCCTTCACCCAACACGCTATCGGGCCGGAAATTCCGGGTGGCGGTTCGTAAATCCGAATAGCTAAAGCTCTTCAAATTTGAAGATTGCAAGATCTCGCCTTCACTCCGGGGTGTCGGTGGGACCGATGAGACCTTGCTGCCACTTGAATTGCCATTATCTTTTCCGTCTGAACTTACATTTCTTGAACTCACCCCTAAATTATTAAACACATCATACAAAATTAGATAATAATTCTCATTGCAGAATATTCTACTTACACAATCTATGTCTCTTTTATGAATTCTTTAATTGGATTAAAATAATGACTCAATTTGAATCTTGAGAATTAGTACTAAAAGACAAGATTCTAAAGGGATTAATTATGTTCACTTGCATTAAATCAAAACCCATTAACCAACTTAACTGCTAGTTTAGCATAACTAATTTACAAACAAATTAAAAGTATAAAAACTTAATCTTTTTTACTAATTCTTTAATGGGTATATCAAATTGATTCATTTTCAACTCAACCCAACCTCAAAGACTGAATCTTGAAACACAAGATCCTTAAAACCAAAATTAAAATAAAAATAAAAAATCATCTTAAACCCTAAAATGACTTAATAATTATGTTTTAGTTGCATTAAATCAATAACCTAATCTCAAAATTCAATCTTGAAAACACAAGATCCTAAAAAAACATAGAATTTAATTATAAAAACCCATTAATATAAAAACAAAATTAAGTAGTAAAATATATACCTGTATGACAAGGGCTTTCTGCTTTGATTCTTGCACTCAAACAAATACCCATAAATTCTTACTTCTTCAAAGTACTTGTGTCTTTTTATCACTTTAAAAGACAAACAAAAAAACTCTTAAAAAGTTAAAAAGCAGATCTGGGTATGAAAAAGGTGTAAAAAAGATTAAACTAGTACCAAGTCTATATGATTAAGTAAGTGACAAATTGATTAAAAAGATTATTTATTTTTTGTGTGGAAAACAAGGTGAAAATTGTGCAAACCCAAAACTAGGTTCAACTGTAATAGAGTGAATCTGTACCTTGGTTTTGATAAACAGGGAAATGGGTCGGTGGTTATAGTGGTTTTGATGGTGGTTGAGCGTGAGGGGTGGTGGAGATAAGGGTCATTAATGGTGTATTGAGCTAATTATGGATGTTATATAGTGAGGTCATGTGTTGATGTGGGCATGATTTTAGAAGGTGGGTTGGGGTTTGGGTGGCTTATTCACACTTGGTTTAAGCTTGGCTGGATCATTTTTGATACTTAAGTTTACATTTACCTATAAATTTTGTTTTCATGAGTTACTTTTTGTTTTGTAACAATGCTTATATTCTTCTTGGGTTGGTATGCACATCATTTTATTTGATAAATACATTATTTTGTATAAACTATATAACACACTGTACAACATTGTAATACACAAAATATAATGGGTTGAGTTATTAGGACCCTGTAGCTTTTTATTGGACCCCTAGTTTTTTTTTTTTTTTTTATTTTTTTTATTTTTTTATTTTTATAATTTTGTTTATATCAAAAGTTTATAAACCGCGAAAATCGAAACCAAATATAAAGTTTAATAAACAAACACTTAAAACCGCCAAATACTCAATGAACCGACAAAACTGTGTTGATCGAAAAAAGTGACAGTGGAATATTCCCATGATTTGACATCATAGGAGGTTCCATAATAAGGAACCAATATAATATGTGCATAAAAATAAGTGGTGTATGTATAAACCCCTTGTTCATGTGCTATATTTAGTGTAGAAAAATACAGTAGTGCTTTTATCCATTTGTTACGTTGGTAGAAGTAGCTTAAGTGAGATTTTTGTAAATTTAAAAGAAAAAACATGATATACAAAGTGTTTAGTTAAGCCTGCTTGACTTATGAGTTTAATGTGTTAAAAATAAAAAGAGAATATGGTTAATCAAGTACTATGGTTTTTTGTTTTCTTTTCTGATAATTATGGTTTTTTACTTTTATTCATCGACTAATTCACATAATTTGAATTCATTAGCACAAAACTCAAACTTGTTAAAAGCTTTTTTATTCCTTCTATAATGTAAACTACGCTACAGGTTATGGTATCATCCTCGCTTCTTTGAGAAAATATGTCTCAATGCCACATACTTCCATCAAACTTTCCTTCGGTTTTGAACTCGCCATTGCTTTGTCAAGTATCATCCCATTGTAAGACTTCCGCTATTACCCTCGAATAAGTTTGGATCATGTCTGAGTCTCAACACAATGGATTGGCGAAACTACTAATCCTTAGATAAACATATTACACAATACATTACTATAAGCTCCTAACAATATTAGAATAGAAAACTTTTAAGAATTTACATCACAAGTCATTCAAGACATTTTCTTTAGGTTTAACAATGGAAATTCGACAATGTTGGTATAATAGTAGTTATCGTCTTTAATTAATTAGAATTTTAAAGCTTACATTTCTTATCATATTTTACATATGTAAAAATGGACTAAAAGACTTAAAGAGTTGAGATCTCTATAGATTCAACCTTCTTCATAAATCCTATTAATACATCTCAACCATTCATTCCAATTTGATCTAAAGGTTGATATCAAATCAGTTAATTACACTTGAGGGGCAAAAAACACAGCTAAAAAAAAACAAAAAACAAAACAAAACTATCCTTCATTTTTTTTTCTTCAAAAAAGTTAGGGGAAAAACACACACACAAAAAACACTCTCAAATCTGCCAGTTGTAAGCTCCGATCAAACTTTCGATTAACCGTCAATCCGTCGACGATCCTCCATATAACCGCCAATCCGTCGTTGCTCCGTCGTCAATCCGCCACTGTCATCCGTCGTTGACCCGCCAACGTATCATTCACCTTGGATCCACCATCATCCGTCGTCGATCCGCCGCTGTCATCCGCCGTCCGTCGTCGATCCGTCATCTGCCGCCGATGATCTAGTTAGTAACAAAGTATGATGCGTGTTTGCAATTAAGGGATTTTTTTTGTAGAATAACACATTTAATCAGGAACTGCAATTTGCGTTCACAAGCACAATTGGTGTTTTGCAACAGAGTAATATGTGATTGATGATAATGTGATTATGAAGAATCGTGTTGTGGATCTAAAAATCGTGTTGTGGATCTGAAAATCGTGATGAAGATGTTGATGATTTAGATGCACACCATGTGTTTGATGAAATGTGTTTGTGAAGAATCACATATGATTCTTTATATATTTTAGTTTTTCTGAATCATTTGTAATTCTGAAGAATCACATGTGAAACAAAATTACATATTTTAGTTTTTCTGTTATATCGATTTGTTTATGTAATAAAGAAGAAAAGAATCATATATGATTGTAGTAGAATATTTTAGTTTATCTGTTTTATTGTTTCTATAATAAAGACGAAAAGAATCACATATGATTCTAGTAGAAGTAGAATATGTTGGGATATATAAAGTCAAAGTGCTGAAGAGTTAAAGTACTAAAGTCAAAGTACTGTTAAAGAAGAAAGTCAAAGTACTGCTTGATCATCAAATTACTGCAAGGTCAAAGGACTGCTATGCAAAATCGTTAAGGATTATATTGTAGTTCTAGAGTGTTCTAAGTTTAAGTTTAGTATTACTTGACGTACAAGGTTTGTAATTGTAAACCGACTAGGGCTATCCTTAAGCCTATAAAGGACCCCTAGATTGGCATTAAACGTACGTACATTATTAGAGTTTTTAGAGAATACGATATTAGAGTTTTAGATTTGTTAAAGAATCTGTATAACAAGCAGATTCAGAGTTTTAATATAATCGTTAAAGTTTAAGTTAATTCTTCTTAGCTTTGTTAAGTAAATTCCGCATACTTAATAGAGTTAGTTAAGTGTTTCTTTGTTAGCAACTTAGGATTTATCCGAGGTTACTAAGTCCTTACAAGCTATATAAGTTAGTTTGGTTAGAATACATCGATCCAACAAGTGGTATCAGAGCTTGTGTGGAAACTCTGATTAAGAAGAAACCCTTAAAACCTAGTTAACAACAAACCACTAAAGATGTCGATTGAAGTCGCACCACCCCATCCATCACCTCACCGTAATACCTATTATCGAAGAGAGGAGAGTACGATCTATGGAGCATGAAGATGAGGCGATACATTGCCATTCTGGACCATGCACTATGGAATGTAATTGTCAATGGTAATGAAGTCATTGTAGAACCAAGAGATTCTGGACAACCTAAACCACCCAAGGTCGTCTTACCGGCAAAGAATCGTAGAAATCAAGAAAATGCTCTCAACATCATATTATCCGCTATCACGATGGTCACCTACCAAATTCCATGATGCTAAGGATGCAAAACAACTATGGGATGCTCTCAAGACTAGATTTGGAGGAATGATGCTTCCAAGAAGATGCACAATCTGTTGAAGCAACAGTTTGAAACTTTCACTTTTGGTGAAAGAGAAGGTCTTGATGCTGCCTATAATAGATTCTAAAATCTCCTTAGCATGCTAGAGTTATACAAGGTAGAAGTATCTGTTGAAGATGCAAATCTGAAATTCTTAAGGAGTTTGCCATCGACATGGCATGTGATTGCTACTATGATCAGAGGACAACCTGGTTTGGACACTATGGACTTTGATGATCTCTACAACCATCTGAAGGTGTATGAGCATGAGATGAATGGCCAAACAAGTTCAAAGTATCACAAGATAGCCTTTGTGTCTTACGAAAGAGAGGCGATTCCACTCAAAAGTCTTCGCTACCACTCAATCTTGTTTCCCAATCTCGCATATCCGCTCATTCTATCACAACCATGACCAACCTACATCATCACCAACAAACACCATCCATTCGATGAAGTCGTATGCTCATTCTTTGTCGATGCTCTTGAAGAAATTGATATCGGTGGCAAGTTGCTATGATCAACGCTAGGATCAAGAAGTTCATGAAGAAACAGGAAGAGGCATTGACTTCAAACCCAATAGGGTATC
The DNA here is from genome assembly GCA_022545495.1 of Chrysanthemum lavandulifolium. Taxonomy (NCBI): domain Eukaryota; kingdom Viridiplantae; phylum Streptophyta; class Magnoliopsida; order Asterales; family Asteraceae; genus Chrysanthemum; species Chrysanthemum lavandulifolium. The sequence continues at coordinate 125,345,294 of CM040241.1, read as the reverse complement.
ACCTTTGACAAGTCAAAGATTGAATGCTTTAACTGTCAAAAGATCGACACTTTGCAAGGGAATGCAAGTTTGCTAAATATCGTGCAAAGCAGGATGGTGACAAACCTAAGCTTGAACTAAAGGAAATCCTATAACTCGAAACAAAAGCTTTGGTTGCTCAAGAGAATCTGTCGAGGTTGATCGAGTCTTGAGTTTGATGATGAACCAATAGCCTATTGTATGGTAGCGATAGAAGAATCGGTGGAAGAGTTTGATTGGAGCACAACTTTGATGAGGAACCCGGACATGTTTGCTTTGGAATCGAGAGATGGTCTAGGAAGTTTTGATTTGAGCATGGAGAATGAAGATGAACATGTTCTGCTTGCTATGGTAGCTACTTCATCAAGTTTACCCCTATCTCTGAGGTATGCTCTAAGTGTCATAATTTTTATCAACAAGTGCTTAATGATTATGTAATTGAAATAGATAACTATAGTAGGGCTAGGTCAGAGGTAGATGGTTACCAAATCACTTTAGAGTCTATGGAAGCCAAAATTATAACATATGAAAATAATGAAATGGCTTGGGCAGAAAAGTATGAACAACAGGATTATCAGTTAAAATTAAGTGAATGGAAGTTAGGATGTAAAGTTTCTGAGATTGAAAAGCTGACTAAGGAGAAAGTTTGTTGCTTGGGGACAATCTGTCTTTCTCATGTTAGTTATGTTGAAAAAGCAGAGAAGAGCTTACATTAGAACCGGACTAGGATTTGGTATGGATTTTAGTAGCATAAGAGAATCCACTAGTGATCGGGAACAACTTGATTATGAGGATATAACAACTAGTGATGATGAACTCATCAATTATGTAGATAACACATCTAGTGATGAGGAATCAATTAGTCAAACACCTCCGAGTTTAAGAAAGACAATGGTTATCATGCGGTCCCTCATCCCATGGTAGTTTTCAACCACTTAGGATGATGTTTCTCGTTTTGGAGTAGACAACCTAGAGTTTAGAAAGAAGCTTACGTGTAAATCTAGCTCGAAACCCCAAAAGAAATGTTGAAAAACCTAAAGTTGATGATGTTAAGAGTCAGCCAGTACCTTGAACTCAAAAATCTGGCTGCGCGATCGTGATACCTTTAAGAAAACCTTTTCAAAATCTTGCTAAACCTTTTGGGATAATTTTGTCTCAAAGCAGTTTTCATCATTCACCAAAAAGCGGGATACTTTTAATCATAGACCTAAAGGAAGAAATTTTAGAGTATGGGTAAAAATTATGTTTTGTTTGTTATAGTCACGATCATCCGATTAAGGATGACTCACTCAGACTACTTAAGCAAATTCCCAAAGACCGATCCGCAACCAAAACCTAGAGAGAATAAACCGAGTCGGAATCATTCACATAGGGTTAACCATAGTAACTTCTCACAAAACTATAGATACCTCGCCGAGAGAAGACCTTTTCAAAACCCCGGTATCCTTAAACACTTTTCAAGGTGCTTGTTAAGCCAACATTTTCTCAAAGTCTTGCTCGGTTTCACCAAACACTTTTGGAATAGAAACCCTAGAAGATCTAATTACTATCAATCTAGAAGACGTTTCAACTCAAAGAAAGTAGCTAGATCGAGGACTCTACACGAGAAGTTAAAACCAAATGGGTTAAGAAGGAAAAATGCGATGGGGAACAAAGCAAGACTTTCGACAAGAAGGTGGTGAAGCAGATTTTGTTGAAAATAATAAAGAAAACTTGGATGAAAAAGAGATTTTTATTGAAAACCAACACAAGTTTTGAACAACCAAAGATAATTGATCATGTGCTTAAAGATAGTGGGAATTACATACTTAAAGAATTTAAGTATGTAACTCCACAAGGGAACCAAGTCGATAATGGCTTGGGTTCCTAAAATTAACTAACTCTTTTATCTTTGTATATGGCAACCCGTAAGAGGAGCTTAAAGATCATCTAATTGTGGATAGTGGTTGCTATGGAAGCATGACAGAGACAAAGAGATTTTGTCGATTTTAGATCTATGTGGAGGAAGAGTTGCATTTGGGAATGATGCTAGTGGAGGAAGAATTATAGGCAAAGGAACTATTAAGGCGGGAGCATAGATTTTGAGAATGTTAGATATGTGAAGGAACTCAAGTTCAACCTTTGTCGATCTCTCGGATCTTTGATAAGAAGCACCTGTGTTATTCATCGACACGAATGTCTCATTCTTTCCCGAGTTCAAGCTTCGATGATAACTTGGTATCACTGAGTACCAAGAACCAATTATGTGTATATCTGGATATGAAGAGTCTTCACTCTTCACGGAAGAGCAACTTGTTTAGTAGCAAAGGCAACACTTGAAGAAGCACATCAATGGCATGTAAGATTAGGCCATGTAAATTTCAAGAATATCAACAAGTTGGTCAAAGGAAATTTAGTTGGGGTTTACCTTCCAAAACATACGAGGAATGAACACTCATGTTTGGCATGCAAGAAAGGTAACATGACATAAAGCTTCATGCAAGAAGATTGAGGAAAGAACTATTAGAGAACCTTTGGAGTCTGCACATGGATTTGTTTGGACTGTTTACATGCTAGTCTAAACAAGAAAAAGTTCTGTCTGGTTGTGACAAATGATTTTCAAGATTTAATCACTTGGTGGTGAGTATTGGTATGATTAATTATTAAGCTACATTTAAGGGGAGGACTGATTAGTTAGTTAGACAGTCATATGCATTGCTTGAGGGGAGGCAATTCAATGCCTATTTACAAGTTTCTGCCATTATGATGAGAAGACTGGAAAAGTACTGCTTTTTGGTTCTATGAAAGTATTGCACTGAAAGTCTTGCTGGAAAATCACAAGACGCCGTGGAAGTATCACATGCGATGGAAAGCCTTCGCTTGTCTTATCAACGCACCGCCCAAAGATCAAAAAGAGGGTAAAATTCAAATAACGGTAACTTTGTTATTATGGGTCGTGATTTTTCAAATCTTACCTATAAATAACTACTTTCCGATTTTCTCTCATCTTTATTCTTATCAATCTTTTCCATATTTCTCTCTCAAATTACTTATTCATCGAATCAATCACTTTACAACCATCAATGGCGAACAAAACACCGTTTCTAAACACAACATGGTGGCGAATTTGGATAAAACTGAAGCTAATGTCACATTCCATGACATCATTGATTTTCTCACGGGTTCCAATTAGTTATGCACTTTTGGTTGAACCGGATGTCATTGAGCCTGATTCAACAGTTTGGGCTCTTGCTAGGATTCACATGGAGAATGATGATTCGTATATACAAGCTAACGTTGCTAGAAGGCTTGTGAAAATTAGTGAAGCATCAATTCGTGAAGACTTATTATTTGATGATGCAGAAGGAGCTATTCGATTTGATAAACAGCTTCTTTGGGATACGTTGAGAGACATCGGATATGAAGGGTCTTTAACAGAAACGACATTCAAGAAACCCTTATTTAGTCCGCATTGGAAGTACTTGGTTCATGTCCTACTTCATTGTATCAGTTCTAAAAGTACTTCATCGGAGCAATTTGGATCCAATATAGCATCTGCTTTGGTGGGATTTACTAAATCGTATCTTCAATTTTTCAAGGTTGGATAATTATGTTCGACAAGGAGATGCAGCTACTATACCTCCGAAGGATTAGTATCGGATAATTATGTTCGACAAGGAGCTAGTCAGATTAGAAGAAAACAACCGAGGCTCAAAACACTAAATAGCACATTTAAAGACCAAGTTTAGAAGACTTAAGAGGTGCATCGGCCTTTCAAACATCACAGATTATGGGTCAAGGCCGAAAAGAAGAAACGAAAGCTTTTAAGAAGACTTCTACTGCAAAAGGTTCACCAACAATCTTACATCGAATGGGGAGGAATTTAGAGCAAGAGAATTTGAAAGAAGATGCTAAATTTTATGAAGAAAAAGAAGATGAACCTCGAAATCTTGAAGCACGTGTCAATATTGAAAGTCTGAGTCTGAAAGAACCGGAGTTCAAAGAATGTTGTTCAACGCATCGATGATCAAGTCTTCTTGATCAAAGTCTTGGTCTTCAAAACTCATAGACAAAACCGATTACACCAAGAACTTTGAATTTTGATGAAGAAGTCGGTCCTTCGACAATTCTACAAGAAGAGAAGTCACATACACCAAAGTAGTGCACACTTCAAGTGATGATGAAAGCGTAGCGAGATATTGCACAACTTATCAAGACCAAGCGGTGTTAGCATTCCGTGAGTTACTAAAGAACAATCACAAGCTTCTCAACCGTCTTAGATCCAAAAGATAAAGGTAAAGGTAAATTGGTGGAAACAAAGAAGAAAAAGAAGCTAACTTTAGCAGAGTTAAGAGCCATTGAAGTGGCTAAGAATGAAGAAAGCTGCTAGAGAGCTCTGAGCCAAGTTTGATACTAAAGAAGCTTAAAAGAAAAGAACAACCGAAGGCTTAACAGGTTATCAAAGAAGATTGAGTTAAGATCGGAATACGCTTGATGGTGAGAAACTATATAAGAGTTGTTGACTTTGAGAATCCTAGATCCAAAGATGCTGGCGTCAGTAAAAGAAATAAAGATAACCACTTTTGAAGTTGTAGAGTCAAAGATGGAGATTATTTGATGTTCCATAGGAGGATGAAAGTTTGAGTATTCAATTTACTATGGGATATCGCATATTATTGATAGAGCAGTTGTTTCAACTATATCAACTAGTCCAAGAATACTTTGAACATATTCCATCAGTGGGTTGGCTTAGTATTACTAGGAGATCCGACAACTATCTTGAAACCGAGGAAACAAGCAATGATGAACTCGCAAAATCAAGAGAACGGGAGATTACAAGGTGGAGATTCTTTGAAGAATCGTGAGTTCATGCTTTAGAATTGGAAGATGGAACTATGATCCACATGCTATCCGAAAAAAGATATCCTTTGACAAGTGATCTCATGAGAAGAATCTTTGGATCATGGAATGGAAGTTGAGGAAGAGAATGAAAGCACCGATGGTGATTGAATTATATATCGGATGGACAACTATGGTGATGATGAAGCATAAATCTGGTATGATTTATAATTGTATAATTTTTGAAAATCGATGCTTTATTCAAAGTACTAATGAACAAACAGTACTTTAATCAAAGTATCGCTTGCAAGATAAACCAAGAATGTTTTGAAAGAAAACTTTTGTTAAGTAGAGAATAATTTGAAACAAAAGTTAAAAGCAACAATGGTTTTGAGATGGTTATAACAATAGTTATCGAGTTCACCATGTTTAACAAAAGAATGGCTAATCCATGAGCAAACGGCTCGTAAAGATATCTCAAATCCGTTATATAGTTGACAACTTGCTAATAAGTTGTATGGTAATCAACTCACCATATCGCGAAATGTAAAGAGTTGGCTAGCCCACAAGAAAAATGGTTTGTGGTAAAGGTTGTGGAAAAACCATTATATGGTAATTAGTTCACCATGGTTGCAAGAACTAACTAGTCCAAAAGGGTACAACTTTTAGTAAAGACAAATCAAATCTGTTGATAGCTGATGATTTGCTAAAAATCAATGTACCATGGTCATCAATGTACCATGGTCTTACACACCTAAGATACGTATTTTCTAAGATAATATATGTAAAAATAAAACTTGTCTAAGATACGTATTTTAGTCATTTTATGTTTGTTATGAAAAAAATTGATGACAACGATTTTAAGAGGAGGCCACATACAATTTCAAGACCATTAGGATTGCTTCTGCATTTGACTAAATCAGAAAGACTAATTTTGAATTTTACTATATTTTCTTTTTAATCATGATTTATGACATTTCGGTTGACTAATTTAAAATATTTGAACACTTTGTCACACATACACAGATCGAATAAAGTCTCTCTCTTTTTGTGAGAAAAAACAATAAAACAATACTCGAAAGGGTTAAACAAGCCCAACAAATTCGGGTTTTAGATTTTACTAAGCTAATATCCCGTTTAAACTTACAATAATCTCTATTATATATAAACCAAAACTATCTTTTTCTAAATTAAAAAAAAACCTAGAAATAAGTAATGTTGAATCCTCAAAATGCTCTTTTAATCTATACTACTTATTAAGAGTGATTGCTCATTCTTGAAATTTTGAATTTTTAAAACTTAAATTATTTTAGTTTCCCTAAATTACCCTTAAGTATCTCTCACTACACTTTAAACTTAATCAATTCTAAACTTGCCAATTTTTCGAAAACACACGCTATATTAATTTTAAAAAATATACACTTTGTATTTAAAAAACAAACGCTTTGCATTAAAGGTCAAACCAAATCACGATTTCACAAATATAATTGTTTGACGCTATAAATCGTCGCTTTGCACAGATATACATCAATACATAAGAATATATGAAAAATACAATAGCCAAAGTGACGGTACCATTTGGCTCACCAATGGCACGAAAATAGGACGAATGACATGTTAAATGTAATGCATAACGTGTGCTCTAACATGACCATGTATGGGACCATGTTAGGGCCAAAAAGTGGGAAATGAACCATGCTTTTTTTACACTCAGCATTTGAGATTTTTATTAAAAGAAAAAGAACGATAATAAAATGAGGAAAGAAGATCGGATATTAGAGAAAATAGACATACAAATTTGTGTTCGAACAAAGTAAAAGAAAAAGAAAGGACATGACATATATTTTGTGTTTTTAGTTGAATGCGAAAGAAAGAAAACCGACAAATTTACTTTTATATCCTTTATTCATGTAGTTTTATCTATATACTTACTACATATAATAGAAAAACGATCAAACTTTGAAAAGTGAAAAATTGAAAGTCAAAGATGAGATAAATGTATTATGTAATTAATACTCTTATTAAAACACCCTATTAATTAAAAGTATAATAATTTATTCATATTGTATAACCAATTAAAAGCATACATACCAAATTAAAAACAACAATTAAAACACCCCTTACTAAAAAGTACAATAAAATTTTCACAATGTACAATTTAAACAAACTACAACATAAACCTAAATATAAAATAATTAAACACACTAATTAATGTTATTTGTAGAACACCCTAAAATGAAAAATACATGTTATTATACATTTTACAAATTAATAAAACACACAAAGCTCATACAAGATAATGAATGTTGATGGTACGTATAGTTTTACAAATCGAATCGGACCGGTGAGGTTCAACAGGAACCGTTAGTCACACCTGTTCGGCTAACCAATATGAATGATCTTGAAACGAACTAGAAAGGACCCGTTGAAACCGACATAACCTGGCGAATCGGTCTCATCGGATCTATTTCTCCGGGTTAATCATCACAGTACCCGCATGCTGCCTTGGTACCCGCTATACTATATATAAAGGAAAACCAAAAAGTAAAAAGTGAAAAGTTGAAACTATTAATACATATTAAAACCAGTTGACCGGACGCTTCAAACTCGGTGGGTTGACCCTGTTTAATTTGACCGTTTGACCCAACTCGTCGGGTTGACTCGGTTTGAATTGGCCTGTTTTCGGGAACGGTTCAACCGGTTGAATACCCGGTCGAATCCCAAGCCAAAACATATGTTTAATCCCCAAATCTTCAAACCTTTATTATTTTTCGTTTATAACCCATAAACTTTTTAACACAAAATGATCGTCGCTATATAAATATACTACACACACACACACACACACACACATATATATATATATATATATATATATATATATATATATATATATATATATATATATATATATATATATATATATATATATATATATATATATATATATATATATATATATATATATATATATATATATAGGGACCTTTATTTCGAGAACCCCGTTAAGTTATGGTAATCTATGAGAACCTCTAAACCAATGAGATTTTTTTTAAATATTAAAATTATTATTAATCCAAAAGGGTATTATAGTAAAATACAATTTTTATATTTTTTATTAAATCCGATTTTAAGCATTCCTAAATTTTCGGTTTTTTTTTTTTTTTTTTTTTTTTTTTTTAAGCATGGTTTCATAATCTTACAGTGCATGCATGCATGTTTTTTTTTTTTTAATGAGATACATGTTTGTTTTAAAGCACGTGCATGTGTGTTTTTTAAATGAGGTGCATGTATGTTTTTTAGTGAAGTACATGTATGTTTTTTTGCGAGCATTATTATTATTTTTGAAGTTTGAAGCATAAATTAAAAACATAAACCATTATAAAAGAAAACAAGATTCATATACTTAAATGTTACATTTCATTTAATTACAAGTACAAAAACACATATGCAATAATCGTATATCTTCAAAAGTCGCAAATTATCTTCATGTATATTTGTATTATCCACTCCATAGTCTTTTAATGATATCATCATCTTCATCAATCAAACAAGCATGCACAAAAACAATTAAACCTCCAACAAATAAAAACAAAATTAATCATAACTATCATAACGCATATACACAATCTTGTGTATATCAAACATATTAAATCATAAACAACTATCAAAACATACATGTTCATGAGAGCGTGTATGTTTTGAAAACAGACTTGTTGTCAAACATAAATGTTTTGAAACATGCATGTGCACAATTTTGAAACATGCATATTTGAACCATAATTGCTATGAAACATGCATGTTTTGAACCATAATTGCTATAAGAAGCATACATGTTTTATAATTTTATTGAAACTATTAGATATGAATGAATGAAAGAATAAAATCATACAAACAGCTAACTACTACTAATAAAGTATCAAACATAAAAAATCAAAACATAAATTTTAAAAGCAAATATGTTTAATAACACAAGTTCTTTTAGAACATACATGTTTTTAAAACATACATGTTAGAAAACATACATGTTTTTAACATACATCTTTAGAAGCATTCGCTATGGTTCTCAAGAAGATGAAAAACATGGATGTTTTAAAGTGAATACATGTTTTAAAACAAACATGTATGTTTTAAAGTGACTCATTTAAATTAGCATTTACCATGTTTGAACCCATAGAGAAGTCGAACTTGGAGATTCTTCTACATGCCACAAGTGAAATACAATGATCATCAATACTACACCGCTATAGCACAAATAAGTGGCAAATTTGTATGCTATATTAAAACATTAATAGATACAAGATATGATCAATATGCTTCGCTATGTCGTATTCATCGATAAGCGATGATATAAGCAATCCTATATTTTCTTTTTTCAACTACCAAACTACTCTTAAATATTTTCTTTAAGACGAACATCAGCAACATAAAACTTTGAAATTCTTAAATATATAAGGATAAAGTGGCATCACTAACCAACTCAGTGTCGACTATAAAAAGAGTCTTCTACGTCATACTCTTCAATGTCAGGAACATCATTGATCTTACTTATCCTTGCTATTTTTACCCTGAAAGTACAGAATATAGCAATGTCACTATGACATTAAATTATTCAAGACCTTACTTTATGAGAAGTCAAATGTAAGTGTTTTTTTACGATCTACACTTCTACGAATAGAAACAGAAAGGATCATTCATATTATTTGTCCTCGTCAATTTACAACAACAAAAAAGCATGATTTATAAAAGTGTTATAAAACTGGGACACCAAAGTAAAAATATAAATCTATAAACAAACCGAAACCTAAGATAGTAAAATACACATCTATTCTTAAAAATATAGATCTATAAAACTAGAGATCTGTTTCTATTCTTCAAATACATATCATTCATATTTTTGAAATTTCAATCCTTTCTCAGAAGTATAAATCTGATCGATCGCCATATCATAGTTAAAAAGCAACAAAGAGCTCTCGTATCATTCAAGCAATATTGTGCATCGATCCGAACTTTCAATCCTTCAAAGATAAGCCTTTTTTCTTTTTTCTTTTTTTTTTAAAGATCTTTAAAGATCTTCGACTTTACATTTACAAGATAAGAAGGGAAAAAATACATAAAAATTACTCGGGGCCTCACAAAAATGAGCACAAGAACTTATAAAAATCATATGTTTTGTGAGTACTTAAGTACTTTTTTTTTAATACTTTTTCACTTCTTATCTTGTGCCCTTAGGGCATAAGATAAAAAAACCCTTGTAACAATGCATGTACAATTGTTTTTGGGTGTTGATTTGAACATTATTTTATTTGATAAATATATCATTTTGTACAAGTTATATAACACATCATACGATGCTGTAATACACAAAATGTGGTGTGTGTGCATCAAAATGAGTAAGGTATGTATCAACCCCTTGTTCATGTGTTATATTTAGTGTAGAAAAATACAATAGTCCTTTTATCCATATGTTACGTTGGCAGAAGTGGCTTAAGTGAGATTTTCGTAAACTTGAAAGAAAAAACATGATGGGTATGTTTGGCCAATGTAATTGTATCTTTAAATGCTAAGCAGAACTGTATGGTAAATAGTTAATCAGCTCATTAGCGTAATTTCTATTTCGTATCTTTTTCCAATAAAAGTGTTTGTAAGTTAATTGCATAAATGTAATTATAAGATGTAAAATGACGTAAAGGACATATACATAATTATAAACAAATGTTTAGAGGGTATATCAAGAATTTAAAGTTTTAATACCCGAAATGTTTAAAAACTTCATGAATCGAACTTTTCATTTGTGAGTTATTTGTTCAAATAAAAACTTGAAGTTAATGATCCAAACGTATCCAAACAGAGCTATTTATTTTAGAAGAGATTGTTTTATAACAAAAGCCTAATTTCCCCAATAAAGTTCTTCGCCAAACAGTGAGATATACAAAATGTTTAGTTAAGCCTGCTTGACTTAAGAGTTTAATGTGTTAAAAATAAAAAAAGAATACGGTTAATCAAGTACTATGGTATTTTGTTTTCTTTCCTGATAATTATGGTTTTTTACTTTTTTTTCATCGACTAATTCACATAATTTGAATTCATTAGCACAAAACTAAAACTTGTTAAAAGGTTTTTTATATGAAAAATGATTGTTGTCTTACTTAATTAAGCTCTGACAAACGAACCTAATGATTTGATTGGTTGATTTAAAAAATGATTGGTAGGAATTTAGAGAAAATAGTTAATGTAAATGTCTGAAACGATTTATCGTTAGCTTATAATTAGGTTTGTGTTTTAGATGCAAATAAGATTACTCTATTTATATATATCCTTCTATAATGTAAACCACGCTACAGGTTATGGTATCATCGTCGCTTCTTTGAAAAAACATGTCTCAATGCCACATACTTCCATCAAACTTTCCTTCGGTTTTGAGCTCGCCATTGCTTTGTCAAGTATCATCTCATTGTAAGACTTTCGCTATTACCCTCGAATAAGTTTCGATCATGTCTGAGTCTCAACACAATGGATTGGCGGAACTACTAATCCTTATATAAACATATTACACAATACATTACTATAAGCTCCTAACAATATTAGAATAAGAATTTATATCACAAGTCATTCAAGACATTATTCTTTAGGTTTAACAATGGGAATTCGACAATTTTGGTATAATAGTAGTTATCGTCTTTAATTAATTAGAATTTTAAAGCTTACATTTCTTATCATATTTTACATATGTAAAAATGGACAAAAAGACTTAAATTAACAATAATATATGTAAAAATAAACTTGTCTAAGATACGAGAGTATTTTAGTCATTTTATGTTTGTTATGAAAAAAATTGATGACAAAGATATTCAGAGGAGGCCACATACAATTTCGAGACCATTAGGATTTCTTCTGCATTTGACTAAACCAGAAAGACGACTTTTGCATTTTACTATATTTTCTTTTTTAATCATGATTTCTGACATTTCGGTTGACTAATTTAAAATATTTGAACACTCTATCACACATACACAGATCGAATAAAGTCTCTTTTTTTGTGAGAAAAAACAATAAAACAATACTCGAAAAGGTTAAACAAGCCCAACAACATAGGGTTTTAGATTTTACTAAGCTAATATCCACTTTAAACTTACAATAATCTCTATTATATATAAAGTAAAACTATCTTTTTCTAAACTAAAAAAAACCTAGAAATAAGTAATGTTGAATCCTCAAAATGCTCTTTTAATCTATACTACTTATAAAGAGTGATTGCTCATTCTTGAAATTTTGAATTTTAAAACTTAAATTAATTTAGTTTCCTAAATTACCCTTAAGTATCTCTCACTACACCCTAAACTTAATCAATTCTAAACTTGCCAACTTTTCGAAAACACACGGTATATTAATTTTAAAAACCATACACTTTGTATTTAAAAAACACACGCTTTACATCAAAGGTCAAACCAAAATCACGATTTTACAAATATAATTATTTAGCGCTATAAATCGTCGCTTTACACAGATATACATCAATACATAAGAATATATGGAAAACACAATGCGGAGTCTTTGATGGTGCAAACTCCATACAACCTACAAAGATTAAAAGTTTGTAACACTAAAAGCATTTACAATGCATAACACACTTGATAACTAAAGTTTGGAAGAACGACTTGAGGTTTACCAAGTATTTGAAAAAAAACTTTTAAAAAGTTTTTAATCCAATGCAAAAAACCTTTAAAATGATTTTTAAAATAGGAAAAAGCTTTGATCAATGTTTTGAAACCCGGTCGACCTACGGGTTAACCGGTTGGACCGGTTCGGGCAAAAGACGGTAAAAAAACGGGTTTAAAGACAAGGTTAACAGGTTAGACCATGGGGTTTTAGTGACCCGGTCAACCGGGTCTCAAAACTCGGCGGGTTTGGCGTTTTCAAAATATTTTTATAAAAACCGGGTTGACCAATGGTTGAACCGGTTGACCCGGCGATCGAACCGGTTGTCCCGGTTATTTTTATTTTTTATTTTTTTAATGGAAAACCGGGTTAACCCGGCGGTTGAACCGGTCGAACCGGTTGACTCGGTGACCGGTGACTCGACCGGGTCGATTATAAACCCGGTTTTCAAAACATTGCTTTTGATAACTAAACCCATTGTGGATGCTCTAACGATATCACAAATAGTTGTTTAACACAAGATGACAAATTATCCTTTTTTGGCTCATACTATTTTCTCACATATATATATTTTTTCACATCTTTCTTTAATTTTGAAAATTAAATAGCACTCCGTAATTTCTTTGCTTTCTTTTTGTATATTTTCCATAAATATGGATTCCATTTGAAAAAGAATATGTCTAATTACATGCCTAAACCTATGTGTCATTATTTTGAAAATTAAATAGCACTCCGTAATTTTTTCACATATATATTTTTTGAGCATTGATTGGCATACCTAAATGGTATGTCTAATTACATGCCTAAACCTATGTGTCATTATTTTATTAGTGATATGAGAGGTATCGGCTTCTTCACAAACTAATAACTTATTGACACATCTCTTTAAGCATATAATTAATCCCATTTTTAGCTTCCAAATCATTTTTCATATTTTTTTTGAGTTTTACTACATTCACAAAATGTATAAAAAAACATTCATAAAATTGATTTGGTTATATATGATTGATAGTGTTTGTTACAATTTCTATTTTTTCTTTTTGATTTCAACAATCAAACATAACCAACTTAATTTTGTAGATTATTATTATTATTATTAGGGTTTTGTTAAATACAACCCTATGGGTTGTGTGTAAGCATTCCAAACTTATGAAAATCACAATTAATGAACTCAAATAGTCCATAATTATATACTTTTAATAATTATAAAAAAGGTAAGTGATGTTAACTATGAAATGTTTAGAGTTCATTAAATGTTAATTATATATTTATAGAAGGCTTATATACAACCCATAGGGTTGTGTTGTGTTTAACAAAAATATTCTTTTTAATACTCGACTATTATACTTAAGGGTGAGCATCGGTCCAGGACCGGACCGGACCGACAAGACCGAAGACCGAATTAAGGTAAAAACCGAGACCGAGACCGAGACCGAATGTGGTTAGTCCGGTCCGGTCCGGTCTCGGTCGGTCCGTCGGTCGGACCGGACCGTTTGGAGTCTACTAAGGCCAAAATAGTCGGTTTGTGGTTCGGACCGGACCGAAGGCCGATTAGCCTTCAATCGTAGATCGAGGACCGGACCGAATGTGGTCGGTCCGGTCCGGTCTCGGTCGGTCTGTCGGTCGGTCTGATCCGTTCGGGTCGTTTGCTCACCCCTAATTATACTTATGTACTTATGTTCATGCTAAAGTCCATCAACGAGGGTGACTAAACTATTGCAATATATATGGATTAGGGCTCAATCGTATTCACGTTATGATTATTTTATGTTTACGTGCACCATATTGCAAGATTAGCTCAAGTTAAATAATCAATTTATCATACAATAGACAAACTAAATATTTAGAAGAATTAAAGTGATAAATCTGTGTTACCTAGATTTCGATAGAAAAAAAGCTTGTTAAATAATCACATTACTTTCTCAGTACTCATTTAAAACTAGAGATTATGTATCCAAAGACTGTCCAACTATTAAATATTTTACTTTTTAATCATTCATTTTTTAAAACTAACTTATAGGTCATCCAAATATGTGTTTATACCAGCCTTTTTCAAATTCTTGTCAAACATTAATACAATTATAAGAATAAAGTTAACTTTAATATATCAACACAATAAAATTAACAATTTAAACGTAAAACATTAGTTAAATTATCTTAATTCACTTTCAACTAACTAAAGTTTTACTTAAATAATAGCTAAAACTGATATTTTACATTTAAATACTCGTTTACGTTGTATTAATATGTTATATTTAACTTTAGTCTCGTTGGTTTAAAGATTTTCGAGATTAAATTACTCAAAATTGGTATAAATAAAATCAAACCCATCAGTGGGTGGTTTATAAATTAGTTTTGATAAATGAGTGGCTTGAAAGTGAAAAGTTTAATAGTTGAGTGGCCTCATAATACATAATCTTTTAAAACTAATAGCTTTTCACTAACAACGTTTGTATTTGAAACTAATAGCTTTTCACTAACAACGTTTGTATTTTTGTGCCTCTCATCGTGAATCGTCTTGCAATTATGAATCAATATTGAACTAAACTAAATAAAATAAATCATGTAACATCCTTTTCATATGTAATCAATCGAGCGGCCGGTTTGACAATAGAGCATATGAATAAAGATAAGGAATTTTATGACACACCAGACACACAGTCACCACGATAGCATTTGAGATTTTTATTAAAAGAAAAAGAACGATAATAAAATGAGGAAAGAAGATCGGATATTAGAAAAAATAGACATACAAATTTGTGTTCGAAGAAAGTAAAAGAAAAAGAAAAAGAAAAAGAAAGGACATGATATATATTTTGTGTTTTTAGTTGAATGCGAAAGAAAGAAAAATTGACAAATTTACTTTTATATCATTTATTTATGTAGTTTTATCTATATTTATATCTTTATCTTTACTATATAAAATGGAAAAAAAGTCAAAGGTGAAAGTGAAAATTTGAAATTTGAAACTTGAAAGTCAAAGTTAAATATTAAGGAAAAATGTTATCTTTATAATCCATCTAAAATGAATTCATAATTTTCACTAAATAAACCAAAACAACTTATAAACCTTAATACTTGTGCTACTTTTTCTCGTATTCAACAAAAGATAAATACTAGTAATTAATAATTGATTTGTTTTCTTATTTCATAGCCTTCTATGTTACTGGAATTAAAATAATTTTTGTTTTGTGTTAGGAAATGAAAAAAAAAAAAAAAAAAAAATTAGTCACGTCAGACAAGTATAAAGAAAGATAAAATTTTGAAAAGTGAGCAATAATTACTTAAAAACATATAATGACGTAAGAGGCCCACTAAAACTAATATAAACATCTTGCAAATAAAATGTTTATCTAACTATCTTAGATCGCCCAAAGAAGGAGAACTTCAATTCTTTTCATTTTCTGCACACGTTAAACTTTCTCTCTGAAGAACCTTCAGGCGATTAGGTGCCCCAAGAAGCGCTTGAGCCATGTTCATTTTTTTTAATTCAAACATTTTAAAAAATTAGTTTAAAATTCATTAAAAATAAAAACATTACAATACTAAATAAAAACATTTAAATATTAAAAATAAAAACGATACGAAATACATAAATCATAAATCTTAATCTAAATGCTCCCGCATGCGAATCATATGAAGGAGACCGATAACCGGAAAATTCTCAATGTGAGCCAAACGTTCTCGCTCTAGCGAGAGGTTGCCCAACAAATCTAGCGACGAACTTGATGTACCCACACCATCGGTTTTGTTCTCCGATAGCTCAAACCGATTTTGGTCGATGTTGTTCAGATTTGTTGGACACACCCCACAACGTGTCGCAATTTCGCCGCGTCTTTGCGGGCTTCATCCATCAAAATTTGTCGATCACGACTTTTCGTTCGGCGAATGTTGTTGCAAATCGTGTAGTCTTCTACTCATACATTGCTTCTCTGCCCTTGCCTGCTCAAACAAATTGATAACGTCTATAATAACGGTTTAAAGAAGTAAGTGGCTTGTTTCATTCGATCGTGTACACGACTAGGTTGGGTTCAAAAGCTGGTGCGGTCGAGTTGCCACAGAAGGGGGATCGACATACAATTGATCGACATAGTCGATCGTTGTATATTACTAAAGGCAGCCTTATAAAATATAAAGGTCTTTTCTAGCATTAAATGACTAAGACTCTTAAAGTTAAGCAATACAAAAAACAAAGCAAAGTTTACAAGTAAATTAAACATAGTTTTGGTTAAATCTAAAGAAAGGAGTTTATGAACATAGTTTTGGTTAAATCTACTGTTTTATGGTTATCACTACTACTTATAATGCACAAACGACTCTCTCTCCTATTTAAATTTCAGACTTTCAGACTTGCAAGTAATAAAGCATGATGTACAATACTTGAAAGCACATAATTTTCAGACTTACAAGCAAATAAACATAGTGTATGATGCGTGCAAACAAACAAGCTTAAATCACTCAAGCCGCCACTTGTGAATGGCGGGGCGTAATCGACTTAAAGCGCTCAAGCACGAATGCAATGAAGATCCGAGGAGTATAGGGTCTCCCGGGTCGTTATGACCCAACGAAATCTTGAGAATAGTCAACGTTTAGTGATCGAGAAGATTTGAGCAGATAAGAATATATGATTTATTATAACTACGAAATAGCCAACAAATTACAACGGCTTAAATGCAAATTAAAGAAGATTAAAAAGATAAAAATATTAAATAAACGCTATCACTATTTTTACAATGATGTTTTTGTTTTATGTTTTATAGAACCGACTTTAAAACTACGTTACGTACAAATGAAAACGTGAAACTTACACAATATTAACCCTAAAAATATGAAAATGATATTTTTATAAACCTAATGATAAAAGAAAATTACTAGAAAAAGAAAATTATTTTTATAACTAATTAACTAATTATTATTAATTAAAAACTATTTCTAACTATTAAATAATAACCTAAATTACAAGAAAATAAGAAATAAACCTAGAAAAATAAAATTAAGGCTTTGAAAAATCTAAAATAACAAAAGAGAATTTTCAAAACTATTTTTATATTTTTCTGATTAGTTTTGGATTTTTTATGAATTAAAAACTATTAAAAACTAATTAAATTGCTTAAAAATACAAATTTAACCAAGAAAAATATGGAAAATTAATTTTTGCTTTTATATTTATCTTAATCTAAGAAAATGAAAAATTATTTTTTGAACTTTTTCGAATTTTTGTATTAAATGCTATTAAAAAAATGCTAAAATTGATTTAAATGCGTAAAAATAGTAAACAAGCCTAGAAAAATCTGAAAAATTCAAGTTAAGTCTAATTTGATATTAGGAATCTAGGAAAAATGGAAAAACAGGTGGTTATGTGGAGGAAAATGAAACTGCTATGTCAAGTGCTTATAAATAAGCACTTGAATAAGCCAAATGAACTCAACAAGCCACCAACTGATTACTCAGGCCAAAATATGCTAAAAATGAGCACTCAAATAAGCTAGAAATCAGAAAGCAAGTAATGAGACCTTAACTAGACACGGTCAAGAGTTTATGAGCCAAAGACCGACTATGGGAAGCTCTTATGAGCCACATGCAACCTTGCAAAGAACTCGAGAAAACTCGGTTTGAGTTTGAGACTTGTGAGCGAGGGCAACTAGGTCCTACTTCACAAGCTTATTTGAAGCTTATAAAATTTGACAAAAATCAACAAAAATGGTAATAAGATTGTAGACCGGTAAAGTTTATGAAATGCCAAGTCTCACTGAATATGGCTCAGAAATGAGTCCAAGAAAATTCCTCCTAATCTAGCTCAAATCCATTTTTTATGTTTTGACTTTTAAAGGCAGTTTTGAAAGTTTGACTTTCATGAACTTTGAATTCAATTCAATGACAGGTTATGATGTAATATGATGTAATGAACATAATGCAAGCAATGTTTAAGACTTTTAAACACAAATCCAAAGATTGCAAGTCCAAAATCACAACAAGGAGTGAATGAGATGATTAAAATGGATTGTTGACTATTATGGCTTGCAGATCCAAATTAAAGACAGATATGAGTTTGTATGGACTTGACAAGCATAAAACAACAAGAGACAACCACTGAGCACACCTTTAGTACAGATTAAGCACCAATGCCAAACACACCTTTATTAACTGTTTTGCCAATTTTAATGAAACAAACTGCGAACCAACTTGTTTAAATGATCCAACTAAGCTTAACTAACCTAAGTACTACTATTTAAGCAGAGTTTCAACTACTTGTAACTACAAATACAGATTATGCTTTGAAACTTTGAAAAGCACTTACAATTGTCCTTAGCCACAGCGTGCCGCCACCAATGAACTTAGAACCTCTAACCTATCCAAATTAACCCAATGACTAAAAATCAACCCAAATCCATATCCGCATCACCCATTGCCATTTACGCTTCATTTTGCCTATGTTGACTTTTGTTGACCAATATTCAAAAGAGCTTGATACTTAAATACAAGCTTATAAAAAGCTTTGATAAGCTTGTTTTAGCTTGTTCGAGTCTACAAATACAATTATTTAGAACATGTACACAAGATTTGGACACTAAAAATTTCAACAGTAAACTGAAATATATGAAATGGAAGTACCACTTGAATTGATGCTTGAAAATGGTTTATCTTGATAAAATAACTTTAAATGAGTACATAAAAACAGAGAATTACAATTTCAAACTTAAATTAAGACATTGCTAATAAAAACGACATACAAAAAATTGGAAAACTAACTACTCCCTCTCACTTGCTTCTTCTCCTCTGTTTTATACACCATTTGTCTTCTCTCTCATCTTTGAGTGAATCCCAGCAGAAATCAAAGCCATTGGATGGCTAGATTTCATATTGGCCTTTGGATCATTTTTGGCGGGAAACCTAGTTTGACCTGTGGGCTACTGTATTTGCAAGTAGGGGGTGGCATTTATTGTAGAGGGTTGTGATGATGAGGGGGTTGTTTTAAGGAGAAAAGGTGAGGTGATGGTGGCTGTGTTGCAGGCACAAGTTGGAGGTTGAAGATAAGGTGTGGGGGCGGGTAACTGCTTATTTGACTTTGGTTTGACCAGAGGTTCAAAATGAGAGGGTCAAGGGTCAAATGGGTTTAAAGTGGCAGGGGTCAAGTGATAGTGACAAGTCCAAAAGGGTTTAGGTTTAATAATAACAAGGGCCTATGTTGCCATTTCTGAAAATTGAGGGACTAGTTCTGCCATTTTCACAAAGTTGTTCCAAGGACTAAAAGTGACAAGTTTCAATAATGCAAGGACCAAACTTGTAATTTTCCCATTTTCCAAGGACTAATTTTGCCAAATTTTAAACTTGGAGGACCAAACTTGTAATTTTCTCAAACTTTTTATATTTTTCACCAAAGGACTAATTTTGACAAGTTATGATTTAAAAGGACCTTTGGTGATTTTTCTTTGAAATTAGGACTCGGGGACTATTTTGACAATTTTAGAAACTTGGGGGTGAACCGCCAATTATGCAAACTTTGCTCATTTTCATCGATTTTAAACATTTTGCATCCGAAACATATAAAATGCAAATTTGGAATATTTTCGGATTTTGATGCATTTCGAGCATTTTAAGCGTTTTGCGATTGATTGATTAAAAATGATGAGTATTTACACACTCATCAATCCCCACACTAAACTATTGCTAGTCCTAGCAATCTTTTGAGAAAAACTTAATGGTTTGAATCTCTTTACCAAAAGCCATTACTTCGAGTAGCCAAATGTTTCGGTTCAAGTAAGAACCTTGGTACATCGATAACCAAATGATTTTGAAAACCACCGACTTTCAACGGATTTGATTTGTTTTACCGTGCCGTTTGCTTGGACTAGCCAACTCTTAGATAAATTATCAATATTATCTTTGGTGAGTCGATTACCAATTATGGTTTTTCCATCGCCTTTACCACAAGCCATAAACTTGCGGGCTAGCCAACTCTTCACTTTTAAGGATATGGTGAATGAATACCATACAATTTTGGGCAAATTACAAGTCGTAAACGGATTTGATATATCTTTACCAAGAGCCGTTTGCTCTGGATTAGCCAATCCTTTTGTTTATTAGACAAAGGCGGATCGATAACCATAATATGAGTAAGTGAAAAACACTTACTCCCAAAAAAATTGGCCAAAATGGGGAATTAGCGGTATAATTACATGATAAAATTCATGAAATTCCCCCACACTAGAATTGAATATTGCACTCAATATTCAAAGTACCGGCGTTAT
Organism: Chrysanthemum lavandulifolium; assembly: GCA_022545495.1. Taxonomy (NCBI): domain Eukaryota; kingdom Viridiplantae; phylum Streptophyta; class Magnoliopsida; order Asterales; family Asteraceae; genus Chrysanthemum; species Chrysanthemum lavandulifolium. The sequence goes on along the minus strand of CM040241.1, from coordinate 125,324,550 downwards.
GCGAAACATAGAACGTAAAAGGGAAATACTACGGCCATTATTTAGCAAGATTTTTTTTTTTTTTTGAGACTTTATATATATACAACATGTGGGCAACCCCCACACTAGGGTGGTAGAAAGTAGAAAGAAGAAGCTAAGCTGCAAGTTTTGTCACACAAGCTAGCCACTGTGAATGGCTAACCGTAACAAACTTCGACATTTCGAAATATGGGTGACAACCCATATGGCATGCTCTTGTTTTTGATTACCGAGTCGCTAGCTTGACTCGACCCAATTCATTTGTTCATGGGGAAAGTAACGTGGAAAACCAATCTCGATCGGACTTTCGTTCACAATGTTAATAAACATATGAACATCGAAAGTTCCACACCGACGAGATATAACCGCGGTAGTGTTAATAGTAGAAACTATAAAGGATGATACCGGGTCAAAGATGGTGTCCTCATTCCGAAAGAGAAAGGGAAAGAGCAACCACACCATCTGTGAAGAATGGAATAAAGACGACATGAGAATGCAAGTCCATTCCTCATCGAAAGTAGCAAATCACCATTCTTGACATTTTAAGCTTAAACTTGAAGCTTATATGGTGATTGTCAATAAGATGTCCGGGAGGAGGGTGGGAAATGGTTCTTCAATCAATGATTTTCTAGAAAAGGATGTCCCCTCCAAATCGAAGTAAGTATTATCAATTCTGTTGGAATTGACTCATCACTAAGAAAGGCATCGACTTCATTCCAAAGTTGTCATCTTCCTCATCGGGAGTGAGGGAAGGGATGGAAGAGTCGGAATAAGACTAGAATATGATGGATCATTTTGAGCAATTCATCAATGGGAAGAGTGTCTCCCATTGGATCACAAACATCATCATCCAACTCGGATGAAACGAAGAGTTTGGTTTCATCCATAGAGTTAACAAACTCGATGCGACAAACCGACTCGGAGGTGGGACAAGTGGTGTGCTCACGAGCTAGCAATTTCCACCACTCCGGTGAAGTCTCCGAATCTAGATCATCATCATCATCATCAAGAATACTCTTGACTTCCCCGGTACAACTTTCAAACCATTTGTTTGAACCGGGGTTGATTTTTAAAGCTTTGCGCTCGAGACGTTTTGAAAACTCCTCTTAACCGTGAAATTTGAGAGTGTTGCATTGAATCTTCGGATCTTTGATCAATTGTGGCAACACTCTGTTTGTCTGAGGTTTGGAGTTCGGTTGATTTTAACGTGAGCTCTTCGTTGTCAACCCATATGGTCAACTCTTCACAAACACATCAATCGAGCACCACTGCTTCTCAAGAAAGCTCTCCCAAGATGAGGGAACTCTAGGATCCGCATCGAAGTCTACAACAACAAAGTCGGTGGGAAAGTGAAACTTTCCCACTTTCATCACGACATCCTCGGCTATCCCAGTGGACGAGTTATGGTGCGGTCCGCTAGCTCGAGTGTCATACAAGTGGATGAAAGTTTAGGAAGAGACAGCTTCTTCCATCTTGAGAGTGGCATGAGGTTAATGCTAGCGCCAAGATCGGCCAGGCGGAGCATTGAACCATCCCCAAGAAATCACACGGATTAGAAATCGCCGGGTCTTCAAGCTTTTGGGAAGCTTCTTGAGAAGGACCGCCGAGCATTGCTCATTGAGGGGTTTTAGCCATCTCGAATGACTTGTCTTTGTTGGTCAAGAAGCCTTTAAGCGTGGATGCAAATTTAGGCATTAGAACGAGCATCAACGAAGCTTATATCAAAGTGTAGCTCATTGAAGATTTGGAAAAATTTTCCATTTGCTCTTTGTTTTGTCTTTTGCTTCTCATCATTCATTCTTGATGGGTAAGGAAGTCGACTAGACTTTTAGCCGGACGGAAGTCATTTCGGCTCGGATTTGTCTTGAACTTGGTTCTGGACTTAAAGCTTGACTACCGAAGGTGGGACGTGTCTTGATGCCGTGGGCTTGAGAATTGCACCTTGTCCGTTGTATCCTTGGTAACTTGACTCAATGCTACGGTGAGGAGGCATTGGAGTCGAAGGTCCATTGTGCGTCTTACCACTACGAGTGGTGACGGCTTTCAACTCGGCATTTGGATTAGTAATTGTATTGCTTGGGAGTCCTCCGGAAGATGATGAAGCTTAGTTCATATTCATGTTCATGAAACCGCTCATCATATTCTTCAACTCATTTGTCTGCCGAGACATTGTGGTATCAATTTCCTTCTTTAGCTCAACCTCATGTTATTAATCCGAGTTTGCATTGAGCGTATGCTTGACTCAAGTAATTTTATGAAGTCATTTGGTGGGGAGCATGAGAAGGTTGTTGATAACTTTGCTTGATTGGGGCTTGATAGGGTGGGTTGAAATTGTTCGGTTTGATTGAAATTTTGAAAGTTATTGAAATTTTGTCCTTGATTCGAACAAAGCGATTTTGATTGCCATGGTTTTGCACAGGAGGAAAACCGGTGGTGTCATACCGCTAGATGCACGGTAATGAGGATCGACTTGTGGTCGGTATTGATTGTGGTTTACCAAGCTACGGGAGCTTGGTAAAGGAAGCATCGGTTGCTTGACAATCATAATACGCATGCGGACCACTACAAGTTTCACACACCTTGTTTACGGCTTTGATTGTTTCTGTCTTATGAATTTCGCTTTTGATTTCCTTAACATCCTTAATCATACAACGGATGGCATCCGTTAGAGCGGCTATCGGAGAAGCTAACTCAGAAGAGTTATTAGATGTAGAAGCAGGAGTGTTAGGAGTATTGACTTTGTTGCGAGAAATAGGAACTTTTGATTTTTGCTCGCAAATCTCAATCACATCTTTAGGTTTACGATTCAAGATATTGCCACCGGCGGCTGCATTCAAAGAATCTTGATCGTTACCGTTCAACCCATTATAAAAGATATTAACTTGTTGAAGCTCCGTGAATTCATGATGGGGCATTTCTGAGGAGATCCTTGAATCTCTCCCATGCCTCTCCAAAGTTTTCATCGAAATTTTGACGAAATCCGAAATTTCATTTTTAAGATTAGTCGTCTTTGATGGAGGAAAGAAATGATTGACAAACTTTTGAACAAGTTCCTCCCAAGTTTCGATGGATCGAGGGGTTCTTTTCGGTAAATCGGGTCCCCTCAGTGAGAATGGAAATAGCATCAACTTGATGACTTTTGTGGCACATCCTTGAAATTGATAGTTGAAGTCAACTTGTTAAACCAACGGATGTGCATATGGGTCTTCACGATCAAACCCGTGGAATTGATTTGTGAGACACAAGTGTGATCAAATGTGTCTTCAATTCAAGTGATCGAAATTGATTCTTGGTAGAATGATGGCATCTCCATAACCCTCGGTGGGTGCTTGGAGCATTTCCGCCATAGTGCGTTAAATGCCATATTGTTGTTTGAAATAGTACGAATCTCGGGTTCGACTATTTGGGCAACACGCTCTCGAGAACGTCGTCTAGGAATTTCGCTAGATCACGAAAAGGGCTCAATGATCTAGAAGAACGAGTGCGCATGCATCTAGAGTTAACTCTAAGAGATCTCGAGTTAAGGAAAGGAATTATGAAATTGGTGAAAATGGGGTAAGAAGAATCTTCTTGGGTTTTCGGTTCGACAAGTAGATATAACAACAAATCCAATTAAAACAAGATCGAGGCAAAACAACAATGAACTTAACCAATAATCACAAGATGAATGGCTTTGAAAAAGGTACACCAATCACAAGGACACAAAGGCAAGTTTTAAATCTTTGGTTCGGGAACTTATTATGGTCGTACCCCAGTTAGGTAGTACTTTGCCTTGGTTTGCGGTGGTAATCTTTTATGTTGTTATTATTAAACTCGAAAACGACAAATCTTTTGTATTTTTATATTTGATACATATATAGAAACAAAAGGAAAATATTTTTGTGTTTATACGTTTTAATCATTTTGGGTTTTGGATTTTTATAAGAAAATATGGATATATATATATATATATAGATAGATGGATGATATAAACAAAGAGTGAGTATTCAAACTACTAATCTGCTAAGCGAAAGATAATTAGCACAACTCCCGTGGCGGCCAAAATTTGATGCGTGCAAACAAACAAGCTAAATCACTCAAGCCGGCCACTTGTGAATGGCAGACCGTAATCAGCTTAAAACTGCTCAAGCACGAATGCAATGAAGATCTGAGGAGTATAGGGTCTCCCCGGGTCGTTATGTCCCAACGAGCCGTGCGAGAATAGTCAAACGTTTAGTGATCGAGAAGATTTGAACAGATAAGAATATATGATTTATTATAACTACAGAAATAGCCAACAAATTACAACGGCTTAAATGCAAATTAAAGAAGATTAAAAAGATAAAAAATATTAAATAAACGCTATCACTATTTTTACAATGATGTTTTTGTTTTTATGTTTTTATAGAACTGACTTTAAAACTACGTTACGTACAAATGAAAACGTGAAACTTACACAATATTAACCCTAAAAATATGAAAATGATATTTTTATAAACCTAATGATAAAAGAAAATTACTAGAAAAAGAAAATTATTTTTATAACTAATTAACTAATTATTATTAATTAAAACTATTTCTAACTATTAAATAATAACCTAAATTACAAGAAAATAGGAAATAAACCTAGAAAAATAAAATTAAGGCTTTGAAAATCTAAAATAACAAAGAGAATTTTCAAAACTATTTTTATATTTTATGATTATTTTGGATTTTTTATGAATTAAAAACTATTAAAAACTAATTAAATTGCTTAAAAATACAAATTTAACTAAGAAAAATATGGAAAATTAATTTTTTTGCTTTTTATATTTATCTTAATCTAAGAAAAATGAAAAATTATTTTTTTGAACTTTTTCTGAATTTTTTGTATTAAATGCTATTAAAAAAAATGCTAAAAATTGATTTAAATGCAGAAAAATAGTAAACAAGCCTAGAAAAATCTGAAAAATTCAAGTTAAGTCTAATTTGATATTAGGAATCTAGGAAAAATGGAAAAACAGGTGGTTATGTGGAGGAAAATGAAACTGCTATGTCAAGTGCTTATAAATAAGCACTTGAATAAGCCAAATGAACTCAACAAGCCACCAACTGATTACTCAGGCCAAAATATGCTAAAAGTACTCCAATGCAACAATAAACAACTGCTTATAACCACTGAATTGCAACTTGATCAGATTTGGCTTATTTTGATTTCAAATGCAAAACAGTTTCTGGGTGCCTACTTTGGGCTTAAAAATGAGCACTCAAATAAGCTAGAAATCAGAAAGCAAGTAATGAGACCTCAACTAGACCTGGTCAAGAGTTTATGAGCCAAAGACCAGACTATGGGAAGCTCTTATGAGCCCTGTGCAACCTTGCAAAGAACTGAGAAAAACTCAGTTTGAGCTGAGACTTGTGAGCAGGGCAACTAGGTCCTACTTCACAAGCTTATTTGAAGCTTATAAAAATTTGACAAAAATCAACAAAAATGGTAATAAGATTGTAGACCAGCTGAAGTTTATGAAATGCCAAGTCTCACTGAATATGGCTCAGAAATGAGTCCAAGAAAATTCCTCCTAATCTAGCTCAAATCCATTTTTTATGTTTTGACTTTTAAAGCGCTTTGAAAGTTTGACTTTCATGAACTTTGAATTCAATTCAATGACAGGTTATGATGTAATATGATGTAATGAACATAATGCAAGCAATGTTTAAGACTTTTAAACACAAATCCAAAGATTGCAAGTCCAAAATCACAACAGTGAGTGAATGAGACAGATTAAAATGGATTGTTGACTATTGTGGCTTGCAGATCCAAATTAAAGACAGATATGAGTTTGTATGGACTTGACAAGCATAAAACAACAAGAGACAACCACTGAGCACACCTTTAGTACAGATTAAGCACCAATGCCAAACACACCTTTATTAACTGTTTTGCCAATTTTAATGAAACAAGCTGCTTGAACCAACTTGTTTAAATGATCGAACTAAGCAACTAACCTAAGTACTACTATTTAAGCAGTTTCAACTACTTGTAACTACAAATCTGATTATGCTTTGAAACTTTGAAAAGCACTTACAATTGTCCTTAGCCACGTTGGCTCGCCACCATGAACTTAGAACCTCTAACCTATCCAAATTAACCCAAATGACTAAAATCAACCCAAATCCATGTCCGCATCACCCATTGCCATTTACGCTTCATTTTGCCCATGTTGACTTTTGTTGACCAATATTCAAAAGAGCTTGATACTTAAATACAAGCTTATAAAAAGCTTTGATAAGCTTGTTTTAGCTTGTTTGAGTCTACAAATACACTGTTTAGAACATGTACACAAGATTTGGACACTAAAAATTTCAACAGTAAACTGAAATATATGAAATGGAAGTACCACTTGAATTGATGCTTGAAAATGGTTTATCTTGATAAAATAACTTTAAATGAGTACATAAAAACAGAGAATTACAATTTCAAACTTAAATTAAGACATTGCTAATAAAAACGACATACAAAAAATTGGAAAACTAACTACTCCCTCTCACTTGCTTCTTCTCCTCTGTTTTATACACCATTTGTCTTCTCTCTCATCTCTGAGTGAATCCCAGCAGAAATCAGAGCCATTGGATGGCTAGATTTCATATTGGCCTTTGGATCATTTTTGGCGGGAAACCTAGTTTGACCTGTGGGCTACTGTATTTGCAAGTAGGGGGTGGCATTTATTGTAGAGGGTTGTGATGATGAGGGGGTGTTTTGAGGAGAAAAGGTGAGGTGATGGTGGGCGTATTGCGAGCCTGAGTTGGAGGTTGAAGATAAGGTGTGGGGCGGTAATGGCTTATTTGACTTTGGTTTGACCAGAGGTTCAAAATGAGAGGTCAAGGTCAAATGGGTTTAAAGTGGCGGGGGTCAGTGATAGTGACTAGTCCAAAGGGTTTAGGTTTAATAATAACAAGGCATATGTTGCCATTTACGAAAATTGAGGACTAGTTACGCCATTTTCACAAAGTTGTTCAAGGACTAAAAGTGACAAGTTTCAATAATGCAAGGACCAAACTTGTAATTTTCCCATTTTCAAGGACTAATTTTGCCAAATTTTAAACTTGGAGGACCAAACTTGTAATTTTCTCAAACTTTTATATTTTTCACCAAAGGACTAATTTTGACAAGTTATGATTTAAAAGGACCTTTGGTGATTTTTCTTTGAAATTAGGACTCGGGGACTATTTTGACAATTTTAGAAACTTGGGGGCTGAAGCGCCAATTATGCAAACTTTGCTCATTTTCATCGATTTTAAACATTTTGCATCCGAAACATATAAAATGCAAATTTGGAATATTTTCGATATTTTGATGCATTCGAGAGCATTTTAAGCGTTTTGCGCTTCGATTTGACTAAAATGATGAGTATTTACACACTAATCGGTGTACAACACTTTAATGCACATATTAAAAACACCACATTAATGCTATTAAATTGGTCAATTAATACACTATTTAATTCACCCCTACACCAAAATAAACAACAATTTAATCACAACGTACAATTTAATCAAGCTACTAAGCCAAATAAACATTAAAAAATTATTAGGAGACATAAATAAAAAATTGTTGCAGAGGCTACACAAATTTTATTGACTTGGTCTTTCAGTCCCGGTTTACAGCTTGTATATTACTCATCTTTTATTGACTTTTGTACTAAACCTGTGAAGATATTGTGGTAAAAAGGTTCAAAAAGTGGGATGTTAATCCATATTTTCTGGGCTTGTGCATACATGCAATTATTTCCAGTTTGTAACTTTGAAGATTTTCGAGTTTCTGGATAAAGCTTCGAAGACCATTCACTTCCGTGCATTTAAAAAATGATGAATAAACAAGATTAGTTTGGTTCTTCGATTTATAACTAAAGAATATGGGTAACGGTTTTCGTGGTTGGGTTAAAGAGATTAATGGTTAAAAGAGTTTGTGATTGATGGATAAAAGGGGTTGATTTGTGTTTGTGGAATTACAGAAGTGCGTATGGTGTCTGAGCTTCAATGTCTGAAGAGGATGGGGGCGGATGCAGAGAGGCGTTACATACTATGTGTGTGTAAATTAGGTTAAAGTGAAATGAGACAAAGTGTGTTTAGGGTAATTTAATATCGGGTACCAGGTTATTGAGTGGGCCGAGTATTTCATTCTTTATTTTTTGATTGAATTTGGTCATCTCTTTTGGTGGGCTTGTGAACCGGTTTTATCATTTGTTTGTGGACTGGATCGGATATTGGGCTTACTTAGGAATTGGGCTGATATACATTAATTATCTAATCTCTATCTCTAAGGGTTTTTTTTTGTTCTCTCTCTTTTTTTAACAAGGAGGCTTCTTCCGAAACATAATAAACTAAAATACATGATTCACCGGATAATTTTATTTGAGGTATCCGCCCCACGCTGGGAACCCCGCATTCAATGCCACTAATACAAATAATAAAGCAAATTATCTGAGATATTCAAGCCGAACGGTCAACGGGCAAAAGAGGCTTAAGCCCGGCGGTGTGGTGAGCAGACTCGAGACCGAACGGGCATGGGCCAAATAGGCACGGCCAACGGCTCGAGCCCGAACGACAACAGCTAAACAAAATTCTTGATATCAAGTAAATTTATTGTCAAAAGAACATAATAAAATAAAATACATGATTCATCGTAAAATTTATTTCGAGGTACCCGCGCCGCAACGCTACCGGTACCGCTAGTCTTCAGAGTGAATTACATAAATCGTCCTTGTGGTTTGGTCAAAATAACGGATTTTGTCCCTATACTTTTTTTCGATGCGTTTAGTCCTTGTGGTTTACAAATCTTACGGTTTTGTCCCTATACTTTTTTCGTTAGTGCAATCCGTTAAGTGTTTTGCGATTAGTCCTTCGTTAATAAATTTTGCACGTTAGTCCTTATTTTTAAAATATAGTTTTCCCAATTAGTCCTCCGTTAATAATAGTTTTCACCCGTTTTTGTCCGTTTTAGTTCGTTTTATCCGTTTCCCCGTTTTTTTTGTTTTGTTAGGAATTAGAAATTCCCAAGATAAAGAGTCGGTCACCTCAAGTATATGTAATCGTTAAAAGCTCGTAGTCGTAGTTCTTTTAAGTTAAGTAGTAATTTAGTTAAGTAACACCGTGGAGGACGGACGGTCTTTACCCAGCTGTATGCACGATCCACGACCCTTAGTGTGGCGATTTGTGTAAGACTATAAATACTCTCTACCTCCCAAGGTGAGAGTTGGAGCTCATAATAATATCTTTCACTTTCTCTCACTAAGCTCCCTAAACCTCTAACTTTCTCTCTAGAATTCCATCTATATGCTACTTTGTGTTATGGTTTGATGTGTATGTGAAAAGCTAATATCTAACAATTGGTATCAAGAGCCATGGTTGGATCATATCTTACACATCTTTGGATTTATAGTGGTTTTTAGGTGGTTTTGAGTTTGAAAAAGTTTAGTGGTTTTGCATCATTGGTTGATCTCTTGTGTTAAAGTTTGAATTTTGTTGGTACTTTTGTGTTTAGAATCATCAAAAGTGTTTAGGTTTTCATTTGGTAAGCTTGAATCATCTTGGTTGGGTTGTTTTGGATTGAAAAGTGATGTTTATATGGTTTTCATGGTGGCGAGTTAGTTCACGGATAACTTTTCTTCATAGCGACTTGCTTCATTATTTTGTAGCGACTTACGGTGTTAAAAGCTAGCGAGTTAGAGCTAGCGAGTTAAAGGACAAGTAGTGGACTCTCCACTACGGTGGCGACTTGTGGTAGCGACTTGATCGATGTGAGTTGCTCTTTAGCGACTTGTGTTTCTAGCGACTTGTGTAGCAATTGTCGCCAAAATTTGGTTAGCGACTTGGTCCGTAGCGAGTTACTATTTAGCGACTTGTTCTTCCTCATAGCGACTTGGGATTCTAGCGACTTGGCCGCATCTAGCGAATTAATTGGTAGCGACTTAGTGGATTTGTGTCTAGCGACTTAGAGCTTTATCATCTAGCGACTTGGTGATTGTTTACGGTTTTCTCTTGATTTAGTAAAATCCGTGAAAGAATCTATTTCCGGTTTAATCATAGAGTTATAAAATCCCGTATAATCTGTTAACATGTCTACCAACGTTCCTCCGCATCTCCACTTTGTTGCCGAGGATGTTCAAGCGGTGGCTCGGATACTCGCCCACCCATGCTTGACAGAATCGACTACGATTCTTGGGCTCAACGAATCGGTTGTATTGCCTTGAAAGGAAAATGGTGTCAACATTCTCAAATCCATTGATGAAGGACCATATCGGGTTGAGGCGACTAGAGACATACTTGATACTAATGAAGATGGTACTCTGTCTACGGAATGGATGGACCTAAGATGTACAATGAGCTTGATAATGAGGAGAAAAGAGATTCGATGCGATATCGGGGCTTGAAACATTGTTCTTCAAGGTCTTCCTAAAGACATCTGGTGATCAATCATAACACCGATGCAAAGCGGTTTGGGATAACGTTAAGATGCTTCTCTCGGTTCGAATTAACTATGGAAGACGAGAATCCCAACTTTATGGCCAATTTGAGCACTTCAAGATGAAACCGGATGAGAGTGTTTATGAGTACTATGTGAGATTTCATAAGTTAGTGAATGACATGAGAAACATCGAATGACTATGCCTAATATTCACCGAACTCAAAGTTTGTGAACAACATGAATCCCGAATGGCACAAGTTTGTCACATCTGTGAAACTCACTAAAGGATTGAAGCATACTAACTATGAGCAACTCTATGCCTTCCTCCTTGAGAATGAGAGACATGCCATGTTTGAAAAGTTGATTCTCAATCGGGTTCAAAACCAACCGTAGGTGAGACAAGTTAGTCTAATGACTCAACAACTTTCTACTCAAACATTGGAATCACAACCAAAGCATCACAAGTCATACCCTTGGGTAATGGTAATCACAAACTCATCCACGATCCTCGGTTCAAGCAAGCGATCTTTGATGCACACGTGGGTAACATCATTAATCAACTTGCTCTTCTCATTAGTCAAAACATGAATTCTCTCACAAACCAACAACAACCTCGAATCGCATCTAACCCACATAATCAAGCCCTTTGTTAAAGATGGAAGGATCGTGGTGCAACCATTCGGAAAGACAAGATGATCGGGGAAGGGTGGTCTTTGGTAGAGGATATGGGCAACCGTAATCGAGGAAGAAATGGTAACCAAGGTCAAGCCAAGACAATCAAATGCTATAATCGTGGTGGTGAAGGACACATTGCAAGGAACGCACATCTCCAAAGCGCCCACGAATCGCTGATTACTTCAGAGATAAGATGTTCTTGCACAAGCTCAAGACAATGGTGCCGTTGGATGAAGAGGAATTCTTTGTTTCTTCTTGAGGGCAATGCCAAGACCTATGATGCAAATGTGGATGAGCGACTGTTCGGAGATAGGTCACAATCATCGAGCGCCTTTCAAGTCGTTGAATGTGATGCATACGATTCGATGTAGATGATGGACCTCTGACACACAATCTTTATGGCTAGCATCTCTCCAATGGTTTCTCCCAAGATCTCTTCTTCACCACAAGTGGGCCATCCAAGGACAAACTCATCTCAGAGGTTTAAAGCTATATGATGATGGTGAGGTGCAACAGATGCATGACAAAGTACAACCAACTGAAACTATTGAATCAAATATTGAAAATATGGGTAATATCAATATTGTCCCATACGATCAATACGTGAAACAAAGGGAAAGTGAAGTTGTACCAAGTGATGCATCTTCTGCAATCAACAATGACTATGTCCTTGATGAATACACTGCATGTGCTCCTGATGATTCTGTAATTTCTGAACTAAATGCCTATAAGGAACGTGTTGCTATTTATGAACAACGCGCTAAATTTGAGTTGACCACTCGTGAGCAGGAAATGGATGACCAAGTGCGTCGGTAATTAGAAAAAGTAATTTTAGAAGAAGTATTGAAACAAGAATTAAATTCTTTGCAAGAAAAACTTTCTAAAACAACTAAGCAAAACAAGAACTTCAAGAAAATGTGAAAATGCTTAAGCAAGAATTTAATGCAAAAGAATCAAAGCTCTTGAGAGATTTTTCTAATCGAAAACTTTGAAAACAAACTTGAAAACAAGTTGTACATGCAAGGAAACACCATTCAGATTCTTCATGATCACTAAGCATAGAGTTCTAGCGATAAGCATAGTGTTCCCATTATAGATAAACCCAACCACAGTATGGAAAGATAGCAAAGTACTCAAAGTGTTATCTATGATGGAAATGAGATTCTTAAACCTAGACAAAAACCTAGTTGCGTTGAGTGCGAGGATGACAAGAAATTAGATGAAGTAACTAGGAGAAGATGAATAAGAAACTAAATGACCCTAAGTGCAAAGAGAAGAAAGTAATTATCACTCCCCATGACTACAAGAAGGAAAACTGGATTTCCTTGAACAAGTTTAAGACTCGAGACATTGTTGACTCCCGAACAAGTCTTTTGGAAAATGGATTTAGATAAGCGAAAAGTGAAAATATTGCGATAACAAACCCTCCCTTTGGAAAATGCCTAAAGCTACATGTATCCTCTAACACACCAATGCATCTTGTTCCTAGAACAATTGCCACTAAAAGCAAGATCTTAATTAGCCAATACGTTATTTTCCAACTATTTGTTGATTTTGAGAAAACTTGCAAGAAAAGGATCACACCCATGGCATAGCGAAGGAGAAAGGGTTTTGAACAAATGAAAGAATGTTATTTAACGAGGTCATGCCTTCTTTAAACTTTTAAAGGATCACTTTGAGAGTCTTAAAAGGGATAGAAAGCAGATATTAAGGGAATGGAAAAGGAATTTGATGCAATAATAGTTGAAATTAGTGATTATGAGCGTGCACTAAAATATAATGAGATTGAGAGGAAGAACACGCATACATTGAATGAGAATCTTATTCTTGAATGTGTTGCTCAAGATGTCTTTTTCATCGCTTCAAATTGCTCTATTAATGCTTCCAAATTTCATGAACTATCTCGTCTCGAAAGTCTCCCATGATCGTGTCATTGAGCTTGAAAAACTAATTCTAAACTTAATGAGAAAATTGAATCGGATGATCATGACAATTTGGTTAAACATTTTTCTAAACTAGAAGTTGAGTATTTTAATCTACAACTAAAATATCAACATCTCAAAGAAAATGTCAAAACTTCAAATTTCAAGACATCTTCGGATGCTCGAGTTTGATGCGCTTTTCAAATTAACAAACGAGATGAACAGATTCATGCTCGGTGTAACACGATCGAGAAAGTTGAAAGCCCAAATCTCTCAATTAAAGGGTCAAGCGAACAATATGACGAGCTCCCAAATGCCTCCTTCTTTAGATTCTCGAATTCTCAAACGTTTCATCTTCAAAACCTAGTAAATGCTTTACAAAGGAAAGCGAAAGTTTCCTAGAAGAAAATGAAAAGGTTAAACGTCATTTCAATGAGTTGTTTGAATCAATTAAAGTCACTCGTAACAAAAACAACGAACAAATAACTTCATTGCAAAAGGAAATTGAGAATCAAGAGTCGGGTAAAGGGAAAATGCTAATGATCAATGCGGAGAATGTTGTATCTAAGGTTCACTCTGTAATAAATCGCTTTATCGTGACATATGTCCCCTCACCTAAGGAACAACAAACTTGCCATTCAAACATATTTCTCATCCCTTAAGGACTGCTTAGAATGCCTGCGTGAGATTGTTGAAGAGGATAAGCTAGAGAAACCTCATGATAATGCAATTGGACATGCATGCCTATATGCCAAACGATCTCAAGAAATCTTAGAATGTTTGATCACAATATGCCCAAAGACATTAGGTGAGAGAGTTAACCCCTTGATTCCATGCTCAATGCCTAAGGCCAAACATGACTTGCACTCGACTCCCAATGTTTTGAATGAGAGCCGAAGTATACCTTTGAGTAGGTCGATTCTAGATCATCGATGATAGGAAAGAGAACTCGAATGTGCCTCTAGGGTACTAATTTCAATAAAGCTAGCTTTATGAAAGTGAACCATAGTGCACCGCATGTAGTTCGGATCCCAAAGACATCTAAGCGGTGGTGCAAAGAGTAGTAAAACAAACTAATGTTCCCATTCCCTCTACAGAGTAATCGGTGACATTAAAGGGAGCGGTCAAAGTCTCAAGACAATACAAGGAATGATAGGACCTCTCAAGCTAAGAATGTTCACCGGAAGAGAGTAGAAGAACAATCTAGGAACCTTAAGTTTGAATCGAATAAAGCGAATCGTGTTGATTCTAGTATTAGCCATAGGCGTCTTGTAATTAATTCGAATTCGATACTATTTGCAAACCTTGTATTGATGATTGCTTGAATTACATTTCTAATCATGAATGTGATGTTAATGTTACGCCTAATGATGTTAATTGTCCGATTAATGTTGTTAATGCTAAAATTCATGCTAAAAAGGCAAAAGGCAAAAGCGAAGAGTTAGAAAACAATGAAACCCACAGAAGAACATTCATTGAGAATAGGTTTTATTGGATACACATTGGTCATAAGACTAATCGAGATAATGCCCACTAGAAAATGGATGCCTCTTGGTAGAACTATTCCTTAAGAAGTGGTCACTGCAGTAAATAGGCTAATCTGACACTAGTATTGCATCTATTCACAATGATTCCATTACTTCACCGTCGATATGAATGCTTCTATTTCGATGTGGGTGGTCCAACTGTTGCTACTAACCAAATGGAACCCATTCTTGCATGGGGATCCCAAATATCCGATTATCCATTCTTATCATGTTCAACCGCGGATCGTTCAAATCGTTACGTGGTACCGGACTCAGTCGTTCCAAGCATATATTTGGAGACCGGTCACGGCTCATGAACTTCGTGAGCAAATTCATCGGGATATTAGATTTGGTAATGATCATTTCGGTGCTATTATGGGTTATGGAGATTATGTTGTTGGTGATAGTGTCATCTCTAGAGTGTATTATGTGGAAGGTTTAGGTCATAATCATTCTCTGTTGGTCAATTACGTGATTACGACCTAGAAGTAGCCTTCTAAAACATACACCTTTGTTAGAGATCTTAATGGAAAGGAACTGTTGAAAGGGACTCGTGGCTCAAACCTTTACACTATCTCTATCGATGACATGATGAGAGCTTCACCAATGCTTGTTATCAAAGGCTTCTAAACGAAGTCATGGTTATGGCATCGTCGTCTCAATCACTTGAACTTGGCACCATCAACGATCTTTCCGAAAGGACTTAGTTGTAGGTCTACCTAGACTAAAGTATGAAAAGGATCATCTTTGTTCGACATGTCAATTGGGAAAAAGCAAGTAGTATGCCCATAAACCCAAACCTACTAACTCTGTCACGAAGTTCTTCATATGATTCATATGGATTTATGTGGACCAATGAGGGTGCGAATATCTTTGGAAAGAAATATGTGTTAGTTGTGGTTGATGATTATTCTAGATTCACAGGGTCAAGTTCTTAAGGACAAAGGATGAAACTCACGATATCATCATCAAACTCATCAAACATTGCGAGTTAGACTAAACAAAACTATCGAATCATCGAGCAGCACAATGGGCCGAGTTTGTCAACAAACAACTTAGTGAATTCTATGAAAGCATTGGAATCACCCATCAAAGAAGTGTTCCACGAACCCCTCAACGAGCGGTGTAGTTGAAAGACGAAATCGTTCTCTTGTTGAAGTCATAGAACAATCTTGATCTATTCAAAGGTTCCAATGTTTCTCCGGGTGAAGCAATTGCCACCGCATGCTACACAAAATCGTTCCACGATTCACACCACATGGAAAAACTCCATATGAACTTGTTCACAACGGAAAACCTAATCTATCTTTCCTTCGTGTGTTTGGTGCCTTGTGCTATCCAACTAATGAGGTCAAGACTTGGGCAAACTTAGGGCTAAAGGCGACATTGGAGTATTTGTAGGATATGCACCAAACAAAAGGGATACCGAATCTACAACAAAAGAACCCGAAATATCATGGAAACAATTCACGTTACGTTTGATGAGTGACGGTCAAATGGCTCTGGACACTCCACTCGGGACCCGCACGTCAAAACAGTCCTATTGGTTCATCTCTTGTTCCAAACTCCTCTCAAGAAACTCCATATGTACCTCCATCGAAGATGATGTAAAGAAACTGTTTGATCCCATGTTTGATGAACTGTGGAGTCTACTACTAATGAGGTCTTGATCCCTACAACAGAGGATGCTCATATTCCGTGAATGAAGTCAATTCATCGCCTCTATATCGTAAGTCAAGAAGCACTGCTGCGATCCTTGATCTCATCAACAAATCATCTCTTCAAATGTACATCATGGAAATGTTTCGCACCAATGATGAAGTTAATCCCTTTGCAACTCACGAAGATGCTCCATTTGAAAACATATTTGCTACTCACGAATCATCATCGAACCATCTTCTAGAGACATCGACTCGGCCTACTTCGGTTCCTCAACAAATGCCACATGAACACCTCGAAAATGGACTCACGATCATCCATTAGACAACATCATTGGAAATCCCTCTCGTCTGTAGATCAACCCGAAGCAACTCGCAACCGATGCCTTATGGTGCTTCTTCAACTCCGTACTATCTAAGATCGAACCAAAAGACGTTAAAGCGCCATGAATGAAGATAGGCGGTTCAATGCTATGCAAGATGAAATTCATGAGTTTGATCGTCTTGATGTATGGGAGTTAGTACACCTCCAGGCGTGCTATGATTATAGCTCTAAATGGATCTTCAAAGTAAAACTTGATGAGCATGGTGATGTGTTGAAGAACAAGGCTAGATTAGTTGCTAAAGGATATCGTCAAGAGGAGGTATAGACTTTGAAGAATCTTTTGCTCCAGCTTGCTCGAATCGAGGCCATCGAATCTTTACGCTAATCTTGCTAGCAAGAACATGGTGGTTTATCGATGGATGTAAAGACGGCATTTCTAAACGGAGATCTTAAAGAAGTCGTCTCGTCGACCAACTCGAAGGTTTTGTGAATCAAGAGCATCCTACTCACGTTTATCGTTTGAAGAAGGCTCTTTACGGTTTAAAGCAAGCTCCAGGGCATGGTATGATACATCACAAAGTTTCTTCTATCAACCGGATTCATCAAAGGAGCGATTGATCCTACATTGTTCACAAGGAAGTCGAGCAAACATTTGATTCATGTTCAAATTTATGTTGATGATATTATCTTTGCCTCGACCGACCCAATGGAATGTGATCGTTTTCAAATGAAATGAGTTCAAAGTTTCAAATGTCAATGATGGGACAAATGTCATTTTCTTGGGATTACAAATTTCACAAAGTCCGGAGGCATTTTCATAAATCAATCTAAATATGCAACAGAGATTTTAAAGAAATTTGGATTTGATTCAAGTGACCACATTGACACCCCCATGATTGACCGAACCAAACTAGATGAGGACCTCTCGTGGATCATGATTGACCAAACGAAATATAGGAGTATGATTGGATCACGATGTATCTCACTTTAGTAGACCAGACATCTTATTCTCTGTGTGCATGTGTGCTAGATACCGTGCTAAGCCTACTAAAAAGCACCTTGAAGCGCTTAAGCGGGTCTTCGGTATCTCAAGGAACCATCAATATGGGACTATGGTACCAGAAGGACACCGGTATGTCACTAACGGCCTATGCGGATGCCGATCATGCGAGTTGTCAAGATACTCGTCAAGCACGCCCGGAGGTGCTCGGTTTTGGGTGATAAGCTTGTGAGTGGTCTTCAAAGAAGCAAATGAGTACTTCTATTTCCTCTACAGAGGTTGAATACATAGCCATGTCATCTTGTTGTGCTCAAATCTTATGGATGAGATCTCAATTATCGACTATGGCTTTGAATTTAACAAAATCCTCCATCTCGTGATAATAAAAGTGCTATTGCTCTCTCATGCAACAACGTTCAACACTCAAGAGCAAAGCATATCGACATTCGACATCATTTCATCGGGAGCAATGTGGAAAAGGTGTGGTGGAACTATATTTTGTGAGGTCGAATATCGGTTAGCGACATCTTCACCAAAGCTCTTCCAAGAGAACGTTTGAGTTTATTCTTCCACGACTTGGTTTGAAAAGCCTTCAACGAAACTCTCAAACGTCTTGAGAGGAAGACGAGGAGTAAAGGTCTATCTTCATCTATCTCTTGTAAATATTTTTCAAAAATCAAATAGAAAATTATAAAACTTTCAAAATCCATAAAATCGAAAATCCGAAAATCTTCAAAAATATTGTCATTTTGTCATGTTTTTTCTCGATTCGATAATATCTACGGTTTTTGTCTTTGTCATTCAAAGAATGACACGGGACTTTAGATGTTGTTCGAATTCTTAAAAAAAAAAAAAAAAAAAAAAAAAAAAAGAGAAAGAAAGAAAAGAGAAAGAGAAAAGAGTAGTAAAAAAATTTTTGGGAGAAAGAGAAATGGTTTATTGTCAATTTCGAGCAATAACCCGCTTTTAAAGAAAGAACGAGCCATGTTTTACCATGCTTTCAAATCCTATGCTCGATTCTATAAACTCCCATCTCTTTGAAAACTAAATGCTTTAAAAAATAACTCAATCTCTATTTTTGATAATCATCGGGACTTATTTGTCAAAATCTCTATCTCTCAATCAACAACCTCGTCATTGATTGAGGGGAGAATGATTTCAATTAAATTAAAAAGTTATTTGGCATTAAATTGTTTTCAAAAGATATACATGCATGTTTTATAAATGGAGTGTAAAGTCTTAAAATCCAATCCACATCGCTTAAAACACTTTCACAATCAAGTCACAATTCTCCTCAAAAGCTTTCAAAATCAATTTAAATCTATACGAGATCACAAATCTCAAATGATTTGATAATTGTGATCGGGAGAATGTGTGATTTAAATTGGATTTAAACGATAATCGGGTAAATGGTTATAAAAGAATGTACATGTTGTCCTTCTCACATGTGACAAACGATTTCAATTTTTCAATGCACATGTTGAGGGGAGCATCTATCTTAAACCTTTGATTTAAAACGTGATCATTCATCCTAATCATGCGAGTTCCTCTAGTATGTGCAAAACTCTTTTCAACCTCGAGGCACATATTGAGGGGAGCAAAATTCATGGAAACCTCATCCTTCCGGAAATGCTATTCCAACTTGATCTTTTGAGGAAGTGATGTTGATATCTTTAGAAAATGGTAATTAAAAGAAGTAAATTCTTTCTCTTGCCTCCATGTGCAAAACATTCTCAATACTTGATGCACATGTTGAGGGGAGTTCTCGTTCTAAAATATCAAAAACAATTCGGTACAAAAGCTTTGATAATATATCACAAGTATCCGAATTGATTTTCAAATGGTTTTCAATTGGATCCAATGGCAAATGAACAATACCAAATTGACCGACCAACTTTACTTTATGTACGGTGATATAAGGATGATTAGGTTAGGTATTGGTTCCCATGATCCGCTGTAGCAGAGGGATCTACCGGGGACAATCCACTAGTTAGTGTAGAAGTCCTTAGGTATGATGATAAAAGGAGAAAAATGAGATAAGGGAAGAGTGCGGACTAAGACCGAGCTAGTCTTGGAATAAACCCAACAAGGTTCTAGCTATGAAGTCTCGGTAAGCTTGAAGGGGTTGAAGAATTAAAAGAATTGAATGAAAATAGGGTGAAAACAAATAGCCTCCATTAATTCAACCTTAGGGCGTAAACCGGTTCAATTCATATGCTACCGATGGTAACATCGGTATTGAAGACAAGACGTCATGGACCCGGTGGACGCTTGCACTTCAACTTTCAAACCACTCAAGTTCCTCTTAAAGGACTTGTTTCATTCTCACGGGAACCGACATTATCTATCGACTTTCTCTTAGAGATGGTTGATATTGAAGTAGGAGACCCTCTCCCTAGTCTCCGACACGGGATCCAAATATGCACAAATTGAGTCTAGAGCCACGAGATCATCAATAAATCTCATTAGGACACTTTCAATGAAGGCTCTGTTTCACACAATGTGGAAGAGAGATTATATCTTGAGTCCTCGCATTATCCTTGTGGTATTGCGTAACATCCGAGTGATGTGTTTACATATTCACGGTGAAGATGGAAAGCCTTCGGAGCCTACATCAAACAAGCTCTGGTAGGTGGCATGTGAGATCTATTATATAGATCAACCATGTGACAACCGAGCAGAAACAATGGGCGATTCAATCTCTTGAATCAATCTGGTTCAGTTATGGATTGACGGATACCTTTGAAAAACGGTCTTTGTGCTTAAAACTCTTTTCATTAGCACATCATTGTGTACTCATTTTTTCAAACCAAAAGGTATTTTTATGATTGATAATTGATTTTCAATAAAACCTTCGTTGTATTGCAAAACAATTTCTATTGAGCAATACACGATTGTTTTCAAATCTCTTTCATCAATCGGTGGACTTAAATTTATTTGTTCACTCACTCCGTGTTGTCTTCTTTGAGATGTTCGGTTTGAGAACGACTAGAAACATTCGAAACCACATCAAGGAGATTCTTAGGAATCCTACGATCACGCAAGCGGTGTTGTCTTGATCAATGGGGAACCGTGGGCGTATACCTCAATTCAACGAAAGTGATCAAAGACACTTTCGTGCGATTTGTTGCTAATCTTGTTGTATGCGTGTGCATGACGCTTCGGTGATCGAATGAAGCGGTCAATCCACGGCCGCATGCTCACTTAACACATTCAACTCAAAAGAAATCATGATTAGTGCATCAATGACTCGATATTTTCACTCCATGCTTACGCTACTGCTGCTGCCAATATCGTGATTCAACAAATGCTTCCGCTACTACGATGAGAAGATATCATGATCCGAATGTGAGCATGTCGGTCCCAAAGTCACAACATCACAAAATACCAACATCACAAAGGATGTGTCGAGATTGTTGATTGCGATGATCTCCAAAGATGGCTCGAACTTATCATCACGTGAATCGAAAAGACCTCCACTTGGAATGACCAAACATGCATTGTGAAGAATCAATGACTACGAGCAAAGGACTACATCAAGAATGCAAGATCAGCTGTTAATGTAATATCTATTTGTATTCAATGTAATTTTGATGTATAATTGAGGTGACCTCCCTTAGGGAGATTGTTAGGAATTAGAAATTCCCGATATTAAAGAGTCGGTCACCTCAAGTATATGTAATCGTTAAAAGCTCGTAGTCGTAGTTCTTTTAAGTTAAGTAGTAATTTAGTTAAGTAACACCGTGGAGGACGGACGGTCTTTACCAGCTGTATGCGATCCATGACCCTTAGTGTGGCGATTTGTGTAAGACTATAAATACTCTCTACCTCCCAGGTAGAGTTGGAGCTCATAATAATATCTTTCACTTTCTCTCACTAAGCTCCTAAACCTCTAACTTTCTCTCTAGAATTCCATCTATACGCTACTTTGTGTTATGGTTTGATGTGTATGTGAAAAGCTAATATCTAACATGTTTTTGTCCATTTTTACGTTTTATCCCTTTTAAATGCTTTTTATATGCTTTATTCTGCTTTTACGCTTTTGTCGGTTTTATCCTTTTTGCTGTTTTTATCCGTTTTATTAGTTTTACATTTTATTCGTTTCGTAGGTTTTTACGTTTTGTCCGTTTTTTTCCGTTTTACGCCCGTTGTTTTACTTTTTGTCTGCTTTTCTTACATTTTGTCCGTTTTATCCGTTTCGTCCGTTTTCTATCCGCTTTCCCCGTTTTTTCGTTTTTAGTCCGTTTCTTTCGTTTTTAAAGTTTTGTCCATTTTCTTACGTTTTGTCCGTTCTTCTTACGTTTTATCGGTTTTCATTCGTTTTGTCCGTTTTATTACATTTTGTCCGTTTTCTTATGTTTTGTGCTTTTTCTTTCGTTTTGTCCGTTGTTCTTACGTTTTGTCCGTTTTTTCAAAAAAAATTTCAAATATTTTTAAAAAATATGTCCGTTTTTTCAATATTTTTGGAAATCTTTTAAGATTTAAAAATATATATTTGAAAAAAAATATTTTTAAATTTTTTTTCAATATGTCCGTTTTTTAAAAAATATTTGAAAAAAATATTTTTGTTCAAAATTTTTTTGAAATTTTTATTCAATTTTTTTTAATTTGATATTTTTTTTCAATTTTTTTTTGGAAAAATTTTTCAATATGTTGAAATAGTACAAAAACGAAAGAAAAGCGGACAAAATGTAAGAAAACGGACAAAACGGACAAAATGTAAGAAAACAGATAAAACGTAAAACAACGGCGAAACGGAAAAAAACGGACAAAACGTAAATAAACCGGCGGCGAATAAAATGTAAAAACGGTCGAAACGGATAAAAATGACAAAAGCGGACAAAAGCGTAAAAATGATTTAAAGCATATAAAAGCAGGCGAAAAGGGATAAAACGTAATAAACGGACGGCGAAAAACGGGAAGCGGATAAAAAGCGAACAAAACGGATAAAACGAC
Organism: Chrysanthemum lavandulifolium; assembly: GCA_022545495.1. NCBI lineage: Eukaryota > Viridiplantae > Streptophyta > Magnoliopsida > Asterales > Asteraceae > Chrysanthemum > Chrysanthemum lavandulifolium. The sequence continues at coordinate 125,302,047 of CM040241.1, read as the reverse complement.
AAAACGAATGAAAACTATTATTAACGGAGGGACTAATTGGGAAAACTATATTTTAAAAATAAGGACTAACGGTGCAAAATTTATTAACGGACTAATCACGCAAAACACTTAACGGACTGCACTAACGAAAAAAAGTATAGGGACAAAATCCGTAAGATTTGTAAACCACGAGGACGAAACGCATTGAAAAAAAAGTATAGGGACAAAATCCGTTATTTTGAACAAACCACAAGGACGATTTATGTAATTCACTCTAGTCTTTATTATATAGAGTAATTACAAATGGCATTGAAGTACTAAAATAAAAAATTGAAAGTTGAAAGTTGAAAATCAAGATTGAGTGTTGAACCAATTATCTTTAATACATTGTTGAATGTTGAGGAAATAATTATCATATGTAATATAATTACCATTAACTTATCAGTTCTTTAACTATATGTATATAATTACCATTAAAAATGCAAACTAATATTAAATAGAAACAGATTCGGCATATTTAAAGTTGGAAAGTCAATACAACTTTTTTATTATTATTATTATACATACGAAACATGTATCAATATTTTTGAAACTTAAAAGTGAGTAATGTTAAATTTCTGAAATTCCTTTCAAACTAAAATTTTTACATAAAAATTTAAAGAATTTGACCTTAATGAAATAGCTACCATAACAAATCACACCTAAAATTTCAAAGAAATGTATGACAAATTTTGACAACTTTTACTAATGTAATTTCCAAAAAAAAAAGATTTTAATTTATTTAAGCGTAACACTAATAATTTCTAAAAGTTTACCAACAAATTCTGTTTTATAAAGCACCATATTACAACTTATTTTTTATTGTTATGTTAGTTCATAGTGTGTGTACCATATGCGATCTCAGTTATTACATATTGAAATGTGTGCAATGACCATATGATTTTTAAAAATATTGTTTTGACATTTATATATAATATAGTTGAAATTGCAAGGATATTGTTGTGAATAACTCATAAGTCTTGAACCAACTTCTATCTTTGCACACATGAACAATTGCTCCAGAGTCAACCCACCACGCAACATCATCATCCTACACATAGTTAGATTCAGATACATATGTAACATAATAAACCTGAAGAAATTCATTAAACATATTCTGACCTTTCAGAGGAACTAAACAATTCCCTGATCCACTAGTGCCTGATCCATTGGTTTTACTAGCAATTTTAACACCTTTGCAATCCCTTTTAATGTGACCAGATTTGCCATATTTCCAACAAGTAGGTGTTGCATTCTTGTTAGGGTATGCTCTTGTGATATCCTGATGTTTACGTTTACCCTTGTTGTCATTGTACCTGGTGGAGTTGTTATGCTCCACCATATTGACAACAGATGCACCAATAGCATTGCTACTCTTTGGCTTGTCATTATCCTGCATCCTGAGAGATTCCTCAATGCGCAGATGACTGCCCAACTCAGCAAGAGTTAAGTCCTCCTTATTATGTTTCAAGGTATGCTTGAAATCTTTCCAAGAAGGGGGAATTTTATCAATGACACAAGAGACTGAAATAGCCTCATCCATATGCATTTTGTGGTGTGTAAACCTTCCAAGTATACCAAGAAGTTCATTGTATTGTTTCATAACTGGTCTTGAATCAGTCATTTTGTAATTTGTGAAATTACTTACAAGGAACTTCTTACTTGATGCATTTTCAGCCATGTAGTTGGCATCCAAGGAATCTCATAATTCTTTGGAAGATTCAACATTCTGATAAATATCAAAGAGAAAATCAGACATACCATTGAGGATTAAACCTCTGCAAATGTAATCATCATTCTCCCATTTGCTCATCTTCCTGATCTGTTCCACAGTAGCATCATCCCCATCATCTGGAATTGGTGTGCTCAGAACATACAACACACTCATGCTTGACAACAAGAAGTGCTTCTTTTTTTGCCATCTTCTAAAATCCACTCCTTCAAACTTATCCAGTTTTGAGAAGTTAGCAGCCATATGCTTCATAGCAGCAACAACCATTGGTTATCACAGAATAGTTTACTTTGATTGTTGAGGGTAAAAAGCCCAGAATATGGTGAAGATAATCAATAGCAAACCAAATACTAATACAGGTTACCGGATATCACTTGGAATCGTGTTATTACTTTCCAAAGTAAACTATTCGACCCTAATGCCTGGGTATTACGAATACCTACTTGTGATAAGACCAAATGTATGTTAATGATTTAGGCACAAATCAATAACCCTTTTGCTTACAAGTGTTTATGTTTTTGTGTATCTCTCATGCATGAACTGATTTCCTACTTATAGGAGATTACTCTTAGCTAGTCAAAATGGAATTATGAGGATTAATCGGCACATTAATCGCCTCATAATTATCCCCATTATATCTAATAGTGGTTACATGACCAATTAAACGTGGATTATTAAGCAGTTGTAACTGCCACTTGAATAGGTCAAAGTCTGTTACAAGTTGATTCCAGCAGTACTAGCAGTAGAAACACTGCCTAGCAGTACTAACATAGCACTAGCAGTAGTAACACTGCCTAACAATACTAACATTAGCACTAGCAGTATTAACTCTGCCTAGCAGTACTAACATTAGTACTAGCAGTATTAACTCTGCCCAACAGTACTAACATTCTGAATCTTACCTCTATGAAGTTAAGATGTTCAGGGACCTTATGGGTGTACACTCCGTACCTCCTGACTTATTATCAAGTGTAAACTAATTCCACAAATGCACTAAATTTTCCAACAATATATATATGTTATTTATTTATTTGTTGAACTTGATCTTTTCATAAAGTTGAGCAACAATATGAATGCACATGCTTGTGGGTGGGAGTTTTTGGCCGAATTAACTTTTGGACTAGAACATGAGTGTGATGTTTGAACCCCAAGTATGATAATGATCATTACTTACACCATCCAAGTGGCTAAAACAATTGTTTCAAATAATATAGTTGCGGCTCACCAATTATTCTGCAAGAAACTAATATTTTTTGATGAAATAAAACTTAGCAACTCTTTCAAGCATCATATTCATATAACCAGGATTACATCACGTGACTTCAATTCCTGCGAGAATTCAAGAAACATGAGAAATCATGAAAAACACAACTTGTAACTTTTGAATCATGTTTTTTATGAACTGTTTACGATTTTTTTGCGTAAAAATGTTTCTTTGGTTGATTAGAAACAAATTTGTGAATTAAAGTTTTGAAAATGTAACATTTGATTCATATTATTTGCAAAAGTATCGTATAAATGTCAAAGTTTTGAATCAGTTACAAATGTTTTGAATCAACTTACAAATTTCAGTAAATCTACATTAAAATGGCTATTATGTAATGTAAATCACCCGTTTGTATTGAATCAACAAAATATATTTCTATGTACAAAAACTATGAATTAACGTGACTAAATGCATTTTTTACGTTAAGAATTTGGCATTTGATTTGATTCTACATCATGTATGCATAGTTATTTGTGTGTTTTCCCCGTATATTCAGTAAGAGCACTCGGTGTGACTTTGTAATACCTCACCATAACCAACATGGCAAGCTTGTTGTGGCTCTTCATGACACCGTCCCCTTGTTATTGTTTGCCATCCCAACCCTCGTCGTCTGCACGACGAGGGTATAATTTGTACCCATTGTCAGATTTTTTATTTTTTTATTATTATTTTTTTAATGTAATGTTTTTATTATTGGTGGACCCTAAATGAGTAAGTTGAGGTTAGTTGTAAGTGAGAGGGTTAGTTGTGGAAGTTTGTTATAGTGATGTGGCACCCCGTGAGCCCCGAATGAGTAACCAACCCTCTTCATCACACCTGGTGCTCTAAGGGGGTGTTTGGGAAAAATCACGTTTGCACAAAATCAAGTTTGCAAAACCACGATTGCAAAAAGTAGGTCCCTACCTCCAGCTGCAAAACTGTGTTTTCAGAAATATTTACCAAATACTCAAACTGATTATTTGCGTTTTTCAATCGCAATAATCAGATAATCCACCTCCAAACGCAATCCCAAACACCCCTTAAGTATTACTTGAACCATATAGGGAAAAGACTACACACAAAAGCTTTATCTTCAAACATTTCAGAATTTGAAGAACATCAGTGCATTAAAGCAACCCATTACTTCTTATGAAGACGATATCATGTATACAAATTGAAGAACTTAAAATCCGAAAATTCATTTGGTGTTGTAATCTTCTAATGTTTCCGATGAAGGAACAATACAGTTGCCATCATGTATGATATAGACTTTCTATCCTTGCCATTTTTTATGCATTTTCTGAAAGTCAATGCACTATAAGGCCTTCTTTAACATTTAATTTTTAACCTTCAAAATTCATAAAACATTTGTTTATACAGACTTTTTTCAGTTTTTATACAGAAATAATGGGTCGATTCGGTGTATATCTTGCATATACACCACAAAACGATACTGCTTAAGTATATAAATAAATCAATGACATTGCTTTTCCTTCTATAGTCCTATAACTCCAGGTACATGTTTATCTCAAATTTGATTACTTCAGTTCTTCGTTGTCACACTTAAAAGCGTTTTTCATTGCAAAATATTGTCAAATAATTGTGCTGTGAACATCTTTGTATTGAAATGACACATTTTAAGGCAAAAATGATCAGAGATAACTACAATGCATGCATGCTGTTTATCAGTGCATGATGAAGAAAAGCAAGGTCGTTCGTTAACTTAACCAAATCACTGACCTGTTAAGGGTTTTTATGCAGGAAAATAGCTGCATAGTTTTATCATGGACTCATACATATTTGGATTATGATGTTTTGACATATATAAAGTACAAGTTTTGGTCAAAATTTAGACAAAGCTAATTCACTTTAGATATTCTCCCATTCAAAGGGGGTGGTTAGGACCCCCTAGTTTTTTATTGGGACCCTCTAGTTTTTTTTTTTTTTTTTTTTTTTTTTTTTTTTTTTTATTTTTATAATTTTGTTTATATCAAAAGCTATAAACGCGAAAACGCGAATCAGAATATAAAGTTTAATAAATCAAACGCTTAAAACTGCTGTAAATACTAACGAACCGACAAAAACTGCGTTGTCTTGAAAAATGAGGACAAAAGAATATTCCCTATGGATGTGACTCGATAGGAGGGTTCCAATAATGTATCCCTATTCAAATGTAATCACAAGCCTTATCATAAACTAGAAGTCAAAAAAGATGGTATAAAAAGTTAACCAACCATCATTTAAATCATACCTATAAAAGCTTAAAAATTGCCTTTTAGGAAAACTATCTTGACAGATAATCAACCACTCATTAGATAAATGCCAATTTCTATAAGTTCACAAATAGCCGACAAAAATAGTGCAAATATGACATTTGTAAATCATTTTATGTACATATCAATGTAAAAAATTTAAAATGATAGAAGCACTCTTCTACCTGCACTATAATGCCTTTTTGAACAGATGCAATGATTTATGAATCCTTACTATCCAGAACTCCAGTGCAACCTTTAATCCAGCTAAACTGTTTTCTCACATTTAAATAACATCAATATATATATAAACCAATACAACAATAACTAAACCAAAACTACTCCCGAAACTGTTCAAGAACTTTCAGGAGACTATAAGTCTCAGAATCTGGTCTAGACCCTCCAAGAATCATACGCTTTAAAAGATTGGGGTCATAGGTTTTAGCCTTTACATAACCCTTTATTAACGCATTGTAAACAAAAGTATACTTCGCATAATTCGCTTTCTTTAACTCAGCAAACAACTTCTCAACATTCTCCACATCACCAATTTCTGCAAAAAGATCGACTAACGAGTATGTAGTTTCCAACCACGGGGTTGATCTTTTCACACTCATGCTCGTTGTTAAATCCATACCTAATTCTAATGTCTTTAAAGCTTCCTTCGTTAACCCCGCTTTTAAGCAACCAACAGCAAGAAGCCTAAAGGTTATTGAATTTGCTTTGCATCCATGTTTATCCATTTCTTTATACAACCCGGTTGCTTTGGTAATATGACCATGTCTACAATAAACAGATATCAAAGAATTGAATTGCTCGGTTGACTTTAAGTCTTCCTTTAACTTCATTTCTGACCAAAGACTTTCGGCTCTAGTTACATCTCCAATCTTGCCGAAAGATTCTATTGCAAGCACGTAGCTTTTAAATTTCGCATGTGGTTGTTCTTGTATGGTTCTCCAAACCCTTTCAAGATCTTTCGGTTTCTTTAAATACCCATATAATATGATGAGTATATCAAGTGTTGACCAGTTATTCCCGGTCATTGACTTTTCAACAGCTTCAACATACGTCTCACACGCAGTGTATAATCTAGCTACAGCATGTGCAGTAGCAATTATACAATAAGTTATCTCATTTGGTTCAACATTTGCACGATTCATGTCACTAAAGACCTTAAGTAACCCTTCAATGTTGTGTTGGTTAGCTTCCATTTTAAGGAGAATGTTGTAAGTAGATACATGTCGGGTCACTTTATCGGCTTTCATTTGTGTCAGGATTTTAGGGATGGATTTTCTTCTGTTAGGTGAAGAATGGAGGATTATTAAGCGGTTGAACACCATGTATGAGATAGGGTGATTGAGTTCCCTCATTTTTTTCATGTAAGCTAATGATAATCTTATCATGCCTTTATCTAAACAAGCGATCACAAGATTGTTGTAGAGTAATGCATCTTGGAACTCCAATGGGATATGAGAAAAGAGCTTCTCACCTTGTGATATCCCATGAAGCTTAGCGGTGAATTCCAATAGATACGAGTAATCGAGTTCCTTTGGCATGTAGGGCCTTTCCCTTATAACCCATTCCATCACCTGCAACAAATTCAGAGGAATACAGGCTCAGAATTCATAACAATGAAAAAAAGCTCAGTCTTTCTACAAATTATACAAATTAAACTTTGAAACAGATAAATGCACATTCATTTCACAAATTCAATGGATGTTTCCAATTATTTTGTGGGTATATATTAGGGGGTGTTTGAAATCGCTTCTTAACACTTCTTTAGCTGCTTGTTGCGTTCTGATAACACAAATAAGTATTTCAGAGTCTGGATAGAAGCAAACAACTTATGATTATATGCTTATTTGAGGGTTGAGAAAGCAGTATCCCGTTCTGATGATAAAAAAAAGTAACTCCCAATGCCGTCTTTCACGGGTTATGGGTACCCAATACCGTTTCTGGTGTTTGGGGGAGGTTAAGATGTTGACAGCCTTACCCCTAGAGAGGCTGCTTCCAGTTCTACCAAAGGTAGAAAGGACCTCCGGCCTTTTGTAGGGAGTGAGGATCGAACCCCTGACCTCTCGGTTGAGAGGCAAGGGGTTTTCAGTATCTCGTTCTGATGATCTTACCTATAAAATTGTTAAATTAGCAGAATTTTCAAACACTCCATTGCATTCTGTTGAGCCGTATTATCTACATTTGCTTATTTAAAAAAGCATAAGCAGTTTTGAATAAACAATCCCAAACGCCGCTTGATGTTAGATTCTAATATAGAGCATCTTTCAAGACACAAACAAATAACTGGATGTGGATTCCTATTAGAACTTGAGGGAATAATTTTTTTTTTTAAAATTTTTATCAAGACTAGTATATCTTTTCCACAACGAATTCCTAAGAACTTCATGCTTAAGGGGAACTACCCAGAAACAACTAGGGATATAGATGTTATCTATATAAAAAAGGATCAAATTTACGTGAATATCGTCGCCTATAGAACTGGATTAATGGGAAGATCAACATCCTCGCATCACCACCCTCTTTATTAAATAAAAACACAACATACCTACGCACTCAAACTTTCGTTTTCATGAATGCTATATGAAGATGCTACTATTTCTCTATTTCCATTGATACAAATAACAATTCAAAACAACATAATATCGTATATTAGCTCCATATTTAAATACACTCCAATAACACTCAAGCCACAACTATAGTAATCACATATCATGCTCCCTAAAAATGAGCTAAAAAGACTGCTTTTCACCAAAATTAAACACGGATAATATAGAAAGCTAGAAATTCAGACTTTTTCAGTTAGGCATTTACACAAACACCTTGTCTGCATTACCTCAAGAGCACGTTTATTAAACCCCTTTTTCCGTAACCGATTAATAGTATGAAATATATCGCCTCGATGGACCGGAAACCCATCACCCATCCAGCTCTGAAACGCAAACCCAACTGGGTCTCCTCTTGCCAACTTTTCTATCCGTCCACATAAGCTTCTTGCTCCTTCTTGTATATTTTCATTAACTATTTGTGAACTGTCAATTGATGGGTTTGTAAACTGGGTTTCTTGTGTATTAGGAGATGATTGAGTGCAGAATTTATGGGTTTTTGAGTTGATGATTTGTTGGGTGTAACTGGTTCGGCGAAATGCTTGAAAGAAGTGGCGTTGGAAAAGAGAGAGTGTTGCATGCATGCCTTGTTGGGAAGTTCTTTTTTGTTGACGGGTTATGGGCAATTTACTAATTTTTAAGAGGGATTGAGATGCCCTCATTTTTAACTCTCTCGTGTTTTTTCTTATATTGATATGTTGTGAGAGTGGGCAAATTTTAGTTTCACAAAACATTAGACACAAATTTTAGAAAATCTTAATCCGTTTAAGAGGATGTTTGGGTGTGCGTTTTAAGCAAGATTATTTGATTAATGTGTTTTCAAAACACAATAATACATCTTAAAATGTTTGGAAACCATGATATGAAATCAATTATACGCGTTTTGATAGGTCTAGAATGTGGTTTTGAAAAAGCATCTCCCCCTGCTGTCAAAAACCGCCATTCTACAAGAACTGATTATCTACTATCACATTACCAAATTAACCATAAAATATATCTTACCGTGTTCCTCACAGCTCTTCAATTTTGACGCCTGATTCATCAGAACTCTAAGGTTATGTTTGGTGAAATAGCAGTGGCAGGAAGTAATAGTTGTTTGTTTTAATAAAGCGTTTGGTAACATCTACTACTCTAAGAGCGTGTGCGTTTGGAGCAAGATTATTTGATTATTGTGTTTTCAAAACGCAATAAACTGTTTTAAAGTGTTTGGCAACTACGATATGAAAATAGATTATATGCATTTTGATAGCTCTAGAATGTGGTTTTGAAAAGTCATCTTCCCCTGTGCCACAAACCGCTTCTTAAAAGCGATTATCTACTATCACATTACCAAATTAACACTAAAATATATCTTACCTTGTTCCTCACAAATCTTTAATTTTGACTGGTGATTCATCAGAACTCTAATGGTATGTTTGGTGAAAATAGCGATGGCGAGAGCGATAGTAGGCAGCAGTTAGCAGAAAGCAATAGTTGTTTGTTTTGATAAAGCATTTAGTAACATAATTGTATACTTCTAATTATTAATTGTAAACGCTAGTTGCTGATAATGATCCTTCAAGTTACGTTTAGAAACATTAGGACTGCTAGTTGCTGGTTGCCAAACAAGCATTTTGTACAAAATGCTAAACCCTAATTGCTAGTTGCTTCAAAACGCTCCATAACGCTTGTAAAACCCCCAAAATTTGGTACATCGGAAGACTTAATCAAGCTTTCGGGGTGCTACTGGATTAGTACACAACACAAGCATAGGAAAACAAGATAGCATAAAACGTTTCATAAACCAATCTGATATTTAGTTACTTGGTTACATTTATTCAGAATACTGAAAAGTAAGGTCCAAAAGAAAACATGTGTTAGGCCCACAATTATTATCAGAATTTTGGAATGATCTTCCAACCATGCCCCTTTTCCAAGCCTTCAAGAAACAAGTAATCCGAACATCATCTTAGTTACCTGATAAAACATGCTAAAAAGGTCAGCTAACGCTGGCGAGTTCATAGGTTTAATCATAAATTCAATAGTGGACCTGATAGAGTTTATTTGCTATGTGAGACTAAGGCAGATATACATCAAACATTCCAACAATATTCCTTCCAATAGCGTAACGAGATCTCAGCAAGGCCCCAAGCGACTCTAGCCAGGTACCACGACCATAGCAAAGCATAAAGCAAAGCTACCATGGTCTAGGTCGAAAGTAGATATCTATTCTTAGCTACGTATCGACGCTATAGCAAAGGATTGCTACCCTAGTCTAAGTCAACATCTACCACCTATCTAACCTTCACTAGTCAACACATAAGCAAATCAAAAAGTAGTGGCAGGTCTAAGAAAATAATTTTCATGCTTTCTCACCCTAATTTAAATAAAACATAGTTAAAAAGTGGGGCTATGAAACTCTATGAGATCATTTCCTTGTAGATCACGAATGAAACAATTCTTCTCCTGAAATGCAACTTCCAAATCCCCATCACAAAAATGGCCTATTGAGAAAAGGTTGTGTCCAAGACCTTCGACCTAATAGACACGACTAATTTTGATGTTTCCATTGATGTAGTCCTTGTAACCCATTATAGCAGCGAAGTGATCATTTCTGAATCTGACAGTGCCAATGAACTTTGAAACAAAGTTTGTTAACATTACACACAGACGATGAAGGTGGAATATAGGTAGAGGTGGAACCCGAAGAGTTAGTGGGTTCCGTTACAGTTGTAGTACACATGCTTATAATTTTAGGTAACCACTTAAACTAGGTGTACATTGTAACCATCTCTGCCAAGTCCAGCTAGTTCGTGCTTTTGTCTTAGTGAATTCGCTAGGTGAAGGTGTCTTCGTAGGAGGTAATGGTGGAGCTATGGGTTCATCAATGATATCCTTAGAAACTACAGATGGCTCTTTACTTAGTACAGACTTAGAAGCTATAGTGGGCCTAAAGGTAGTGCCATTAGTATGTTTCCAAGTACGAGAAAAGATAGATTTTGCAACACAATTATCATGATTACCAGATAGCATACTTTTACCACAAAACACACAAAAAGGTTCAACATTAACATTCAAAGTAGTCATATTTTTATCATTCGTTACATTGCCTTTGCTATTACATTTATCTAACGCAATATCTAAAGCAGGTGCAACATGAGTTTTATTCGAAGTCCTAACATGATCTTCTACTTCAGGGGCTTTTAGTTTTCCGCTTTTACGTTGAAAATTCCTATTCTTCTATTGAGTGCTCTTAAGCTGTGATTTGCTAACGCTAGAAGTGGAGGCGACTATTCCTGTAGAAGTGGAAGGAGGCATATTAGTATCTTGAGATTGTCTATAGTGTGCTTCCTAGTATCAACTTAAACATTCCAGGTGCAATCACATTTGTGTTGCTAAATTTTACTTTCTCGAGTTTAACCAATTTCTCTTTTAATTATATGATAATGTGATTCTGGTCTTGAATTTTAGAGAGTAGGTTTCTATTTTCATTCATCATCTCACGAGTGTAAGAAAGGTGATGAGCAAGTTATTTTGAAGCTTTAGCACGTGTCTTTTTGAGAGAATCAAAAATGGTTTTGTATTCCTCTTTCACTTGTTCAATCTCTTGATCATATTTGAAAAGTTGACACTTTAAAGACGCGTTTTCATAATCCAGTCGTTCAAGTTTTGGTTCTAAAGTGTTGTCAGCCGACTGTTTGACTTTGTTTTGTAAAGCTAAATCATGATCAATACTCCGAGTTTGACACCAATGAAGACGACGCTTGATTGCAGAAAGTTCGTTTGACAAACTCTCATTCTCAGCTTTTAAAATTTCAATTTCTTTCACATTATCATTTTCCTCATTAGATGTTTGAGCCCTTAGGTGGTTCAGCAGCAATAACATTTTCACAAGATTCAACGGTATAATATAACACAATAGAGATAATATCATCATATAAAACTGAGAAAACTAGAAGGGGGGGGGGTTGAATAGTTTTGCCAATTAAAACTTCTTTTTAAACTATTTAGATCGACTGATGCCAATCTATTTGGATGTGTATTGGATGTTGATAAACAAACATATAGAATTATGTAATGAAAAGATAAGAGTAAGAAGCACAAAACCACAATGCAGTATTTATAGTGGTTCGGCTACAAGGACACCTTCCTTGCCTACTCCACTCCCAGAGTCACCTACCGAGAGTTCGTAATCACTACACGACACCAACTCCTTATGGTCGAGAAACCTTCACAACGTTGCCTACTCTTTTCCGGTACTAGGCTAACCACGGGTTCTTTCACACAGGTAAACCACACCTACAACGTCGCCTACCCTTTATCCGGTACTAGGCGGATACGAGTTCCATTACAATGGAGGAACTACTGACCACTACACCAACGACTAATCCCAGGAAACCAACTCCTTATTACAACATCATCAAGGATATCAACATCCTTGGATCTAGTACTAATCTATCTTGTACATCGAAACACACCATATCGAATGTACATCTAAGGCACCTTTCACTAATGCCTTTAACTAGATCTTCAAGACACCTTCACTAATGTCTTGTGACTTGACTTCTAGGCACCCTTCACTAATGCCTACAATACGGACGATCGACACCTTTCACTAATGTCTTCGTCTTGACACTTGAGACATCTTTCACTAATGTCTTCAATCACTACACTTTTTAGAAGAAAGAAAAGAAGCATCAACAAGAAGACTTTAGTAGTCTTGATGATGAGGAAGCATGGAAAGTCATGGACTTGAGCTTGCTTGACTTCAAAGGTGGTGATCTCGCCTTTAAGAGGAACCTAGAGAATCACACAAACACAAAACTACAAACATAGATCACTTGGATCTGAGGTTAGAGAGTTTTTAACTCGGGGAGAAAGTATGTTAGAAAGGGGTTGGAAACAATGAAGAAATGGCTCACTATTTATGAGAAAATGTCTCTGTCGCCCGGATCTCACGGATCCCTCCACGAGGATCCGTCTAGCGTAAACTAGGGATCCGTGGGACGCCCTCTTACCCATGCGTATTTTGGTTGTCGCCATGGGTCATGTGTTATGGGTTGATCCATGGGTCTTTTACTAGATACAATGTATCTTATAAGTGCAATGCACCTAGTCACATGGGTATGGGTCAATACCATGGGTTATGGGTCAATACCATTTGTTAGTTTTACCCATTTTAGTATATCTTGGTTAAGTATATATTTAAATATGTAAACACTAGTTGTTGTACATATGTATTACTAAATCATAAAATCACTTATACTTTTTTAGTGTTTTATGTGAAAGCGCAGTATGTTAGAAACTATTAGTTCAAATCATTTACTTATTTTATTTGTTTCATTAAAATGATTTTCGTTTGTTATCGACAAAACATTAGAAGATCGTAAAATATAAATAAGCGTTTTTACGACTTATTGTATTAACAATCTCCCCTTTTGTTGATAACAAAACATAAAATTATTTTAAGAAAGCTAAAATACCGTAAAGTTTGAATTTGTAGTTTTACTTTCTTCTCCTTTTTTGTCGAAACAAAAGAGTTTGGAGCGAAACTAACACATTGTTTTAAGAAAAATATGTGAAAGAAAAAAATAAAGAGCAGTAGCAGGAAAGGATCTAGTCTTTACTCCTCCAGACGAGTCCATCCCTATGTAAGGCGTCAAAAATAATACTAAGCTAGTTCATTTGCAACTAATGTTTGCAAAAGATTTCGTCTAAGTGACGAATGTGCTCCCCCTTGATGATTGCAATTTTACAAAGGGATGTCATGAAATGTAATCCTAATATTGCAAGTAATTTTGCAATGTATTGTTTTGACACAAAGCTCCCCCTAGCTTTAGGGTGTCAAAGCCTTCATGTGTAGATTGATCAACTACAAAGCAAAGGTTAGAAAACAAGCATAATGCATAATTTCTTGCAAATATGATCCAAGTTAGTAGAAAAATAGTTTTACGTATCACGGATCACGGTTCCCTCCTTGAGGATCCGTCTAGGAAAGTTAAGGATCTGTTCGTCGTGATGAATAATTTCAAGAATGGTGATATAACACATTATGTTAATATCAAAGTGAGATATGTATTATACAACATAATCATATACTCGAAATATAACAAGTAGCATGTATTTCATTTAATAAAACAAGAGATATGGTATACATGACTCTAAAAACTTAGAAAATGATCGATACATGACTTATAATTACAAGACTTATCTAAGTAACGCTTGATACTAGGACACCACTAGAATCCTCTAGCTCAAGTTTGTTTAGGTTTAATCTCGTCAAAACGTTCGAGGAGATGATAAAACATGAAACAAACATTTCATGTTCTATCACCTCCTCGAACGTTTCGACGAGATTAAACCTAAACAAACTTGAGCTAGAAGATTTTAGTGGTGTCCTAGTATCAAGCCTTAGTTGGTCTAGAAATTCCTAGTCATGTATCGTTTATTTTCTTAGTTTTTAGAGTCATGTATATCATAACTCTAGCTTTATTAAATGAAATTACATGCTACTTGCTATATTTCTGAGTATATGATTATGTTGTATAATACATATCTCACTTTGGTGATAACATTATTTGTTATACCATCATTCTTGAATTTATTCATCGACCGACGATCCTTTAATTTGCCTGGGCGGATCCCTACTAGAGGGAACCGTGGATCCGTGATACTAAAACTATTTTTCCACTAACTTGGATCACATTTATGGAAATTGTGTGTTATACTTGTTTTCTAACATTTGTTTTGTAGTTATTCAATTTACACATGAAGACTTTGACACCCTAAAGCTGGGGAGCTTTGTGTCAATGCAATACATTGCAAATTACTGCAATATTAGGATTACATTCATGACATCCCTTGCAAAATTGCAATCAGCAAGGGTGAAAGCACATTCGTCGCAGACAATCTTTACAAACAGTTGCAAATGAACTTGCTTAGTATTATTCTCTTGACGCCTACATAGGGATGGACTCGTCGAGGGGAGTAAAGACGAGATCCTTTCGTATTTCTCTGTATCTTTATTTCTTTCACATGTTTTCCTAAAACAATGTGTTAGTTCCTTCAAGCTCTTTTGTTTCGAAAAAGGGAGAAAAAGTAAAACTACAAATTCAAACTCTTACAATTTTAGCTTTTCCTTAAAATAATTTTATGTTTGTCATCAACAAAAGGGGAGATTGTTAATACAAATAAGTCAGTAAAATGTTTATTATATTTTACGATCTTCTAATATTTTGTCGATAACAAACGTAAAATCATTTTAACGAAACAAATAAAATACGTAAATGGTTTGAACTAATAGTTTCTAACATATTCACATTTTTACATAAAACACTAAAACAAGTATAAGTAATTTTATGATTTAATATTACATATGTACAACAACTAGTGTTTACATATTTGGGTAAAATATACATATAACTAGTATGTAGTATATTGGGTAATATAAATGTGTAGAAACTTAAGTATCACAACCCATTGACCAAATACATTGAATATAGTTGGGTACAACCCAAATCCCATGACCCATGGAGCTTGACCCATAACCCATTGCATGACATCATGCTTATATCATATATGGATGATATCCATAACCCATGGTATTGACCCATACCCATGTAACTAGGTGCATTGCACTCAAGAGATACATTGTATCTAGCTAAAGACCCATGGATCAACCCATAACCCATGACCCATAACAAAAATACTCATGGGTAAAGAGGAGCGTTCCACGGATCCCTAGGTTTACACTAGACGGATCCCTTATGGGAGGGATCCGTGGGATTCGGGGAACATTAGATTTTTTCTTCTATAAATAGTGAGTCATTTATTCATTGTACCTCACCCCTTTCCAACATACTTTCCCCTTGAGTTAAAAACTCTCTAACCTCAGATCCAAGAGATCTATGTTTGTAGTTTTATTTTTGTGTGATCTTATAGGTTCCTCTTAAAGGCGAGATCACCACCTTTGAAGCCGAGCAAGCTCAAGTCCATTAGTTGCCATGCTTCATCATCATCAAGACTACTGAAGTCTTCTTGTTGACGATTGTTTTTCTTTTCCTAAGAAGTGTTAAAGACATTTGTGAAAGGTGTCTCAAGTGTCGAGATGAAGATATTAGTGAAGGGTATCTATCGTCCATATCATAAGCACTTGTGGTGGGTGCTTAGAAGTCAAGACTAGAAGCATTAGTGAAGTTTGCTTAGAAGTCAAGACACAAGACATTAGTGAAGAGTGTCTTGAAGATCTAGTTAAAGGCATTAGTGAAAGGTGCCTTAGATATACACTCGATATGGTGTGTTTCGATGTACAAGATAGATTAGTACTAGATCCAAGGATATTGATATCCTTGATGATGTTGTAATAAGGAGTTGATCTCCTTTGGGATTAGTCGTTGGTGTAGTGTTGGGTAGTAGTTCCTCCATTGCAATGGAACTAGGTACTTAGCCTAGTACCTAATAAAGGGTAGGCGACGCGTGTAGGTGGTTCACCTTGTGTGAAAGAACCAGGTACTTAGCCTAGTACCCAACAAAGGGTAGGCGGCGTTGTGTAGGTGTGGTTCACTGAGTGAAAGAACCCGGTGGTTAGCCTAGCACCTAAAAAGGTAGGCGACATTGTGAAGGCTTCTCCGCCATAAGGAGTTGGTGTAATGATTACGAACTCTCGGTAGGTGACTCGGGGTGGAGTAGGGCAAGGAAGGTGTCTTGTGCGAACCACTACAAATACTCGCGTTGTGGTTTTGTGCTTAATCTTATCTTTTCATTACATACTATATATATGTTTGTTTATCAACATCCAACACACACGTCCAAATAGATTGACATAAGTCGATCTAAATATTAAAAAGAAGTTTTAATTGGTAAAACTATTCAACCCCCCTCCTAGTTTTCCACAACGTTGATCTTCCCGTACTTCATGTATCAAACTTTTAACATGTTGACAATGATAGCAATCTTTGTCATGGCTAGGTAGTGGTGGTGGAAGAAAAAAAGTTGCTTGATGTAAAGGATCAAGTGAAGTGGGTTGCGGAGCCTCAAACGACGGAGGGATTGGTGGAGGCGCATTTAAAAATGGCTCGACCAAGAATGATGGTGGTGGTAGAGAAGTGTCAACTTCCATATGGTCTGGTGGTTGACTTTGATAATTTCTCATAATCCAAATGGGATTATATGATGGTGACGGTGAAAAGGAGGCCGGAGCTAATGTTGACTCAACACCTTGATTTTGTACCATTATTCCTCCTAATGAGGAGAATGTTGCCGGGGAGGAGGATGAGACGGCCTAGAGGCAAATCCTCTAAATTGTAGAGGTGTGGTGATGATAGTGGAGTTGTAAATGAGATAGCTCTAGGAACCAATGGTGATGGTTTAGTGGAGATGATATTGTTTGGCCTAGGAGGTATGGTGGTGTTTGGCATAGGTAGTTTTGTGGGTACTATCCTTTTAGGAATTGGGTTGATTGGTTGAGAAGAAGTCCTTGCATTTGTTGGCTTGACCGGAGATGATTCGGTTAAAGAGATTTCGTATATAACACGTGCAATTTTCTTAGGTGGTTCTTTGGTGGATAAGTTGCTACTTGGAGTTTTCCTCATGATGAGATGATTTCAAGAGGTTTGCAAAGGTTTCTTAAGTGCTGAAAATAAGGATAAAGATGATGACTTTAGAAGTACTAACAATATGGTTTATAAAGTGAGGGATTTGGCAAGTGCATTCAAGATTTAAGCCACTAAGTTTCATTGGAATGTGATGATTAACATGCACAAGAGTCAACTTCAGAGTTTGTACTGATCTAGGAACTCATTTAAGATGAGATGGAGTGTTTAAGTTAGGAAGATGAGCTTGAAATGATTGATTTAGCTTGAGTTGACATAATCATCACCGGATCCCACGGTTCCTCCTCGGAGGGATCCGCCTAAACTAATCCTAGGGATCCGTCCGCATCCAGCGACTAAGAAAAGGTAACAATGATGTTTGTAAGGTCTAATGCCTATTTCTTCTTTAGTGTTTCAGTTTATCTAAGTGTCTTAAATGAAGGGGTGCTTAAGTATTTGAGGGTAATGAGTGATGTAGCTAATGATTGCATTTTATGGAAGAGATTGGAACTTTCATGAGCACCAATGAATGAACAAACATGACACTAAAGATTTTTGAGAGTGTCAAGTTAAGCTAAATGATCCTAGAGATCAGATAGTGACTTATGATAATGTTTTGGAAAATATCCTAAAGGCTTAACATGGAAAAACTATAATTTGATCAATTTCGACCAATTTTGAGGTAAAGATGATTATGATCAATTTTGCCATACTTGAAAGATTTCCAAGGCTAGATGTGAGAGATGATGAGTGAGCTTGAGAGCGGAAGAGTAGTGGGTTTAAGTTAAACGATAGATCTACAAACGTCTTGATTGTGATCAAGGTGAGTTATGTATGAGTAGAACGAATCTACTTAACTTGATAAGGACTTAATTTGCCTTAAGACACTATGTTTAGCTTAGTGTGAGGTTTTCTAAGAACATGTTTGAAATACAATGATTGTAATTGCATTTTATAGTTTGCCGGATCCCTCGGTTCCCTAAGAGTAGGGATCCGTCTAGCACAAACTTTGGGATCCGTTTAACTGCTAAGCAAGACCTTTACTAAAGGTATGCAATGATTTTGACAATGCATTATATTCTAAGGTCAGTTTAAGAGGTTCTAATACTAAGATATCAAATGTAAGATGTTTTATTTCATGAAGGAAATTGGATTACATTGATAAAGCATGAGTATAAAATGATTGATCCTATTTGAAAGACTACTAAGTTCCTTGAGCGTTTTCGCTATAGGGATCATCAAATGGTTGATGAGTGTTGGTGGAATCAAGAATGAAGAAAGTCTTCATGAGAAATATGTTTAGCGGTTCCATCATCTTGTTCAAATCACGCATAACGGACTTTGAAATTGAGGATGAAAGTGCATGACGTTATGATAGAGGCGCGTCAAGAACATTCCATAAGGGATGAGTTTATTCTTGGAGCCTTGAAGATTTACAATCCGCCTTGCGAAGAAGTAGGCGAGATTGTATGGTTGTTGTGTAAGCAAACAATACATTATGTGATCACAACAAGCGGGAAGGATTTCTCGATTTCCCCTAAAACTCCAATCATTTTCACGTAGAATGAGTGCAAGAGGTTTGTACTCTTCTCGAATGTCCCATGTAAAGATAATGTTTAGATCGGAGTAATATGGTCGAGGTTTGCATATTATGCGATTCAAATCCTCCGGGGAGGGTATGTGTGAACAATATGGACTATTTTCTTCACGAAAGTTGAAGAGAGAATCAAGAGAGCAATCTTCGGTGAAGGTACATTGTCCATGCTTTGGAATCCGGAGGATGTGAGCAAATCGCTCAAGGGTTAAAATGAACTTTTTGGTTTTTGATCCAAAACTAAAGAGAAAGAGAGTGATCCTCGTTACGAACGAGTTCGACTTGACGGAATAATTCCATTATGAACCTTGGACATATTTTCTCGTTAATTTCAAGAAGACATTCCAATCCTATGGCTCGGAAGGAGGTATTGATACCTTCTTGAATTGTAGAGAGGTGTCTACAATCGTCCTTCGTGGAAGTGACGGTTTCGAGATTATTGAACCCACGGACATGATTGCGGTGTGTTGGGCTCAAGGAGATGTTAGGAGTGTAGACGCTAGTGAGTGAAAAATCAAACTCATATTCATGCGACATAGCGAAACCTATAGGAAAGACAAGTTAATAGAATGTGACGTATTATTGGTAAGACAATGATTACCTTACGTTTTTACAAGATGTTCATTAACAATGTTTGACTTTTAACTAGCTTAATGTTTGACATTCAAGTAAAACATTTCTTTTAGGAAGAAAGTGGTTTTTATTTTGCATGAAAATCTGTTATCCAGAAGGACGGTTCCCACGGTTCCCTTCCAAAAGGGATCCGGCTAGTATACTTGCCGGGATCCGTGGGTCTGTAGTATCAGAAACAGATTTGATAAAAACATAGGTTTTACAATTTTATCCTAAGATATGAGTTTTAGCCTACATTGTTTTTAGCATGCATACATGACTTCTAATGTATTATGAGAGAATATGAAACATATAAATCAAAAGAAATAATAAACACATTATGATAATAATAACCTAGATAAACTAGACTATTAATAATATTTTATTTCAATGCTAAGAATGATACAAAGGATTGGGTATATGATCCCATTGTAGATTAACAACACAAAGTATATGTCTCCGTATGAGAACTTCATCATAGGGAATACAAGAGCGATGAGCACGAGGGCGATGTAAACCATGTTGATGATGAACCTTCTTTGATTCGGATGAGATGAAAGTGGAGAGGAAGATGAAGTTTTGAATGAGAGGAAATTTTTAAAGTTGGAAGATTTGAAAAAGTGGGATTTGATGGAGTGGATGACGGTGGGAGTTTTTATGGGGAAGGAGGAATTTTTGATATTTGTGTTTTTGTTTTATTATTAGAAAGATATAATTTGAGGATTAGATGACATAAAACACAAATTATATAATCCTCGACTTTAGACGAAAAGGAAACACGTATTCAAGAAAATCTTCCTAATGAAGCTATATGTAAAACGAGTATAAGCATAAAAGATAATCAAATAAATACCTAGGAAAACATACTTATTTATCAAGCTAATGTCATTTAGAGATAAGTATAAAGTCATACCTCTAATGCACTTAGGAATGTCTTTACAAATGACACAACAAATGTCAGAAGACAATTCCGGCTTCTTTGTGCTTAGGATATCTTCTTAGGGAAGGTAATCTTGTTACCAAGTGATTTTTATGACTTGGTAGGTATGAGCTTTATCTAAGCAACATGACGAAGAGGATTAGTGCAATTAAATAAAAGAAATAAATAATAAGAAAAATGTTGTTATCTAATCAACATCCAAACAATGAGTTTTTTTTTTTTTTTTTTTTTTTTTTTAAAGATATGGTGTTTGTTTTTATGAAAACCTTCTTTGTAGTTTTCAATTAACCATGGATCGTATCAAGTTTTAAAGTACAATATACTTAAAGAAACTTGGTAACGAAGCTCTGATGCCAATTGAGAAAACTAAAAGGGGGGGTTGAATAGTTTTGCCAATTAAAAATTCCATTTAAACTATTTAGATCGACTTATATCAATCTATTTGGATGTGTATTGGATTTTGATAAACAAACATATAGAAGTATGTAATGAAAAGATAAGAGTAAGAAGCACAAAACCACAACGCGAGTATTTATAGTGGTTCGGCTACAAAGACACCTTCCTTGCCCTACTCCACTCCCCGAGTCACCTACTCGAGAGTTCGTAATCACTACGCGACACCAACTCCTTATGGTGGAGAAACCTTCACAACGTTGCCTACTCTTTTTCCGGTACTAGGCTAACCACCGAATTCTTTCACACCAAGGTGAACCACACCTACCACAATGTCGCCTACCCTTTATCCGGTACCAGGCTAGATACCGAGTTCCATTACAATGGAGGAACTACTACCCAACGACTAATCCCAAAGGAGACCAACTCCTTATTACAACATCATCAAGGATATCAACATCCTTGGATCTAGTACTAATCTATCTTGTACATCGAAACACACCATATCGAATGTACATCTAAGGCTCCTTTCACTAATGCCTTTAACTAGATCTTCAAGACACCCTTCACTAATGTCTTGTGACTTGACTTCTAGGCACCCTTCACTAATGCCTACAATCTGAGCGATCGACACCTTTCACTAATGTCTTCGTCTTGACACTGAGACATCTTTCACTAATGTCTTCCATCACTACACTTCTTAGAAGAAAGAAAATAATCATCAACAAGAAGACTTCAGTAGTCTTGATGATGAGGAAGCATGGCAACTCATGGACTTGAGCTTGCTTGACTTCAAAGGTGGTGATCTCGCCTTTAAGAGAACCTAGAGAATCACACAAACATAAAACTACAAACATAGATCACTTGGATCTCGAGGTTAGAGAGTTTTAACTCGGGGAGAAAGTATGTTAGAAAGGGGTTGGAAATAATGAAGAAATGGCTCACTATTTATAGAGGAAAATGTCTCTGTTCCCGGATCCCACGGATCCCTCCCGAGGATCCGTCTAGCGTAAAGCTAGGGATCCGTGGGACGCCTCTTACCCATGGGTATTTTGGTTATGGGTCATGGGTCATGGGTTATGGGTTGATCCATGGGTCTTTTACTAGATACAATGTATCTTATAAGTGCAATGCACCTAGTCACATGGGTATGGGTCAATACCATGGGTTATGGGTCAATACCATTTGTTAGTTTCTACCCATTTTAGTATATACTAGTTAAGTATATATTTACCCAAATATGTAAACACTAGTTGTTGTACATATGTATTACTAAATCATAAAATCACTTATACTTGTTTTAGTGTTTTATGTGAAAACGTAAGTATGTTAAATACTATTAGTTCAAACCATTTACTTATTTTATTTGTTTCGTTAAAATGATTTTACGTTTGTTATCGACAAAACATTAGAAGATCGTAAAATATAAATAAACGTTTTTACGGCTTATTTGTATTAAGAAAAACATCTTCCAAGAGTCGATCAACATCGTTTTTAAGAATTTTATTTTTCTTTTTGGTGTTAGACATTGATGTTTTAGTTGCATTGAAGGTGTTTATCATTGATTTTACTTCATTTTGAAGTTCCTGTTCCCAATGTGTTGCACACAGAAGCAGATGTTGAACATGAGGTAAAAACTGTGTTTGAAAAATTTTCCTCTGTTCTTTTGCATAAGCAGGTTGAAAAGTTGCAGCTTTTATCTCAGAATTACGTTCAATTGCTTCTTTCAAAAATTGAATGTCTTTCATAAAAGTATCAAAATATCTAAGTACTAGACATCGTTTTGGGAATGGTCTGATTTCACTTGAAGATGGTAAAGGACCATTAACTTGTACAAATGGTTTAACGGGACCTACGCCAGAACAAGGTTCACAAATTTGCGTGATAACCCAAGGTGTTTCAGTTTTCTCCCGCTAAGGAGTAAAAGAGTCCATAACATGAGGCAATTTTGAATAATCAAAAGGTTTATTATATTTTACGTTTCTCATTTTTAATCGACTCTCTTCTTCCTATTCTTGTTCTTCCTCACAATTATATACAACAACACGCACAACAGAATTATCAAAAAGATGTGCTGCACTATAAAACTTTGGATTTTCCTTGATTGCTTTGTGTAAAAAATGTGGTTTATCGTCAGCAAGATCATGTCCATATCCTTCGGGATTTGGCTTTAAGATAAACTTTTGTATTATTGTGACAGACTCACCAGTTTTGTAAACAATATTTTAAAATTATTTTAATTTGTTTTCCAAATCTAAAATTTCATCAAGGTAAGAATCAACTCGTTTCCTAGACACTTGTTTAAATTCGGAAAAACTAGTTTAACACGTTGACAATTCTATTTTGGTTTTTTGAAGTTCGGAATTGAGAATGTCAACTTGTTGTTTATGCTCTAATTTTTCTTGTTCCATTTGAGAAATCAAATTATTTTTGAAAACGACTAATTCTCGTATTTGATGTTGTAACTTTTGTTCTTTGACATACGCCTTTTGAAAAGCAACTTCTAAACTTTGTTCTCTTTTAGTTTGTGTTTCAAAATATTTCAAGTTGTGTTTTGCAAAGACTCAAGATCCATGATCAATGATGCAACTTTTTCTTTTAAATTTGAGTTGATTTCATTGCATTTTTCAACTTGGGATTGGGTGGTCATAAGCAAGGTCATGAGCTCTGGATCTGGATCAGACAAAGTTTCAATTTGTTCAACATGATCATCAATATATTCATCATTTGATCATCGTCTTGAGGAGATATTGACGACTCATGTTGAACATCTTGCTCCTTGTCTGATGCAGATGCAGATGGAGATATCAGATAATGTATGAGATATATATTTGGATTCGGTACTTGAGACAAGCCATCAGTATTATAAACTGATCATGTATCACTCATGTGGAGTTCCTGCATGTTTGCCATTAACATCACAGCCGCATCAGCTTGCAAGTCCTCTATGTCATCATCATATTCATCATTAGCCATGAAGCAGTGTTCTTTGTCAGTGAGAGTGCCACCAGCTTCATCTTTGAGTGCTAGAAGTAGTGCTTGCTTGTGATATACACTTCCTCTGGTACGTGGTTTTGGACATGCATTAGCTAGATGTCCCTTACCGGAATTGTAGCACTGAATGACCGTATTCCCATTTTGTGTATTCTCATTTTTCAACAATTTCAATCCTTTGCTGAGGAGCACCTACATTGTTCCTATTTCCACCAGTAGCATTAAACACTTGTCCGTTTACTGAATTTCTTATATAACCACTAGTTCCCATCGGGCGTCCATAACCTTCCATTTTGGATAACAACTTGATTCCTAGTGTTTAAAGAATTACGAAGATGATTGTTGGATTTGTTTGCAAATTTACCGAAGGCACGAGCAATAAGAGCAAATCCTTGATTCAATGTGTTGAATGCTTCCTCATCTTCATTTTAAGTTTCAGCGTAAAGTGCTGAATTTGAGTTGTTATATGGAACCAGTTGATTGTCACTTGAATATGGTGGAGAATCATATGGAGTGATTTGGGCTAACGGTAATTGTTAAGGATAGGTAAATTGATGTTGTTGTTGGACAAATGCAAGATTAGACTGTGGAAATTGAGGAGGAAAAGATTGAGCCATCAGTTGAAGTGAATTCTGAGTTGGAGAAGGTTGATACATTCCACGGAGAGCTCGATCTTTGTCAACTTCAGTTTGATGGTGCTTTAGATAATCATACAACAACCCATACTTGGCATCATGAAGATTATTGGCTTGACGAATGAATGTGATATACTTTTGCCAGTCCAGACCTAGACAGTTGAGAAACTTTGTGTTGATAGCAATCTTTGGTAAGATGATATTGTGTCTGTCCAAGTCATTGATGATGTTTGTGAATCGATGATAATAAGACTCTAATGACTCCCCTGGAACAATCATGAACATTTCATATGATAGGTAAAGTTTGGATTCCATGTCTTCTTGATTAAGTTCAGTGCCTTCCATCAACAGATGTACATGTTCCCACATATCCTTAGCTGTTTTTTAAGCATCAATACTTCAAATAATTGGATTCGATATTCCCAGAAGAATATATTCCATTACAGTTTCATCAGCTTCATGGTGAAGTAGTTGTTCTGCCATTAGTGAAGTCTCAGGAATAATTGTAATCGTTTCAAGTCTTGGAGGAACATTAGTTGGATCTCCGGGAACCGTTACATTTGGCATTTGGAAAGGACCTTCAAGGATAACCTTCTTCAGATATTTTCCATGAGGTTTCTTGAATTCAATGAAGCTAAATAATCTACTTGCCCATCGAACATAATTGCCGGGAGTGAGCATTGGAGGTCTATCAAGTGATCCAGCTTCATGAATAGATTGTTGATTGTTGTTAGCCTCACACATTTGAGCAAACCAATGAGGTTTCTTCTGTGGAATTGTAGTGAATGATTTCATTGCATATTGTAAGCTCCCGGAAAATTTCAATGTAATTAAAGCTTTAATCAAAAATTAAGCACGATCTATTTTGTCATGAAATTTTCTAAAACATCACATTTGCATATCATTTGGCATATGCATGATCAACGCACTTGAGCGTTCAAAAAAAAAAAAAAAAAAAAAAAAAAAAACACCGTTGTGATCTAAGCGAAATTCCTCACGATCCGATATTTTTAAAATACTTAACATATATATATAAATTTTATAAAAAAAATATAAATATAAAATAAATAAATATAAATTATAATTAACTTGGACCGAGCCTAAAACACAATCCATGATTTCTCTGGGCCTCACCGAGCCCACATCCCCTATGATTTTCTTGGACCTCCGACCTACGCCAAAAATCCAAGCCCAACACCGCACTTAAATATTTTGGGCCTCGCCGGTTTGTACCACTAGCCCAACACACTTCTTTTGTTTCAATGAGTTATGTAGCGTGCAAGTCTAAAACTTGTCCCTTGTTTCTTTTCTGTGAAGTCAAACGAGACCAAGAAGTAGAATACACCCAAAAACAAACTAACTCAACTATGTAGCATACCTTTTCTGTGACTAACTAACGAGCCAAAACGAAACACATATATGATTCTTCTTGCCTCTTGCGTGAAGACATCACAAAGGGAGACAAAGGTACAAATTTTAAGCCACCCTACAACTACTAAACTAATGACCTAAATCCTTTGACCTTCCTTTTGATTTCATAATCCAACATGTAATATGTCTAACTTGATGTGACCTACCCTTAGCATGCCCATAAGATTGAGCCAAAACACATGCATGCTCAACACCCATTTCTTTTGTGCTAAGGTCTAGGCTTAGATGGTTTATTAAATATTCAAAGAACCATGCTTGACCCCAACTCTTCTTCTTATTCGACTGACAAACACAACACAAGGCCACATATCTTTTCCTAAATTCATGGCATGCGTTTGCTAAGTCAAACCAAGCTTCATGCCTCACCTTGTCTATATAAGCCACCACCCTTAAGCACTTCTCTCACAAGCATTTGCTCACAAACACATTCTCAAACACAACTCTTGTTATTACTTGTTCACTGCTGAGAAGGAAGGAGGAGAAAAGCAAGGTGTCGGGTTCCATTTCAATAAGTTAAGAAGTCATTTTGGTTAAGTTCGATTCGGGTTCTTTTAAAACAAGTCTTTGGTTGGAGTAGAAGGAGCCTTCGAAGTCATTATAGTTACTCTTTCATCTCAAAGCTCATACGTTTTCTTCTCCACCACTTTGGTGTCGTAAGTACCTCAACCCATTTCGATACGTAACGATAGTTGTAGTTTACAAATCATGCTTATCTCATTTCATGACATGTCTCGTTAAAATGAAAAATATATCGAAACTTTGCTAAAACTCTTAACCTGTGACATAGCATCATAGCATGAAAAAAACTCACGTACCATTTTCGTTTGAGTATAAGTCATGTTTTGTCTAAGATAAACTTGTTTTCGTTTTTCCTATCGCTTGAACCCATGGTACGTTAGCTATACAAAACTCATGCTAAGGACTAATATGAATAACAAGCATTGCCCATGACTTTAACTCCCTGGGAAGAAATAGAAGCAACTAAACCAAAGCATGCATGTACCACGACACAGATTCAATATGGAAGAATGTTTATTAAAAATTTAACACAGGAGCTTTACCTTATATAGAGTATAACGTAGGAAATAAACAAGTAGTAGCACTAGCTCGGTTGTTATGCGCGTTTTGTTTTAGGCAAGAGGTAACTGGTTTGAAACCCTCTTACGGCAGTTTTCCCTTCCTTTTTATTTTACAACTATCACACATTGACAGTTTCAACCCCTCAATTCAAACAAACAACTATTCAACTACTATGAAACTTGAGGCTAAAAGTGTTTTTATCAAAATAGTTTCAACAAGGGACTAAAAGCGACAATTCTGGAAACTTTGAGCATGAGATATTTTTGGGTACAAAATGTCATTTTCTAAAAGTTTAGGGGCTAAACTCGTACATTTCGTAACTTGAAGGTAAAAAGTGTAAATTCGGAAAAAATTTAGAAAAACTTATAATTCCTTCATAGCCTCATAAAACTAGTATTTTTACTCACATGAGTGTAATATTTTCGGATATTGATAAACTTATTTCATGTATGAATATATATAAAATATATATTTATTAGAAAATAATTATGTATATATATATATATATATATATATATATATATATATATATATATATATATATATACACTAGTAATGAAAGCCGCCCAATGGGCGGGCATGTCTTATAATTATTCTTTACATAATTTGCTATAGTGAAAGAAGGAGTGTAATCGTAAAGAAGGAGTGCAACTAAGGTGGAACTTTTCGACCTTGTTGTGTGGGTCTTGTGAGGCAAGAAGATTCATGAAATATTGTCTGAATCTCTTATACCGCTCTTAAGACCTTTTTTGACGTGGATATAATTTGTCATCAAAGTCAAGATTGGTGATTGAGGCCCGGAAAGGCTTCAATCTGTACCTCTATATATGGGCCAGTGAGAATTACCTTGTGGCACCACTTAGACCAAGAGGAATCATGTATTGTAGATGGTTGAGTATGGAATTTGCATGTAAACCGTTTTCTTATCTTATGAATGATCAAACTGAAATTGAAGTACGCCTGATTGGATATTAGTAGCAACTACATCCTGTGTACATGCATTGGTATTATCGACCGATTGAAACGACATTCATGGGGCTTAGATCAACAATCGGTTGTCACATAAATTATAATTAATAAATAGAAAGGGAGGATGCATATCTGAATCCATAACTAAATATTGGTTCAACATACATATGCGGCAAATTTCTTATTCAATATTGCATTCATAACAGATTTTCTATAAACATAGATTATAAGCTTTGCAGCTCCATAATCAAATCATTCGAAAATATAGATTTACTTTTTGGACAAGTAACAACATAACTACACCTTCAAACTTGAAAGCAAAAAGTTTACATGGGTAAATTCTCTTAGAAGCCACACATTGCAAGAACCAACACAACAGAAGCACCAATTATAATGGGCTCGACATTTATTGCAACTGTCAACACACCTGAATCACAAATATTAAATTCAAGCCCATGTCCTTGATGAGGTATTTCTTAGCTCTGAGTCAAAAATAAAGCTCAGAAAAGTTCTTGAAATAACCCTATTCATACCGAGTGAAACCATATTTATATCAAATGGGTCGGTTGGGTAATAATTTGGTATAAATGTAAGGATCACCTAAAGTTATTTGTCAACAACGCTCTGTGATGTCGTCGAAAATATTTATGCGGACCGAGCAAGGATAGCTACCACCATTTGCCTAATCTACATATTGACAATTGATAGATAGTTAGTGGATTGAGTATTGCTCAAAAAGCTACAATGAATTTATAAAGTATTTTCTAATAGCTAATAATGTGTATAAAAAATAAACTTAGTGGACTTCCAACTTGTTAGAACTATCAACCCGTTTGAAATAAAGCACAACCAAACCAAACCCATTTATAACTAAATAAGTCAATATTGCAACATCTTGTTTACTTAAGGGTGGTTTAATTAAGGCTTGGAGGGTTTGGGGTTTGATAATGTTTTTGTATAAAAACATTAACAAAATAAGATATGTAAGTAACATCAGAAACCTCTAACCTTCATTCCAAGTTATGAATCTTAAGCCACTTTTATGATCCGTCAAATTAAACAAGCATAATTAGTAAAACAAACGAAGTGATACAAAATAAAGTTCACCCTTAATCCGGATTAACCCGAATATATAAATCACATACCCGCTAATGAAAAAGATTCTTAATTAGCTTACAATTGTTAAATAAATAAATAATTAAAGATGTAGCATAAATTAATGTGAGCAAGCAATTGTGAAAGAGTGAGCTCATTTTAATGGAAAGTTGCAAGGTCATAATAGATTTATTATGGTTGTCCAAGTACATGTAGCATAGAGGGATAAGCAAACATTTACACGGAACAACAAATGTCATAAAAAAGACCATTATCAAAATCATAAGTAGACCTTTCTATATCACATAAATGCAGGATCATAAGATAAATTTCACCAAAATTAAAGCTACTTCAATATATAAAGTAAATATGATATTCTTACATCTTTCACATAGTGAAGAATACAAACTCTTCTCGCCAAACTTAGAGCTACTTCAATTGTGATATGATCAATATTGTTGTGACGTAGGACAGTGATCTGTGAGAAAGTAATCATTAGTTATGGATTAAATATAAATAGATTAAGATGAAATAACTAAAAAATATGAAATACTGGAAGTTTCAGTATGCATACACATTTATATTAATGGTTTATGGTCTAGACACCAAACAAAGTCCTTAATATGCAAGGTTCCTTTTTGGCCCATTACCCAACACGTCCATATCGCTAGGCGTTTTAGAGTAATCTAAGTACCAAACCGTACCAGAAGCACAAATCTATAATTTCAAGCCCATGTCCTTGATTAGGTATCTCTTAGCTTTGAGTCAAAAATAAAGCTCGGAAAAGTTCTTGAGATAACCCTATTGATACCAAGTGAAGCCATATTTATATCAAATAGGTCAGTTCCTTAGTGCACCAATTACGACACACCCAACCCATTTTACTTGTTACCTATCCTGTTCATTTGCTAAGTCTAGTTACCTACATTCTCGCATTATGTGAAGTGCTTTCATTGTTCCACCGGTCTCCTTCCTTTTAAAAGTGCATCAACTCTTACAAAGTGAAAGATGCAACAAACTTTAAGTATCTTGTAATCTTTACTTATCATTCTTTATGCGTTTTTAGACCCGTCATTTGCGGTAATTTCTAGAAAGAATCAAAATCTTTCTAGAATGGGTCATTCCTTAGTGCACCAATTCGACACACCCAATCCATTTTGACTTGTTACGTAACCCGTTTTCCACTGGTCTCCTTCCTTTTAAAAGTGCATCAACTCTTACAGTGTAAAAGATGCAACAAACTGTTGCATAATTTACGCATTCTAATAAGCTTGATTTATGTTTCTCTATTATGTAAGTTAAAGCTCTAACGCTTGATAACAAAAATAATCGTTATATACGTTCTAAAACTGTGGATTTTGGAAACCTTTGAAACACAAAAGATCATTCAAAATAGATAATAGTGATGCTCACTCCAAAATCAAATAAGTTGTCAACAAATATAAAGAAAACAAATTAGATGCGCAAATCCAAACCAATGCTAAATGTTTCTTAATATGAGCAGCAAAACAATGAAGTGCAAAAAAAAGTATAAAACATATGAGCCATATGAAGCATGTGTCACATATTTGAATGCTCTAACAGCTTTATCGATTTCTCATTGCTTATTTTCCCCACTTTGATCCAGTGAGTCAGTAGCATTACAATTGTTTTCCGTCATCGGATCCACCAATCCTTCTTCTCCATCTAAATAGATCACATAATGACCTGACCCGTATTATCCGATTCATTATTATGCACACTATTATCGCCTTTAAGTCTTAAAAATCGTGAACCTTTCTCACAAAGAAGATCGAGATAAAATTTAAGAGTAATGGTTTGTTGACATATCTAGCAATATATATAGACATATATAGTAGCGTGTAAGGAGGCTTACCTTTTGGATATGATCAATATAGTGAAGAGCACCATTCTTGAACCGAGTACCACCTCCGTGAAAAGTAAGATACTCTCCAAGTGACTTTGACCCGCTTTTAATGCCCTTTGACTTGACCCGACTTTGTGCGGGAACATTATTGACCCATTATCGAAAATTTTAATAGGTAGCGAATCGGAAAATCTGCGTGAGGGCACACATGTGCTTTTTCAAGTTATGAATTTACTACTGTTAAAAATAAGATAAAGTCCGTTGAGCATAAATTTTGAATATGTGCTCACTTATCGGAGAGGAGGCTGGATCATTCTTGGAGATGTCCCATGCCCGTATGATTCTTCAATTTGTACATGTTCTATAGATGCGAGAGATGGGAGGGTGACGGGTCATTTTATTAGCGGATTAGGTGACCTATAAACACTTTTGTCATTAATGTATAAGTCTGATTACAAAAGCAATATTAAAGCATTAATAATCTAATTCTTGGTAGAAAGTGAGTTAGGAGTGGTGTACATATAAAATGGAAAACTTTCGATCTGTTCGACCCATTAAACCCAACTCAATTAACCCATTCGATCATAAGCAAATGTGTCATTCCATATAATGCCATTGTGCAAGAGCATCTTGATGTAACTGGAGGATCGTGTTCAGCCGCATGAAAATCACCGTTCTTCAAACCAAAACCCTTACGGTGGTGGCAGTGCGATCACAAGTCCCCTATATCAACATATGCGGTATTGCATCTCGCGGAGAATGTTGAAAAGGTCGATGAAAATCGTGTGATGCAAAATCTTATGAAGGCAAAAGCTAGAAAGTTATAATAAATAAAATGCATATACCTTGGTTTAAAGAAAGTGGCAACGAATCTAAAATCACCTTGATTTAGAGTTACGGTGGTGCCCTCCGAGATGAGGTACGTGAACTTCTTGAAGCTGCTCATTCGCAATCTTGGTCTCGGTTCGACCCGTTTCCGACCATGATGGCATGCTTGAACAACCAGCGATGTTTCTTCCAAGCACTGCAACTCCTTGAATAACTTTAGCAACTTGTTTGACTTGGGCAAGAATTTGTCCTTCTCAGAGAACCAATGATTCGAGTCCTACGATACTTCAAAGATGTGGTGTGTTGCGTGATATCCAAGAAAACTCATACTAATGTGGTGCTTATTCAAAAAACTTTGTAACTCGGAAAATAAGAAAATGATCGATATCCAATTTCATTTCTTTTATTTGTTTTTTTAACATGTTATCAATTATGCACATAAAAGTTACTTACATCGAAGCACTTCATAATGTACTCCGTTGCAGACGGAGTCACATATATAATCCATTGTGCATTTTGTACATTAATTCCACACCTACATATATCGTTTCAAATAGTTAATAAAGCGCACGCAATCATTGAACAATATCATTTGAATCGATAAAATACTTGATAAAAGCGCAAACATGCCATATGTGGAAAAGGTTTAGGAAACTACACAAACTTATTAATAAACCGAATGTAAAGTACCATAAAGTCATGAGATCTTCGTGAACATTTTTTTCGTACTGCAAATGATCTCCAAGTCGTCCGACAGGCCAATATAAAGTTATTTTTGCGAGTTCGGAGTACCAAGAAGTAGCGTCATTTTAAATATGATGCAAAGGTTATTATTAGTATTCTCAAGCTACTCAACCTCATCGATGTAGGCTACACAAAGGACTGTATCTCAAAAAAATATTGTATACAACTTGGACCCACAAGCCACCACAAGCCATATAACCTTATATTGCGAGACATACATATGTTAATCCAAACATGGTCATACACCAAAAAATATTATAGCGGCAGTAAATATGGTTATAAAAATAGTACTTCTCTCAAATGCAACTATAGTAAAACTAACCTAAACTTTTATATGTTTATGATTCTAGGTTGAAGCTTATCACATGCTTTGAAGTATGAATCAAGCTTAAGCACGTATTATAATTTCATGTTATGGAGATTATGCGTGCTAAAGAAGAACGCGAAAACACAAAACATTCTAATACATGTCAACGTCAACGAGAAGCTCCCAATAGTTACGATGTTAAACACTTCTTTAAGTTGTCCTTTGTTATCGTATGGAATAACCCGAAAGAAAAATAACATTGAATGTATTGTAACGTCTAAAGGACCTCTGAAGTTGAAGATATATAAAATTGCATCGGTGCAACTACCTTAAATAGTCCATCATACGGATGGAGTCAATGAGTCTGCAATCGGGGTCAATTATGCCTATCTACAAAGCCAAAGAGGTAGGAAAGATAAGACATTAGAAAAATCTAAATTTGGCTTGATGTTTATAAAATAATGTAATACTATTCAAACATCTTATTATGTACCGGCCATTGTTTGTAGAGTCCGCTATGCGATCGAGACATCACCCATCGCTCTAAAAAGCGAAATTTCAATGGTTATAAGTAGATGTTGTCATATGACTTCCTTTTGTAAAAAAAGAGCTTTGTTATGAATCAAACCTTGTAATAACCTTATTGGCATCACATCCCACCGAAGAACACAAAATTTGTATCTTTCTTTTGCAATAAATGAAGGTCTTGGGTTTCGCCCATCATAAAGCAAGAATATACACAAATAAGACAATGAGTGACAAAAGAAATCTATTATAAATTAAAAGTACTTCTTAAAAAAATGTCAAACATCTTGACTCACATGCGGACGGAATAGTTCAAGGGTTGCAATTCTTCCGTATATTGGCACATCCAACATACGCTGCATATAGACATTCACAATCAAATCAATGAATCATAGATGCAAAATATCTACAGAAATATTCTTCCTAAACATCTCCATTTAGTGTTTTTAAGAAATCCAAAGTTTTAAAGAGAATACACTATAGCTTCAGCTTAAACTTTGTATTTATGTCAACATTCACGTACTACTTTATAATATAGAAACATGTTCTTATAGTTTAGCACATGATCCATCTACATTTAGTGCATTGCATCATGATTTATAAAGACATGAGTCACTAATATGGTTGAATTAATAATGACATGTTATAATTAAAAGTTTAGCAAGTGCTAATACCTCTTTGAGGATCCACGTGGAATTAAATTGAGTAACCCTTCTGCGTTCTTCCTTTGCATTCATCAAAATGGTTTCTCTTGCATTCCTAGAATTTTGGATTATTTTTGCGTGTCTTTGAAGAAGCACTACTACATAAAAGGAAGATCTGCACCACCATGCAATAATCATGCATGAAAAATTCTTGATTTAATCACAAGAAAAGGATTAAGGTGATGAGCAAACCTTAAAAGAATGTCAAGCTTTACAACCCATCTACTCCAAAGTGCTTTAAAGAACATGTCATGTATACCTAAACATATAAAATCCATCTAAGCAAGAACATAAACAATGATATATAGCAACCTCAAAACCATTAAAAGCAACATAAATCAATAAATGTCACACCCCAAATTACTGTTTTGCGTGAATGGAATTCACGAGGGATTGATGTCATAGCATCAAAATCACAGTTATATTGAACGACCTAAAGTGTCGTTTGAAAAGAACATCGTTTGATTTATTAAAACAATCAGAGTTTACAAAGATAGGTCCCAAATGAAAGTTACTATGTGCGGAAAGTAAGTTTGGTACAAGTCAAACTATGTTTTTAAAGTGTATAAATCCCATGTGAGACGCGTCGTCACCGCGACTCAATGATATGTCCACATGCATGCCATGAAGTGAATGCCTTAGTAACCTGAAAATACATTGCTAAAAGTGTCAACACAATGGTTGAGTGAGTTCATAGAGTTTATGTAAATGTTAATACGACTACCACAAGTATAAATTATGTATGACAATGTCACACAAAAATGATACAATTGCTATAAGTCCATGACACGAAACTAGGCTGATTCATGATGTTCGTCCCAGCAGTGTTTGCCAAACAACTCAAATAATGTTATTAAATGAAATGCATCCAGTATGACTAGTTGGGATCCACCAACCCGGATGGAGGCGTCACCTCGATAGATCTATCCACTACCCTCGCTTCTAGGAAATTAACGGCTCATGTAATAAAATGGGGACATTCAATTGGCATGTGGTAACTTAAGCAATGTAAATGAATTTGATATACTTGGTATCGTAATAAAAATGATGTGCAATGTATTCTCCCCCGTAGGTTTGAAATAAGGTAAAAATCTTGAATAAATCGGGGCTATGAAAACTCACCTGTTGCAATGATTATGATGATATAATGGCAATACTGAAATGAGGCGCAACCTCTGACCATAACCTATTGTGAATGTTATGATACGTAATGAGTTATGATGTAATGTTATGCATGCAATTCGGATGATATTTATACCACTTGTGAATTTTGAAAATAATACTCTTAGTAAAAATACTCCTTTTGACGTCTTGACCATTCTTAAATTACTTTGCAAGTATTTACGTCAAAATGTCATCCTACAATAGTTTCTTAATGATTTATTGTGAAATTATAACTTTTCGTCGTAAAATAATGTCGTTGGAAATTTCATGAAAGTGACTAAAATGGCCTCGAAAAGCTAGTCGTAAAATGGTGTACGTCGAACGTTAGGAAACGAACTCAACGGTTTTGAAAAGCTTGTATCATGATCTCAAAGTTTTGGCATTTAAGTTTTTATCCTAGAGGTCTCGTTCATAAAGAAAAATATAGGTTAAGTATGGTGATTTTGTCCAAAATGTAGTTTAAAAGTGAATTTCGGCAAAGTTTAAGCAACCGTAGATAATTCATTACAATTCCGCTATACAAACGGTTGGTCATTTTGGAAAATATGCTTGGTGATCTCACTTTATTAGAAGACATCTCTTTACAAAAGTTCTACGTCAACGTTAAAAATAGCCTTCAATATGGTCACTTATTTACCGTAACACTTGTCTAATAAAAATAATATAGTTTTTCTTAAATAATAAAGTTACGGCAATTTTGTAAGCGTGTATAGTTTAAGTTCTACAAATCCGTTTTCTACGTATTATCGTCCTTAGCTTCGTATCAAAGTATACTAATATATTTTTGGTAAGTCGAAATAATTTATAAAAGCTTAAGACTCGTTTTTGACTCGTACAAACTAGAATTAACATCTTTGAAATTTTCGGGATATATATATTTCGTCGTCAAACTTGAAAAATTCATATCTTCTTCGTTATAGCTCCGTTTTAATCCATTCAAGCGGCCACGGTTTCGTTTTAAAGTATATTTTCTAAATATCTTGGCCAAAAATATTTACCTACTGTCGGATTTTCCAGATTTCAAAAACAAGATCAGACCCTTTTATATACGTGTCGAAATGAGTTTTCTCGTACCAAACCTATTCTAATCCATCCAAAACAACTCGAAGCTATTCTAAACCTACCATACACATTCTTAGGGTGTCATGGGTTCCTAGACATCACCAAGAGTGATATATAACAAGGGATAATTATAGGAAGACTTATATATATGTAACTCTTAAAACAATGTAAAAATGGTATAAACATCCATAAGTATTGCATGCTTTGCTCAAAAATGATGAGATGAGTATGAAATAATAATGAAATATGAAAAATGAAGATGATATGCTTACTAGTTACTTGATGAGGTTTATGAGAACAAAAGGTTTTTCCTAATCACCCAGGTTTTATTTCAAAACCTTAATCAAGAGTGTAACTAGAGTAATAAAACTTGATTAGAAAATTTTGATGATCCTCCTTCTTGGTCCCCTTGGATGGCGGTTATGGTGTTGAGAGAGGAGAGAATGAGTAGCTTTTTCACCTTTGAATTATTGTGTATGTGTTGTATTAATTATTGCTTGAATAATATATGATTTATTTGTAGGACAAGATCCATTTTAAGGGGAGTTGATGGGTTTGCTAGTTTATATATATATATATATATATATATATATATATATATATATATATATATATATATATATATATATATATATATATATATATATATATATATATTATTTAGTAGGTAATGTAAATGTGTAAGTAATTGTGTTCTTGTAAGTATAATTAAGTAATTAAGTGTACATTTAGGCTTGTAAAATAGCGTCAACTAGAAATAAATTTTAACGGTTCAAAATAAAACATATTGAAGTCATAAAATTTATAAAAATACCTTTCTTGCAAAATTTGAGTGAAATAATAATTATCGTGTAATATTTAAGAGAACCGTCGTAATTATGTAAATATAACAATTTATATACGAAATAAATTTAAAACACCGGGTAAACTAATAATAATATTTTTATCATCTTAATATGAGTATAAAAATATATCGGAATAATTTTTGGAAGTATCGGATTAAACGTTCAAAATAATAACTTACGCGATAGCGTTTATTTAATATGAAATCATCCGTTTTAATGAAAAATGTAAAACCATGCATGAACTAATGTGATGAAAATGATGTTAATGAAATGTAGACTAAACCTAGTCTATATGAAATGTCCGTGATGATATGATCATGAATTACCGCTAAACCATTAAGGTTACGCAATTTGAAACTCAGAAACCTAGTTTACGATAAATGATGAAATTGTGAAGCATGAATTGTTTTGAGAATGACACGAAAGTACGAGTTGTCACATTCGCCCATCCAAAAGGAATTGAGTCCATGTTAGGTTCTACAATGTTACTTGTGAAAAGATGAGAGTATTTGAGTCACATTGGGTCGCCCAATGTTTTTCTAAATCGTACACGCCTTTCCAAGACGGGTCTTTGAGCATAATTTGTTGCCCACTTGAGATTCTAATGGTTTGCGACTTATGAAACATACTTCTAATATTTTCGTGCGTACATCGGCGTAGCTTATCTAGCCATATGTTGTTATTTATAATCGATTTTTGATTTGTATGATTTCTTTGTTGTTTCATAAATAACTTATTGACTAGTGAGTTGGACTTTCCTGATTTCGGCCCGTAATTAAGTGATTTACACCTCAACCATAGAGTGCCTCAATTGGTGTAGTCAATATGTTCATGTAATAACTATAGTTGTAAAGCAACTTGTTTAATGTAGAATGATTTGCCTAATCATTTCTAGAAAATCACACATGCCTTGAGCATATCTTAAAATGTTGGAATTGTTCTCTCGCTCTAACCATTGAGCTGAGGATAATAGGCGGTGTTAATGACCAAGTAATTTCCAAAGGAATCTTAAAATGTTTGTCAGAAGTCTAAG
This sequence comes from Chrysanthemum lavandulifolium, assembly GCA_022545495.1. NCBI lineage: Eukaryota > Viridiplantae > Streptophyta > Magnoliopsida > Asterales > Asteraceae > Chrysanthemum > Chrysanthemum lavandulifolium. The sequence goes on along the minus strand of CM040241.1, from coordinate 125,263,790 downwards.
GTGAATCGAGTAACTTATAATAGATACAACTGGAATTGATACCACGTGTCTCATGCCAAATTTCAAAATGTTAAATCTGTCGAAAATGACCTTATTGAAAAGAATAGATTATGGGTAACAATTTTGATTCCTCGCGTTTCTCGTCCTAGCGAATGTCATGACTTAAATCTTACTTGCTTAAAGTGTTTAGTCTCCATAATTAAAATGTTTATGGTTTGATTATCGAAGTGTTTCCATGCTCTATGTTGTAAAATCACAAAACCTTAAATATTCAAGTGAGGTGGTGTGATGGTTGATTTTCAAGACTTGTTTCAATATTGAGTACTTCTAAAATAATTCATCTCTTATATTGCTTATCATGCTAGCAAGAAAATAGATATCAGCTCATACTATGTCGAAGAATGTTTGTTCTAATTTCACTTGTAGATGGAGAGTCATTGATCGTCCGATATGTTCAAACTGTTGCATCTCTTGATGTGAAAGTAAAGTTATCCGTAATTCCTAGAGAACACAATGCCTTAGGGAAAGTTTATATCGATAACCTTAATCTAACCAAATTTTCCTTTAAGGAAAACTCATTGTAGGAAATTCACATATTGTTGAAGCTATGTTTAGTGAAATGTTACGTAGTCTCGATTAGAATATTTGGTTTATCCTATAGTGTTGCTTAGTGTGTATTCGCTTCATACTAAATTTGTGACTCGATGCAGCTAGTACTTTTGAAATGATGTAATTTGGCTTCTAATTCAAGGATAGTGATTCGGATTGTCTCGTGATGTCTTAAGATTTTTATTAAGTTGTGAAAGATCTACTTACTTCTAGCCCTTCTTTGGTAATTCCAAAATCCTTTCATTGTTTTCTTGTATCGAGTAATCCTCCTCGTAAATGGTATAGAAAGCCTTTCCTAGAAAGGTCACTAGTAAAAATTTCAACTTATCGGTTGAGTGAGTGACGAATGACGTAGGTATCTATAGAGTGTTAACAAAATAAATGTTTATGAACGATTTATTTGATTTCAATGTTTTGCTTTTGAATGAAGATTGTCTTAGGAAATTTGAAATGATACTTGTTTCTTTCATGACATAATTCTTCCTGAATTATACATAGGTGATCAGGCCATGTATAATCAAGGACAAATGATGTGATGCTTGTTTTGTTGAAATGGTATTATGTTCCTCGAAGTTTTTGATGGTATTCAACGTTTTATTTTATAAAATAATGGCTCGAACAATTTTCCAGAGTAACATGGAAATCGTTTCGCATGATGGTAGTAAATAGTTGATAAAATGACTGAAAGTCAATTGATAGGGTGGTAACAAAACAACTTGTTTTAAAACTTTATAAAACAATGTTTCTAAAATGGTGTAAAATAGCTTGAACTAAAATTAAGTGAAATAATTTTATGAAGTAGTAGCAAAGTAACTTGAAATAAAATTTGAGGAATGGTTTGTAGGATACATGGGAGAACCTCATAGAGTGGTAATAGTCTTCTAATTGGTCAAGAATAAAGTTGACCTAACCCTTAGTAAGATAGTGATGTATCGTCGTGAAATGATGGAAAAATTGGGCAATTGGAGTAAGGAATGAAATAAACAAAGGTGGTGATTATCGTAGAGATAATAAATGATAAAGATTACATTAGCTAGAAAGGTACTTATTATCTGTTCTTGTTGGTAGTCTAATTATGTCTCGGTGTAGGAGCGGTAGGCTGTCTAGTAACAACAGCTTTGAAACTCTCACAGTCATTAAATCTATAAGATAGTGTAGTTTCTGTAGTCTTAGTGATAGATGGTAGTAGTGTGTCGAATCATGCACGCTTCCCTAGCGGCAATCAAATGTATGATTAATAGGTCCACTAGGACTACGCTTGTAAGTCCTACCAAATGGTATGATCTGTCTCAACAGAATGATAAAAATTGTCCTGATCCTATAGTGAATCAATGATGATCATGATGGTGTAGGTGCAACTTCGTCCTTCTAAAAGGGGTTTAGCCTCATTATCTGATGTTATCGGTGTTGAGTCAACTGATGTTAAAATTGTGATAGGGAATGACAGGGCATTCTCCATGTCAAAGTATGATGTGAGTATGATGGGATGGGTATTTGAAGGCATCTATGTGACAATCGATTTCGAAATGAAAGTAAATAACTCGTAAAATGTGTGTATAAAACCGCATGTATAGTGACTATGTATTTATGATGAAATGATGAGATGCTATGATGATGTAGTTATAGTCTAGGGTCAATGATGCAACCTAGTTCTCTATAATCAAGCTCGATGCCAACTGTCACACCCCAAATTACTGCTTTGCGGTGGAATGGAATTCACGGGATTGATCGTCATAGCATCACAATCACAGTTATATTGAACGACCTAAAGTGTCGTTTGAAAAGAACATCGCTTGATTTATTAAAACAATCGAGTTTACAAAGATAGGTCCCAAATGAAAGTTACTATGTGCGGAAAGTAAGTTTGGTACAAGTCAAACTATGTTTTTAAAGTGTATAAATCCCATGTGAGACGCGTCACACCGTGACTCAATGATATGTCCACATGCATGCCATGAAGTGAATGCCTTAGTAACTCGAAAATACATTGCTAAAAGTGTCAACACAATGGTTGAGTGAGTTCATAGAGTTTATGTAAATGTTAATACGACTACCACAAGTATAAATTATGTATGACAATGTCGTCACAAAATGATACAATTGCTATAAGTCCATGACACGAAACTAGACTGCTCATGATGTTACCAATGAGTGTTTGCCAAACAACTCAAATAATGTTATTAAATGAAATGCATCCGTATGACTAGTTGGGATCCACCAACCTGGATGGAGGCGTCACCTCGATAGATCTATCCACTCACCCTCGCTTCTAGGAAATTAACGCTCATGTAATAAAATGGGGACATTCAATTGGCATGTGGTAACTTAAGCAATGTAAATGAATTTGATATACTTGGTATCGTAATAAAAATGATGTGCAATGTATTCTCCCCGTAGGTTTGAAATAAGGTAAAAATCTTGAATAAATCGGGGCTATGAAAACTCACTTTGTTGCAATGATTATGATGATATAATGGCACACTTGAAATGAGGCGCAACCTCCGACCGTAACCTATTGTGAATGTTATGATACGTAATGAGTTATGATGTAATGTTATGCATGCAATTCGGATGATATTTATACCACTTGTGAATTTTGAAAATAATACTCTTCGTCGAAAAATACTCCTTTTGACGCCTTGACCATTCTTAAATTACTTTGCAAGTATTTACGCAAAATGTCATCCTACAATAGTTTCTTAATGATTTATTGTGAAATTATAACTTTTAAATCAGAAAATAATGTCGTTGGAAATTTCATGAAAGTGACTAAAATGGCCTCGAAAAGCTAGTCGTAAAATGGTGTACGTCGAGCGTTAGGAAACGAACTCAACGGTTTTGAAAAGCTTGTATCATGATCTCAAAGTTTTGGCATTTAAGTTTTATCCTAGAGGTCTCGTTCATAAAGAAAAATATAGGTTAAGTATGGTGATTTTGTCCAAATGTAGTTTAAAAGTGAATTTCGCAAAGTTTAAGCAACAGTAGATAATTCATTACAATTCCGCTATACAAACGGTTGGTCATTTTGGAAAATATGCTTGGTGATCTCACTTTTATTAGAAGACATCTCTTTACAAAAGTTCTACGTCAACGTTAAAATAGCCTTCAATATGGTCATTGTTTACCGTAACACTTGTCTAATAAAAATAATATAGTTTTTCTTAAATAATAAAGTTACTGCAATTTTGTGTAAACGTGTATAGTTTAAGTTCTACAAATCCGTTTTCTACGTATTATATCGTCCTTAGCTTCGTATCAAAGCATACTAATATATTTTTGGTAAGTCGAAATAATTTATAAAGCTTAAGACTGTTTTGACTCGCATAAACTAGAATTAACATGTTTGAAATTTTCGGGATATATATATTTCGTCGTAAAACTTGAAAAATTCATATCTTCTTCGTTATAGCTCCGCTTTAATCCATTCAAGTGGCCACGGTTTCGTTTTAAAGTATATTTTCTAAATATCTTGGCCAAAATATTTACCTACCGTCGGATTTTCCAGATTTCAAAACAAGATCAGACCCTTTTATATACGTGTTTAAATGAGTTTTTCTGTACCAAACCTATTCTAATCCATCCAAAACAACTCCGGTTATTCTAAACCTACCATACACCTTCTTAGGGTGTCATGGGTTCCTAGACATCACCAAGAGTGATATATAACAAGGGATAATTATAGGAAGACTTATATATATGTAACTCTTAAAACAAAGTAAAATGGTATAAACATCCATAAGTATTGCATGCTTTGCTCAAAAATGATGAGATGAGTATGAAATAATAATGAAATATGAAAATGAAGATGATATGCTTACTAGTTACTTGATGAGGTTTATGAGAAAAAAGGTTTTTCCTAATCACCCAAGGTTTTTATTTCAAAACCTTAATCAAGAGTGTAACTAGAGTAATAAAAACTTGATTAGAAAATTTTGATGATCCTCCTTCTTGGTCCCCTTGGATGGCCGGTTATGGTGTTGAGAGAGGAGAGAATGAGTAGCTTTTTCACCTTTGAATTATTGTGTGTATGTGTTGTATTAATTATTGCTTGAATAATATATGATTTATTTGTAGGACAAGATCCACATTTTAAGGGGGAGTTGATGGGTTTGCTAGTTTATATATATATATATATATATATATATATATATATATATATATATATATATATATATATATATATATATATATATATATATATATATAGTAGGTAATGTAAATGTGTAAGTAATTGTGTTCTTGTAAGTATAATTAAGTAATTAAGTGTACATTTAGGCTTGTAAAATAGCGTCAACTAGAAATAAATTTTAACGGTTCAAAATAAAACATATTGAAGTCATAAAATTTATAAAAATACCTTTCTTGCAAAATTTGAGTGAAATAATAATTATCGTGTAATATTTAAGAGAACCGTCAGTAATTATGTAAATATAACAATTTATATACTAAATAAATTTAAAACACCGGTAAACTAATAATAATATTTTATCATCTTAATATGAGTATAAAATATATCGGAATAATTTTGGAAGTATCGGATTAAACGTTCAAAATAATAACTTACGCGATAAGCGTTATTTAATATGAAATCATCCGTTTTAATGAAAATGTAAACCATGCATGAACTAATGTGATGAAAATGATGTTAATGAAATGTAGACTAAACCTAGTCTATATGAAATGTCCGTGATGATATGATCATGAATTCGCCGCTAAACCATTAAGGTTACGCGAATTTGAAACTCGTAAACCTAGTTTACGATAAATGATGAAATTGTGAAGCATGAATTGTTTTGAGAAATGACCTGAAAGTACGAGTTGTCACAAAATGGCAATCAGAATCTGCATAAAGGTAAAAACAAACATATTATGACATTATTAGTTAATTGAAATATGATAAATAACACATGATTGAAGATTTCTTTTTAGAGGATATGGGATTAGGGCTGAGGAGAAATTAGGGTTTGAGTGATGAAGGAATAAAAGTCGATATCACAAAAATAAGGAATCGATATTAATTATATTTAAATCGGTTTCAAATTTTATTTATTTAAAATTATAGTTTGTGAGTATTAATAAGGAATAGATATTTTTCAAATTTTTGTAGATCATTATATTTATGGCTTTGCAGAATATATCACAAAAATTAATTTGATCTAGTGGTAAACACACATGTTATTTATCTAAATAACCAAGGTTCGATTCTTGCAAGACTTACTTTTTAGAATAAATTTCGAAAATTAATGCTTATATAATTAAATTTCGAAAATAATTAATAATAGCTAATTAAATTTAAAAAAAATGCTTAGTTGGACAACAAATGCTTGTGTGGCATGAAATTTGATTAGGTGGCATTGAGGTGGCATTGAGGTGGCATTGAGGTGTCATTGAGGTGGCATTGAGGTGGCATTAATGTCAAATGCCTCATGTTATATATAATATAGAGATATATATATATAGGATAAAGATCAAATAAAAAGATAAAAATATTTTTTTTCAAAAATGTTCTCGAAAAATTCCAAAAAATTTCACAAGATCGGGTATGATGGTGCATGAAAAAGTTGTGAAAAACTTTATTCTAAAAGTGGATATTTTTTCCTAAAAAATTATGAAAAATACGTCACAAGATTAAATCGCTTTTTGTGCATCAAAATTGGTTTTTGCACCCAACTTCTTTCGACTTTTTCATCAAAATAACATTGCGCATCTAACTAAAACAAGTTGAAAATTTTATGCATCAAAATTTTTATGCATCAAAATTGCTTTTTGGGCATTGAAAAACGATCAAACTCAAAATTATAAAAATGTTTTCACAAAAGTTTTATGCACCAACATACCCGATCTTGTGGAATTTTTCGAATTTTGGAGAATTTTTAAAAAAACAAATCTTTTTATTCTTTTATGGATATTTGTCTTTTTATTTTAACTTTACCCTATATATATATATAGTTTGAGTTATATGAAAGTTTCTTAGAATGAAAAGAATGAGAAAGCATGTGAGTGACATGTGTCACCTTGCCACATCATCATGCCACATCACCATACCCCACCCCCTTCGAAAAAATTCCCGCTAAAACATTTTTTGGGGCAAAATTTTTTTCCGCCAAATTTTTTATTGCATCACAGCTTATAAAGTTATCGCATCACAAATCATAATTTTAGTGCATTAAGGTTATAAATTATGCATCACGCTTATAAAGTTATCGCATCACAATCATGATTTTAGTGCATTAATGTTATAACATTGATTTTAGTGCATCATAGTTGATGCACTTAACTATTAACTATGATGCAAGAACTTATAATAAAGATGCACCAAGACTTATTAGTGCATTAAGGTTATAAGTTATCACACACAATTATGATTTTAGTGCATTAAGGTTATAACTTATCGCATCACGCTTATAAAGTTATTGCATCACAATCATTATTTTAGTGCATTTAAGGTTATAACTTGATTTTAGTGCATCATAGTTGATGCACCGAACTATTAACTTATAATAAAGATGCACCAAAACTTATTAGTGCATTGAGGTTATAAGTTATCGCATCACGATTATAAATTTCTCGCATCATAATCATGATTTTAGTGCATTAAGGTTATAATGATGCAAGATTTTTATAATCATGATGCAAGAATAAAATTTGACTCGAAATTTTTGGCGGAATTTTTTTTTTGCCCAAAATTTTTTTTTAGGAAAAAATTTTTTCATGGGGTGACACATGTCACATGACATGGCATGGTAATGTGGCAAATGTGACACATGTCACCCATATGTCTTTTCATTCTTTCATTATAAAAACTTTTCATTTTAACCCTACCCTATATATATATATATATATATATATATATATATATATATATATATATATATATATATATATATATATATATATACTTATTCCAATAAACACACGGGAATCTAAACACGTTAAAATACTCAACAAACCTATTAAGATCACAACGGGGAAAAGATTTCACTTATGCGTAAGTGAGGATCATTAATTAAGGCAATGTAGCACGAATTAACTTAAAACGTTAAGCACGCACGCACACTATTGTATTGGACAATCCAATGATCTATTGAATAAGAATATTCAATGCTCTATTATTTTGGTCGCGAACCAAAATGCTCATTTTATCGAGACTCGCCATCTCAAAGATTTTAGGTTTCGGATTGGAACCTCCGCTTACATTGTGCTTGATCTATTCGCGCTGTTCACTATCATCAAGGTGAGTCATAACCCACTTTTACTTTATTTTACAAACCTCATGAGGAGATACATGCTCTAAACTAGAACACAAGGGTTTTCATAAATGCTCTATCTTCTTGATTATTGGTACCGCAAGTATTTAGCCACAAGTCCCCGATCATGAACCATTAGTCACCGCGAGTGAACGAGATATCGCGAATAGTACTATGGGATTAACGAACCCGCTTTGGTATATAGAAACAACCGGGCCCACCATATTGAATTTCTTTAGGTAATTGGCTATTACCTCCTTCGGGGGCATACTTACGCATAATCGGTAATTCGGTGTATGCAATGAGTTTTGGTTTCATGAGCTTAGCGCATAATAATCTGTGATTTTTCTTATGATATTGTTAGTTTACAATGATCATGATCTTATACTTGTGTTCAACTATTTTAAACATATGGATTTCATTCAACATTTTGTTGACCTTTTAAGCATGTTATCTCGTGTAATCGCGAAGATTATGACCAAGGCGCGGAATGGGGCATGGCAAGGCTTATCGGTGGTGTAAAACATAAAAGTTGTCATTTCTTTCAAACTCATGATCTTTCTTTGGGAAAAACACTTGATCTATTTACAACGCTTTGTAACAAACTATGAGTTTTCATGAATGATAACTATTTTAATAAAACGCCTCTTCGAGTCGCTTTCTATAATTATTGACTATGATTCCATTCAAGTAACACCCGACTTAGTCTTCCCCGCCATTAAGATTTTCGGTGTTACCATATTGTGGTGGAAAGTATGGTTGTTGTTAAGGAAATGGTTGTTGTTGAATGAATTCTTGTTTTGGAAATGATTGTTGTCATGGTTCGGTGGTATTGTCGTTGTTAAGGATACCGCTATTGTTGAGGATAATGCCGAGTAAAATAGTGGAAATAAGCGGTCGAGACATTGTTTAACCTGCAGTGTATGATAGATCTTTGTAGATGATTGAAACGTGTTATTTGAAATCGGTCCTTAGCCGTAGTATTCCTTAGTCGAAACTAGTTCTTATCAGAAACTTGTCTTACTGTAAGCAGAAGGGCTTTATTCGTAAACTACTCGTAAGATTAGGTCTTAGTTGTAAAGAGTCCTTACTCGTAAGATTGTGGCTTACTTGTAAAGGTTCTTACGCGTAAGATATAATCCTTATTCATAAGAATAAGAAAAACCAAATAAATCTTTCAAACTTATCTAAGCTTGAAAGATATCACAAGTCAAAGTATTCCACAAGCTTATCCAAGCAAGGGAAGTACTGAGTCACTCTGATCGTTGATGAATTTGATGAACAGTTCTTATTTTTATTGCTTGCTCGTAAAATTGTTGCTTGTTCATAAACATCTGCTTATTCGTAGCCTTACTCGTAAGATCATGGTTTTGCTTATTCATAAGATCAAGGTTTTGCTTACTCGTAAGAAAATAGTTTTGCTTATTCGTAAACTTGACCAAAACTTTTCAAAGGCCGTTTTAAGCTTGCAAACACGATTTTCACTTGTTTCTTTTGATCAAATATCTTCAAAAACACTTAAATAACAATAAAGTTTTAACCTTTAACATCAAAAGTGAAATTTGTATAATTCGTAAAACGTTCAAAACTAGAAAAACAGGTAGAAAACGATTTGTAAACTAAAAAGTACTAAACTTTATGTTATTTATAAGATTCTAAACACTATATTAATCTTAAAACTTTCCAAGATTCAAGATTTAAGTGAGAGAACCAAAGATTTACGCTTAAAACTTTCCATATATGGCAAGAATACGCACAACTCAAATTACACGTCTCTTTTTCTTAAAACCCATCTGCAAATTGAGAAAGAAGCTGAGGACTTGTATACAATCACATTGTTCAATGATGTTCAAGATGAGATTTTCTCATCGTTGATGCATCGTTGTTCACTTTGTGTCACGGAGTCTCGTATGTTTCTACTTTTATAATTTGTTATACGGAAGCAGACTACAAAATAAAGGATGGTAACACTAACCATCATAAAGTTTTGAATTTTATTTTACCTTGAAAACTATCTGATGCATAATAACATACATATTTACATTATGTTTTTAAATCCTTTTTACAGGTTAAGTACGTACCTTCTGACTATTCAGTCCAGTGCAGTTGCTTAAGGTATGAGTGTTATGGATTATTGTGTTGGCACATTTTCTTTGTGCTGCGTATGTTCAAGGTTGACCACATCCCGAAGCAATACTTGCAAAAGAGATGTTCAAAGAATGTTATGCGTCTTATACCCGTTGGTAAGACAAAAGACGCCACAACTTCCTCAAACTTAATAGCTGGTGTTGATTCTGTTCTTAGGGAATTTATAGCAACGTTGATGTATTTGTACTCATTTTGTGTGCGATATGCAAAAGATTCAAATTTATTGAGACGCCCAAACAACCTTGATAAAAAAAACTAAGCTTGATATTCCCAACATCAACACGAATCAACAATATGCCCAAACTCTTGGTGTAAGTGAACCCGAACAGGTTGACATTCTTGTCCCTCGGGATATTAATAATAAGTGTTCCGTTGTTACTCACACCAGGCGTAAATCCAAGAGCGATATTGCTATAAAGCTAGGAGACAAGCCTAAGAGGTTGGGCAAGAATTGTGGCAAGTTGTCAAATCATGATTCAAGAAATTTCCCCAAAAAGGAGGGACCATGAAGTGGACAACGAAGTGGATCAGGATGCCGGCATGTACGATAGTGATTATTAAGTCTAGTTGGTTACGTATGCCGTACTTACTTTGAACTGTATAAGTAGTATTTGGATGAATGTTATAGTCAGATTATTAGATTAAAATTTATGCACATTTTGTGGAACTGTTTAATGCAATGGATAATCATTTTTGTTTAATGGAATGTGTTGATTATTAACTCCTTTCGTTTAACCATGTAGTGGCTGAATGCATTAAACACCTTATTGTACTTCCTCATGTTGTTATTCTGCTGATACATTTAAAATAAAATGAGAGAACATTGGTGTTACTTCTCATATATTTGGCTTTGTCTGAAATTTGAACACAAAATGTTTATATCTTTAAGTTGGTATGTTCTGTACTTTTGTAGTTGTTCATTTGACTTCACTCACCACAAAAGTTTAAAAGAACAAAAATACGATGTTATCCTGTTTTATTTGAAGTAAATTGAATGTGTTTATGTATATTTAACAAAACTTCCTAATTTACATAATATTTTCAAAAGTTATATACCATTTATTTGCCAAAATCCCTAATTAATAGTTCATATACAGGCCCGGATTTGAGCAAATGCGGGCAACCGCACAGGGCCTCCATTTTTCAGGGCCTCCGATTTCTAAATCATCAGTAAAGGTATGCATTCATTTTGGAGACTTTGATCCCGTTTATAGATAATTTTGGATGAAGAATATACGATTTGTTCCAAAAAAAAAAAAAAAAAAAAAAAAAAAACCTTCAACCTTTGTTACAGGAAAAATGGCATCTCGTTTTTGTTGGGAAGATAACCCTAAAGTCAATTTTATGGGGCCTAGTTTTCAGTTTTGTCTTTTAGCAGCAATATTTTCTATTGGTTTTAAACTTCTAATACAACCTACATCTTTTGCAATTTATAATTTTAGTCCCTATCCTTAGTTTAAAAAAAAAGCACTACATTTTCGCTTTAAAAAGTTGAAATATGTCAAACGGATAGGCATGCCTAAATCACATGCTTAATTTTATGCCCAACTAGGATCTTGACACACATGTCAAGATCAATGATATGTAATGGGAGAGAAAAGTAGTGCAATCCACGTGTCACTTATTTAATTTTAGCAGCTAATCTTTGCGCTTATCTTTTTAAGATATCAATCATTTTCCTTTAAATATATCATATTTTCGGAAAACAAATACTAAAAATCATCTTATACTATATATTATTGTTGTAATTATTGGACTTTATGATTTTCGTAAAGGTTTTGAAATTTCTAAAGTAACACTTAGAAAAATAAATACATACATCCATAGTAGAATAAGATTAGTGAGTTTCTATTTTTGATATCAAAAAACCAATGCATAAGAAAATTACAGTTTGTTAATTTTACTGGTGCATCAATTTTAGGAGTTGAATTAAGGCCCCATCAAGATATGGCATGCGCTTTCAAATTCCACTTGCACTACTGCTCATATACCACTATATAAAGCACACCCATTCAACAAAAATCCCTAAAAATCTAAAATCATCTCACCAAAAACCTACAGGAGATTCGTATTAGCATGAGTTTACATTTGAGCCTAATACCATGCAAGCTAATCATTTTGGTTTCGTTAATTATTTTCTGGTCATGCTCTTTATAATTTTATATGATAAATATATACTAAAAACGTTTTTTGTTTCTATATTCTTTGAATTTAATAAAAAGAGTATGTTTCTCGCACGAGGAATACCGCAATACGCGTGTTTGATATGAAACTAGTTGACAAGCCAATGAGGAAGTGTAGCTATTTGGGCAAGTGTGGATATCATGATGCAAGAATTGTCCCTAAAAGGGAATGGCACATGGCGTAGAATAAAATTACGTTTACATGAATGTGGAAAACAAAACGGAAATGTAGCGTAACAATTAGTTATATCTTTTGGTTACTTATCTCTTAATTATTTTGAACCATTAAAGGTGATATCTTTATGATAAACTTATGTTCATTGGTTGTTGGATGTGTCGTTGATGAACATTTTGGAATACTCTTACTCGAATGCAAAATATGGTTTAATTAATACGATGTGTTAGTCATTGGTGTTTTCGATATCTAAGCATGTACCAATATAAACATCATCTCAGATATTGTCAAAGACATATCAGTAGTAACATTGTATCATATTTTTCTTATGAAGATTTTGTTTAATATGGGCTTATGAGCTTATTTAATTTCGGATTATATTTCATAAGCCCAAATTTACCGGCTTATTTTAGGACTTATTTAAGAGGGTGTTTGGGGTTGCGTTTTCGGACAAATTATCTGATTATCACTTTGTCAAAACGCAATAATCTAGTACAAGGTGTTTGGATGAGATCAATTAAGAATCGATTATTTGCGTTTTCAGGGCTCCAAAACGCAGATATGAAAAAGCAGGTGGTGACCTGCAGTCTGAAAACGTGATTTTCTTCTTCAATCAAAGTTACATATTTACCCCAGCTTTACCTTAAATTATGTCTTGTTTCCTTGATGATTTCTTGACTTCATGCATTTGTTTGTGGCTTTGTGCCTTTCTTTCTCATTAAAAAATACTTTTTGTTCTTGTTGACAGACTGTTGTGTGACAAAGTTACAAAGAGGCGCAAGTGCAGTGACTCGTATGTTTAAACCCTAAATGTTGATTGGAAGCCCAACAATACTTTACATTGTTTTTCTTAACTTCACAAACCTTTATTAATTTAAGCTCATTTTAAAACACTTGCATGGTTCTCTATTTAAAGCCCAGTAAGCCAAAAAAAAAATCGTATAAAAATTTCCCATCAAAATATAGATTTTATTATGAACCTTATGTATAAAAACATATAAATTTTAAGAAAGTTATGTTTAATGTATAAAACTCAACTCATATATAAAAATAAACAATGTCCTTTTTGGTAATTTCACGTGATAAGTCATTAAATAATCCGATTTGCCAAACACTCAAAAAACTGATTATCTGATTATTGCGATATCAAACAACATAATCAAATCCAAAAACTATATTTCAAAATCACGTTTTGAAACAACTGATTATCCATTTTCTAAACGCATAATCTATTTTCAATAAGCAATCCCAAACACCCCCTAAGTTTATCATGCTAATAAACTTATATAATCTCGCAAGTATCGAAACAAGCCGAAAAATTGAGGCTATTGAAATATAAGCCGAAACACAACTAAGCTCATAAGCTACATATAAACTTAAACGCACACCCCCTTAAACATATAATAATTGTATATTTTGTGTATACTATAAAGTATCAATTACCATTAACCAGGCATGGCCACACAAGTAAGAGTGGTATGTCAATTAAATATAATGACACATTTTGACCCACATTTAAAATTAAACGACACATTTTGACCGATATTAAAATTTACCCTTTTTTCAGAATGTTTGATACATTTTCACCCACATCGAATGTTTGATACAGTTTTGACTCACATTTAAAATTAAACGTTAAATTTTGACCTTCACTGAGCGTTAGCTGGTTATAGGTGTGTTTAGCATAGTCATATTAAATGACACATTTTGACCCACATTTAAAATTAAACGTCACATTTTGACCCACATTAAAATTTACCGTTTTTCATAATGTTTGATATATTTTCACTCACATTGAATGTTTGATACAGTTTTGACCCACATTTAAAATTAAACGGCACATTTTGACCCACATTGAAGTTTGCTATTTTTGGGCCCCGCTTATGTCATAATGATCTTTCGTTTTTAAATTTAGATTGGAATCAAGTGTTTTGAATGAAAACAAATCCTCCTATGCTATTATTGCTTAATAGGTCAGATCGATTGAATGGAAGATGGGCTTAGCCTAAGGTCCTTGAGCCAGAGGTCATACTGATCATATCCTTTCAATAAGAAATAGTTAAGACACACACACAAGAGAAGGAGACCCAAATGCAGCCATCTCATATTGAAATTTACCCTTTTTTTAGAATGTTTAATACAGTTTCTCCCACATTGAATGTTTGATACAGTCATGACTCACATTTAAAATTAAACAACCCCATATTGAACGTTTCCTATAGGTGTGTTTGACATAGTCATATTAAACAACACATTTTGATCCACATTTAAAATTAAACGACACATTTTGACCCACATTGAACATGTTTGACCCTCATGTAAACATCACTTGATTAATGGTGTCTTTTGTAGTGATATTTTGATGCTATATTTACCGATACGTTCGCCTCCACTTATTTCTCCGAAATTAAATTCCGATTAATCACAAAATACAAACCAATATTAGTTGATACACATGAACTCTATTTATGGGGTGTTTAGCATGTAAACATAGGAACTTGCTTACACGTTGTAACCATGAATAATAAGACATAATTTTTTATATTGACACAAACTTGTCAAACGCCTATGATTTCAGCAAAACTATAACTTCATCAAAACTCCGAGCTTACTACTGATAGCAGGTTGGGGGTCGAAAGATTTCCTTTTCTACGAGAAAGTTTTACAACCCTCTAGGCAGTGTACCTAATCGCTGTAGTGTAGTATGGGTTAAGCCCAGGGAATTGATTGTTCCCTAAGGGGATGTTTGGTACATGTGAATGGAAACATGAGAAAGGGAATGTAGGGTATTTCTCGCGTTTGTGTGACGAGAGGAATGGAAATAAAGAATAAAAATGGATTCTCTTTCCACCATATCCATTCTCTTCAAAAAGTGGAGAAAGCTTGAGAAACGAGTTTTATTCGTATCTCCATTCCTCCGTCTAATTCACATGGAATGCTAACCTTTCTTTTAAAAAATAAGGTATAAATGCCCTCGAACACGTGCAAAGCACAATTAACAAAAAAAAGGGAAAACTCTTCTCCAACCCTACACCAGTATCTCTATGAAAACTGCAAAGCTGGTTCCCAAAATCAAATACGACCTTCAGAAAATCAAATGCTTTCTCATCTAATGTTGGTCGTTGTTGTTGTTGATCATCTCATTCCTAGTTGTTGCCACTTCCCACCGCTCATCATTGCTATTACTAGGTCCTATATTTTTTTTATTTGTAATAAAAGGATTTATTAATCACAAAACTAACAATCTCGTTGTTGCATCTCAAAAAATGGGATCTAATTACGATTAAAGAGCTGTTTGGTAGGTTCTTGTACATTGATGTCTTGTCCCACATGCCAAGTGTTTGATGAAATGCCAAGTCTAAATTTGTATCGAAATTGAGGGATTAAGTTTTGATCAATTTTAATTCATGTTTTAGAGTCACCGGAATGTCATTGTCGCTCTAGTCAAATTGTTAATAACCTGAACATCGAACACAATGTTGTTGTCGGCGTTGATGGCTAAAGTTGTTCAAGAAATACTGAAAGAACAACTTCAATATCGTAGAGCATTTTATCAAAGATTGTGGGAAGATAATGGGAACGCAAGAGTTGTTGGTAGAAGCACCGGGGCATTCTTGACCCGTAGAAGAGGAAGCACACAAGGTTATATCAGTAACAAGTTCTTGACCTGTAGAACCTATACTATCATATTATGTGCAATCGGATTTTAATTTGTATATAGAATCATGGACATATAGTGGTTATCCTGATTTTAGTGTGAATGTAACATTAGTAACAAAAAATCTATCAAAAGGTTTGTGATATGTTGGATTCTTGCTGCCTACCTACATATTTATACAAATGACTCTACACATGGATTTTTATATGTTTGATAATGATTTCGTGCGAGAGTTACCAAACAAAAGAATCAACCCTTTAACATCTCATTCTCTATTCTAACCAAACAGTAGAATCTCTTCTCTTTCTTTAAAGTTTTTCCTTTTCCCACCAAATCCATTCTTTGAATCAATTCCATTATGAGCGATTCACTCGTACCAAACATCCCCTAAGGGAATAGAGATGCTAGAAAGAGATTTATGACGAGAAGGCAAGGTTGAGGGAGATTCTTTTTAGTCTTCTATGGCTTTTTTTAAAGCAAGGTAAATATCTCGGGGTATAGGAATGGTGGGTGGTACTTTTACCAATTTTAACTACTTTATAATTAAACTAATTAACTAATTAAACTAAGGATAGGCTACGTTTTGTAGGTATGCTCTTATGATGATTAAAAATGTGTTTACTTAGATGTTTTTACTCTCTAGTTATCTCTTATTGGTCGGTTGAATTGTCACATCCTCATCTTAATTGGTGCATTGCATTCCGTTTTGTCATAGGGCGGTGCTAAATTCCGCAATTCTATGAATCGTAACTCTCCTCTAGGGATCGCCAAGTACCGTAGTATCTCCCTCGAATACTCTATTATCCTAAAGCTACAACTCACGCAATAAACACGACGCTGACCTAAGTGCACTCTTAATCATTTTGCTATTTAGGACGTTTAAGCTCGCAACAATTAAAGAAGAAGCCAGTTTTCCTTACTCTAGCAGCTACCAATCAAGACAAGAGACAACCTAACAATAATTTACAACTAGGTTTCATAGATCTAAGCAAACAAAATGATAATTTAGTTACTCATGGTAAACAAGCAAGCATACACACAAACAATTAAACATGGGGTAGAATTAATGATAATATGGATTAACAAACTTATCTTATGATGTAAAGAATGGTTTAGAACCATAAAATACTGTCCAAGTCAGACTACACACGAATTAGGGTTTGCTCTCCAAAATTCTACCCCTGTATATATAGATTTACAAGTTTGACGGCGTCGCCTTTTGATGGTGACGCCGTTAGGTCGCCATCTTTAGAGTTTCGTTTGGGCCAAGTCATCGTTGGGACGGCGTCAGTTGAGGAGTGTGACGCCGTCAGACTTCAATAGGGACATCGTTTGAGATTTTTTGCTTGGTCGTCTGGTGTAAAACAAAGGGTGAGGCCCTCCAGATTTAACACTTGGTCTTTTATCAAAATCATCAACAAGTGACGGTGTCGCCCTTTGAGATGGGATGCCGTAAGGCTTTAAGAACAGCTTGAGTCTGGACTTTGTCGTTTTCTTCATGTTTTCGCTCCTTTTCATCCAAATATGCTTGATTCCAGCATTATGCTTCCAAAATACCTAAAATGTGAAAAGGAACGATTTTAAGTAGTAACGGATATAAAATGTATCGATTTAGGGCTTTAATGACCCTCTAAAAATGTATGTTTTAAATCCTTATCAAATATCCCAACACTTGGAATTTGCTTGTCCTCAAGCAAATGTGCTTTTGGCAAATCAATTTATAAGTTAGAGGGCATGAAACATTAGTTTAAAATAGTTTACAACAAATACAAGCGCCACAATGGTCATAACAAGCACGAAAATTATACACTAGTACCTCACAATTGGTGTTTGGATTCTCTCATCTCTCTGGTTTATATGAAATATAACATGTAAGGAAATGGAAGATAAACACTCATTACCTGACATAGTACATAGATTACCATAGGCTTGAGAATAGATCAAACCTTCACCTCTTTGGCGTAACACCTAGGAATAACTATTTAAAAGGTCTTTACAAGGGTTGTAGTGTTAGGCTTAGGGTAGGGAAGTAAAGGGTTTTCTCGGATTTGGGATATTTAGTAGTGGCAAGTCAAAAATCTTATGTTACAAGCATGTAAAGCGTGGCGTTGCAAAGCCAATACTCGACTGAAACAAAACATAAACATAAACTTGAAAATATAAACATAAAGATAGATATAGGATGGTAGCCCGTATGTTTTTCTCACATATATATATATCTATACATTATATATAAGAGGAGGCATGCCACATAAAATGCCACTTGGCATCCCATAATGCCATGTCATATTTCCATGTCATCATATTGTATTTATGTGGCATTTTTTAATTTTTTAATGACATGTATGCGTTTTTAAATATATGTACATTTTATTTTTTTAATTTTAAATTTTAAAATTCGGTAATTTTAAATGTATAAAATTTCGAATTAAATTTAAAAAGTGATATGTGCATGGTTCGAACTTGGGTTGGGCATATGATTGACATGCATCTTAACCACTAGACCAACACACTACTTGGTTTTAATTTTGGAACTTATAGTTTATAAAGGTATGTAATTAAATAACCCCTACCATTTAGCTGGATAAAATTTACTATATGAAACCCTAATCTCACGTTAAAAAAATACGGTTCATTCATAATTACTTTTTCTCCAAACCCTAATATCATATTTTCCTTGGCCATCTCCTCTAATGATCGTCACTTTTTATTGTGTAGTTGATTTGGAATTTGTTTTCGGCTATTCATAATTCATTATTGATCTTCATATTAATTTTTTTATATGCTAACAAATGTGTTCAATTTTTTATCATTAACTATAATTCAATTACATGTTGTGTTTTTATTTTACAGCACCAATGCTAATGATGCAGCTCAAGGTCAAGAGTAAATTTGTGGTGTATTTCGTTATGAGGTCTAAAAAAATGGCTTACGAAGAAACTCGAATGCATATCAAGGAATCAGGATACTAGGTAATTTTAATCTTCTTCTTTTTTATATGCTCATCTTTTGGTCTAAGGTGGTCTCTTTGTTTGCTTATATTATTTTTGCAGAAAGTTTGAGAGGGAGTTTGGTTAACTGGAATATTTTGATCATGTTTCGCATAATGTACCTTTTTATCAAGAACCACAACAAGATCGGGATTTAAAATAGGTTTTGATGATAATACTGAATCTATCATCTTGAACCAGTTTTGTTCAATTTTTAATGCAGTTCATATAAAGAATCAATCTTTGTTTTAATTGATTCATAAAATTCTTATTCTCAATGATGATGTGGAGAATTCAGTCATGACACACTTCCATATCTTAAAACGCCATGAAGAGTCAAATCCTGTTAATATGTCAGAGAAAGAACCTTGTGTAGATGTTGAAGCTTCCATTGATGAAACTGAAACTCTGGATTTGCTAAGGCTTCCCAATTGCAGAATAAATTTGGTAAAGGTAATGACGAAAGATCTAAATTTTACATGAATATATCAAAATGGTGATGTTATTTTTTGCTTTATTTCAAATATGTAGTGGATGTTGAGTTTCCTCCTGCCTCAAGCACTGTGCCCGATGATATTGAGCATTTGGTTATGGCCAGATTGAATGTTTTGAAACACAGAGGTGAGTCAGACTTGGTTAATCTGATCTTGAGCACCAAGTCTTGGCAGATGGTGCTCATGCTGAAGCTTCAGATAAAGAAAGTCATAGCCATAGTTTAATGGCAGGACCTCATTTCCACCACCATGCTGGTAAAAGGTAATTAATTAATGATGTGTATCTGGTGGTCTACAGTCTACACAATAAACATGATGAAACATAGAGGTAGACAAATTGCAGGCCAGGAGGTTGGGTAATGGGTAAATACCAATGATTTGAAACCCTGGAGACAAAACCCTGTTGGAGGGCCAGTTTGACCAGTTGAACCAGTTCAACCATTTTATAAACCAATTGAGGCAAAAGAAAATCAGATACATAGTACCACACTTATAGTCATTTATTATCAGTTTTAATAAACTTTATTAGGCTTATAAGCAACCATCGTAGATAATAAAACATACACGCCAATTTAAAGAGAGTATTTAAACGCTTAGGAAAAATAAGATAAAATTTTATTCTCAATCCAAAATTAATATTTCATTTATGAAGAAATTTTTGGAGCAAATATGCTATTTATTACTGAAATTAAAACATACAATGTGGTCAAATATTGATTGGATTGGCTGCTATAAGCATTCTTAAACCAAGAACTTTGGAACTCAAAGGAAAATCACCTTTCTTTGTGTGTTAGGATGCCAACGTTGATAAAGTCGTTTTACAATCAGGTTTATTTAGGAATTCTGTCAACAACATCTGTAACTTTTATAATACCAAGCTAATTCATAATGGCTTCTTTCCATGCCAGGTATCCTGATATAGTGGTATGTGAATGTGTAGTCTGTTATATGCTTATTTTTTTTCATTTGATTAACATTACATTCAAATTATAGGAATATGATCATAAAAGAGCAAGAGCTTCGATACTTGGCTAACCTGTTTGTGTTCATATGAAATTTGGAGCTTAAAACATGTGACTTCTTGAGCCGGTAAGCAAGGTATGGATATTGAAGTCCAATCATATTCCAGATTAGTTACAATTTGATGAATTGTTTCGTCCATTACATATAGGCTGATGCTGGCATTAGCATTAAGATCAATAAAAACCCCAACAAATGTTTTTTCATTTTGGTTTTTCTACAGAATCATGACCTTGAGAGAGCCAATGGCGATCGGTTATCAGCATTTTCCGATATGTTTGAAGCAAAGCTCTATCTGTCGGTAGTTAAGAGATAAAAAAAAAGATCTTGAGGCTAAGCTCAAGCTCAGTCAACTTGAGGTGCCTTGCTCTTCTTCTTTCTTATTTGTCTTTTGGCCTTATGCTTAACCATAATTAGGAATTTAGACTCTTCTTTTTTTTATACCTGTTTAGAAAGCAAAACTACAAAATGACAACAAAGAATTAGAAGAGTCCATCATTCTTGATCGTTATCAGGTGGAAAATCTCAGCAATGAGAACCAAGAGTTGATGAAGCAATTGCAAATCTGCAAGGTATATACTATGGCTGTTATCAACGTTTAAGGTGGTACTCTCTTTTTAAATTCATAGACACCGCCTTTACATGGTAATATTTAATTTTTTAAATAGAAATCCACTTCTTTAACTGGATGAAAAATCAGTTTTGGTTAATTTACATCGCCAAAAGATTGCTGATGCGTAAAAGCTTAAACATACTGCGCTTGAGCTTGAAAAAGCTTTTCGCGATGGTGGTGTACGGGAAGTACAAGACATGATCGTTAAAGTACTTTTATATTCTTTTATAGTAGTTAACAACATTTGATCCTTCTGTTGATTTTAAACACGTAGGGCATGCATCTTTCCAAGCTTGCGGGGTAAGCTTGCTATAACCAACTGTGCTGTAAGATCTGAAGTGCATTTTAAAGTAGCTATATGTTGGTAACCTTTTTGTTTGATGTTAGCAAATGGGAAGGTTGGTTATGTCCGTTAACCTCATAGGTCTTCCCTTGTTTGTGTCGAAACAGACCGTGTTGGCTTGGCCTAAAACCTTCTTTCCCCGAATAGATTGTTAATGTTTCATTAATACTTAATAATCGAATACACCCAGCCATGTATACTATATTTCAAAGGTTATAATCTTACTTATTACCTTGCTTAAATGATGATGTTTTTACCGGTTTACAATAAATATAAGAAACTGATGATTTGAGTCATGTTTATACATGATACAAAATGTATATACCGCCTGACACGAATTAGTAGAATTATGTCGATAGAAATCAAATCAGGTGACGTGTGTGCCTCTTTATCCACCTGATTGACCCATTGTCATCAAAATCTTAACATTAATATTTCTTTAATATCTTATCGCTCTAAGTTTTGTGTTGTTTGAATAATTAAATCATATAGTAGGTATCGACGGTAAGATCACCAAGCTTGATCATCCGCAATACAGCCTTTAAAGCAATGGACTTAGTACATTTATTGTTGAGAAAAATCTTCTCAATATGATCCCATGCTTCTTTAACGATTTGGGGATCCGCCACAACAAGTCGTTCTTGAAGTGTGGGGGAACTAACGTGCTTCATTATGTGAGATAATGGTGACTACACGCCGTACATCCCAAGGTATATTATACATGTATCAGTTTTGTTGATAATTATACAGATGGAATGGTGTTTTTGATAGATTCGATCTCGACATATAATGGCGGCTTAGGTTGATAAGCTGAAGAAGAGGCTTGGGCAAGAAGAGCATGTGCATATAGAGTACTTGAAAGAGAATGTATGGAATAGTATGCCTGTTGCCTCCGTCTGGCTTACCGTCTGTGTCTTGCCTATTTTTTGTGGCATATGGGCCTGCAGAAGATCTCTATGGCATGTTAATCATTTAATAGTTTAATCATTTTTTACAGAAGCAAGCTGGACATCTAACTGATAACAAACTGTTGGATCACACATGTTCGAGGCTTTGGTGATAATAATGATAATATTATTACTATTGGATTCCTCAACTCTATTTCTTTTTTCACTTCCGACTATGACTATTGGGTTCCTGGGCAGGCCAATGTATGGATAGAATGGTTGCATAAAGTAGACGGTTACAATCGAGTGGTTACATATAACTTTTTCTTAAGCTAACGCATCTTTAATTGTAACTTTTTTTCCCTCTATTTTAATAGTGCGGCCGCTTTCAAATACGTCCTACTTATCCAGTTAGAGCTGTTATTTTTATAGGTGCTAAACGACAAAGAATGACAGCCCGTGCATGGCCAGTTACACATCTTTTGGTAGCATGAATAGTGGTGAGGCTGTAAAACAAAGTGTTTGCATGCATTTATTTTTCATGTATAGTATATACTATTAGGCATTAGCAGATATGATTTATGTATCCTGGTGTGATGCAAACTTAACAAGGTCAGTCTTTGTTTTTCAAACAAAGATAGTCAAGTATACAAGTATTTGCATCATATTTCAGTTTTAAGACTTTTACTTATCGGTACTTACAGCCATGGTGTGTAAATACTTAGGTTTGGTATCAACATTCTATGCAACGATGAAAAACAAGGTGGGTAGGGTAACGGGCCAAAATGGGTGATTTTTGGTATATATGATCCAGGATCATTTATTAATACCGGTATTTTGCTGCAACCGACATAGATTATAGTTGCACCCAAGACCGTGTTTGGCTTTGTCTCTATATTTGCATCCCGAACCACATAGATATTAATGAAATAGTTCTATTTGCGTGCGCGTGCATGACCGGTACTTCGCTTCGCTTCTATGTTTATTCGGAAGGTTCTTCGTGGAAAACATAAATTGTGGAAGCGGTTTTGGTATGCGTTTACGTCATACATATGTCCAAAAAAAACAAATTCCAGTTTATGAAGTGGCTATTTGTTGAATTGCAGTGCTTGCAGTTAACTTAAATCACCATACTCTTATTAAGGATTCAAGAAGCAATTTGCAAAACGGGTAACCGAATGATCCATGGTATATTCCACGGGGATTTAATTAAACATGAAAACACCCAAGGGGTTTACATGCTCGAAAGTGAAGGTACGTTTTCGTTTCACTATATAGATTTTTAGTGTGGCCGTGTGGGGTATATAATCATTTTGGTGTAGCAAAGACACTAAAGGTTTATTGCTTAGATAGTAGGAAAGTATCATTGCCAACAATTAATTATATGAACCAAATTAGTAGCCAGGGCAACATATATGCACTTTCATAATCATAGATCAGTAAAATGGAGGTAGGTTGTTAGTTTGATCTATAGTTTTTGTGTTTTCACCATGACAAGTAACAAAGAGTGGCATCGAAAATAAAGAATCATTCATAATCTAACGAAGGATTAAAACCATAGACATATTATCAAACTTTTTTTGGCCAAGTCATGTACTTGCTGCAACAATTCATTGCTTTTAAACTTTATGGTGGCATATATGATATTGTATGTATTTGAGGGTACTATATTTTATACATATACATATGCAAAACACCTGTGGAAAAGGAACGACATAAACGATAACATACACCGACATGGGCCGATGGTTGTGCCTATGGGTCAATTGTTAGGGTACTATCTTTTATACAAGGATAAATGGATAATATAGACCGACATGGCACAATTAGTCAAACGGTGGTGATTCTAATTACATGTGGTCGACTACGCCAGCAATGTGCTCATTAGTCAAAAAGCAACTTCTACTTAAATTATCAAGCATAAAGTTTAATGTATCTTTGCAACTTCATTCATTAAAACCGAAGGACAACTTGGTGATCAAACAAAGATATGGACTCGACGATAAAGGCTACAAAACACTAGGGAAATCATGGGTAAAAAGAGTATCAATGGAGATGGTTAGGAAGCATGAAGCTAAAACTCGATGAAGTTTCAAACATCCGACTAAAGTCGATTATATGCACCACTATCTCTTATGAAGCGCCTCCCAACTCGTATTTTCTGCATGTATAAATAATTGTGTATACAAGTGACATATATCATACTTATGAGCTAAAATGAAACATAAAAAAACACTATACATTGTATACAAACGTTGTATACAAATAAGCTTTATTCACATTTTAGTTTATATGGTTATATACTTTCTTCTTGCGTATCACTTTGTAACTTGTTTTATTATGTTCGATAAACGTTGGTTTCTTTTTGTTCTTAATGCATTCAATAATTAAGCCTAAAATCTTAAGTATATAATTTAATTAAAGTAAAAAGTCATTATAGTATCTAATATCAGTTAGTGGTAAAATCATATTTGCTACAACTTAAGCTATAATTCTTAATATATAAATGATTAAAATGTTAAGCTATTTCGCTTTTACCCAATTAAATCAAAGTACATCAAACTATATGCTACGATAGAATACCACTTATAACTTTGAAGGGCGGATTCGAAAGCTAAATTGTTTAGGTATATATATATATATATATATATATATATATATATATATATATATATATATATATATATATATATATATATATATAGGTTTAGGTTTAGGTTTAGTATATATATATATATATATATATATATATATATATATATATATATATATATATATATATATATATATATATATATATATATAACCCTAAACCCTAAACCCTATATATATATAGTGATGTATTCTATACAAGACTAATCTTATATACAAGACTTTTACAAGACCACTTTTGACCAATCGAATTTAATAAATTAATTTCTATTTATTTAAATCATCTTATTTTCGAAGGGTATTTATGGTATTTCAGTATATCACAATTATAAGCGGATACATCCTAAATTCAAGGACATGTTTTGAACTTCCATACATATTTCAACTAATTAATCTCTCTCCTTATTTTTCCAGATCTAGATCTGATTGTTGCTATTCTTTTCTTCACAAAATCACCCGAAAAAAATATCAATTATCTATATTGGAAATACATGTTTTGAGTATGACGATATCGCTGCTTATTGAAACTCAGAAGATTTCTATCTCTCACCCTGTCGCCGTAAAAGATGAAGAAGATGATCCATCTTGTAAGGTTTCATCAGTGAAACACAAGATCTTGATAAGGATCAAGGTATAGTATATTAGTTGTAGTAGAGAATTGAACATCATGATGATTATTCATGTGTTTTATACTAACTCGATATAAACAATCTATCCATTTTGTAATCATAATATTTTCCATCATTGGTGCTATGATTAAAATTACCATATATAAAAGCATATATTTTATTAAACATCAAAATTTTCATGAAAATATTCATAATGATAAGGAATTCACGAATTGTAACATGAAACATAGTGTAATTATTTTCAATTAAGTTAAATAGATTTTTGGCTTTATGAGTTGTGAAAAAGCATATATGTTTATTGTGTTGGTTTAACAAAATATATTGTAAAACTTGCTGGTGTGGGTTGAGTAAATCGTATAACACAAGTTCCAAATAAACCCACATAATTTACAGACTTTTATTGACCATTCACGCCGATGCTAACTTTGTGTCATTTTGTCATTTGAAGTCATACATCATAACGGACATACAAGACTCTCGTGAGCTCTCAAGAAGTTTACATTCATCCATCATCAAGATATTGTTCAGGTTGGTATATTAGTAAATAGAACATTCTTTTGGCCCTTGTACTGTAAAAGTTGTTGGCTCTCATTCGTGCCATTATCCAAAAACACAATATTTTGTTCGAGATATGAATTGATGTAAATAAATATCGTATATATATGTTAGGCTAGTTGTTATGTTTATTTTATTTTTTGGCGAATTTGGTATAACTAAAGCTTGTGCATATGTGTTATGGCTATACTTGTTATGAATATAGATTGTGCATATGTGTTAGGCTAGTTGTTATGTTTATTTTTAATTTTTGACATAATTTGGTATAAATAAAGATTGTGCATATGTTATGGCTATAGTTGTTATGAATATCTAATTGTTGCGATTAGAAGTTTGTGAGAAAATATGTACATATGTGCTATGATAGTTCTTACCATTATACAATTTATTTACATCATTAATTTGATATAGACAAAGCTTATGCATATGTGTTATGCTAGTTGTTCGATTTCAAAATTGCTTACTCATTTTTTGCGGTCTAATTATACTTGAACATGTTTGTATAGAGATTTATGAAGATGATTATGACATTCAAGACCTATGAGATGAAAAGGATGATGTTGAAGGAATGTAGACGATCGCACACATGCATACAAGAGAACTCAAGCGCACATATGTTTGTGGAAGAGTGCACACATGTTCTGGAAGAGTGCACATGTTTTTGTTGACGGGTACATATATACTTAACGAGATACATTTGTATAAATTGTATTTCATTTGATATCAATTTTTGTGTATACTATTTATATTTTTGGTTTGTTATAAATTTAGAGGTTACATGTATATGTTTAGGTTTTTTGTTATAAATTTCGAAGATTAAAAAATGTACGCTAGAAACATATGTGCAATTACCATTTTAAGCAAAACAAGTTTGATGTATAACCAATTGTACACAAGAAACGATGTAAATTTTACAAAATTAAAAAAAAAAAAAAAAAAAAAAAAAAAAAAAAAAAAAATATATGCACTTCATTTTCAAACATGTATACCGAAAAGAAAAAAAAAAAAATCCGAAAATTATGGAAATTTAAAACGCTTTTTAATTAAAAATTTCAAAAATAAAATAAAATGTGTTTGACTATTATGCCCTTTTCAATTAAATAAAAATGTTTATTAATACTTAATTCCTATTGGTCTAAATGAGTATCGTAAAGATCAGATTCATTAAATGGTATCGCATAGAACGCGACTTATATATATATATATATATATATATATATATATATATATATATATATATATATATATATATATATATATATATATATATGGCAACATCAATTATAGTTGTAAATTATTTAATTTAACTTTCAATTACTTTTTAGTATATGTATTTGTTTTACTAAAACCTAAAATAAAAATCATTAGTCATACCCGCCCATCGGACGGTTTTGACACTAGTATATATATATATATATATATATATATATATATATATATATATATATATATATATATATATATATATATATATATATATATATATATATATATATATAGTGTAGGTTATTTTCGTAACCAAGAAAAGGTCGAGAATCTGAGAACCGATCTCAACCATTAAATAATTGATCAATGGTTGTAGGAGGTTGTGGCATAGTAGTAATTAAATTAAATATGAGGGACATATTATAAAAAAGGAAGGATAATAAAGTAATTTTAGATTTAGCATTTACTCAACCGCTTTTCATATTGTATGACTTCAAAGATTCAATAATTTCGGTTTTCATTTATCTCTCTTCCTATCCTTATCACTAGTTCTCTCAAATAACCTAGCCGCCACCCCTAATCCAATTATAGATTTCTTGATTGCAAAAATATTAAATAAAATCGTTTCACAAAAACATTACCGGTTCTTTTCACATCAACGGAAAAGTATAAGTACCTAATAATCTCTTTATCGATTGGTGTCACGGTCGTCCGAATAAATGAGAACCACCGTGTCGCAACACCGGCCGCCTACTATGCTCGCTTATGTATTTTTACCAGAATCGCTTTAATTTATTTGTTAGATCGTGTTAATTGTAAACCCTAGTTGTTAATATAATATGGTTTTGTGTTTTTTTAAGGTTAGGTTGTTATACTACTATGTAGAGAGCTAATAGTTATGTTGGTAATTTGACAGTGTGATTATTGAAGATGTCACGTGTTTGTGTTGGTAATTTGGATCCTAAAATTAGCGATCGCTAAAAAAGTACGAGTTTTGAAGGGAACCTCTTAGCATAATATTGCATATTAAATGGATTAGGTAAAACTTTAGTCGAAAATGGGCGATGGTTGTTGGCAAACAGGGTCGGGTATTTGGTTGGTTTCAAAACATGGTTATTTATTTGTTGTTAAAGGTTAGGTTGTTATACTACTATGTGAGAGCTAATAGTAATGTTGGTAACTTGACAGTGTGATTATTGAAGATGTCACGTGTTTGTGTTGGTAATTTGGATCCTAGAATTAGCGATCGCGAAATTAAGTACGAGTTTCACTTTTTGGTGTTATTGACAGGTTAGTAATTGCCTTCTTTAGTCCAAACTCTTGCTTTTTATTAGTGTACTAGCATTGTTGTTGTTTTGAAGGAACCTCTTGGTATAATATTGCATATTAAATGCATTAGGTAAAATTTTAGTAAAAATGGGCGATGGTTGTTTGGTCGAACAGGGTGGGTGTTTGGTTGGTTTCAAAACATGGTTAATTATTTATTTGTTGTTTAGTCTTTCAAACCAAGGTTGTCTTGTTGGTGTCGAAACAAAGTTGTTTAGTTGTTGATATGAATGTTTCTTGGTTTGCATATGTGTTACATGAGTTGCTACTTAATTTTTGGATATAGAAACCAAGATGTGCATATGTGTTACTTGAGTTGCTACTGAATTTTCTTGGTTTGCACATGTGTTACATGAGTTGCTACTTAATTTTTAGAAAACATATTAAATACCCCACAAATTAAATACATGTATTCTTTTAGAAAACATATTAAACACTAAATTTTTCTTGGTTTGCACATGTGTTACATGGTTTGCATATGTGTTACATGGATCAGGTATTCTTTTTATCTTTGTATGGGCTAAAGGCAAACAAAACATATTAAATACGCCACAAATTAAAATTCATGTGCATGAAACTATAATCCTATTTGGGTGGGCCTTGACTAATCATAGCTACTCTTATGACACAACTTCGTCCATGCACATATGTTTTGCTAGATTATGCATATATGTAACATTACTTTGTAGGATTAAATTCATTTACATCATTTAATATAGGAAAGGATTGTGCATATGTGTTTTGTTAGTTGAACTGATTAAATAATTTGTTTATTAATTATTTGTGATTACAGGTACAAGTATGATAAGCAACATGAAGGGTGCATACGTGTTTTGTACATACTATCAAGCAAGAAGATAGTTATGATAAAGATATAAAGAGTAAAGACATTGCATACCGTAGATAAGGGCAATGAATGAACAAATGTACATATACATACAAAGAAATCAAAAGTGTAATGAGGGAAAATACATGTGCATATACTGCAACACCTAATCCGATTGTGTTAAAGATTAGTAGACACGCCTATGCATCAACAAATTTTTATGTATTCTTTACTTTTAGACTTTTTTTAGTTGTGTATCACATGATTTTAGATTTTCAGATAATGTTTTTGTTTTAAATATATACGGTACATGTAGAATATTTGTGTTTATCATTCCATGCACTTGTGTAAATATGAGTGACAAAACTCATTAGAGGTTTAAGCAACTAAACACTAAAAATATATATAAATTATAAATTTTTTAAAAAAAAGAAAAAAGAAAAGAAACACATATGCACCTATGCTAGAATTAAAATTATTAAAAAAAAAAATTCCTAAATGTAGGAACTAAGAAACGCTTTTTAGTAAAAAACCAAAAAATAAAATAAAAATGTAAATTTACTATTATACCCTTTGAATTAAATAATTATAATAAACATAAGAAAAATCTGATTGGTTGACGCTACCATGAGCTCGACTTTTCTTTGCCTCGAAAAGAACCTTCCCTATGTATATATATATATATATATTATTTTTTTTGACAACTCTTTTTCTTCGATTTTTATTTATTTTTATTTTTATTTTCACACATTTTACTCTATCATCCTCTACGATAAGATAAAAATAAATGGATTAATAGGACCATCCCTACACTTGAGTTTTTATTTCACTAACACTAATTGATCTGATTTGAAAAGATAAAAACACTTTGAATTTATCGTTCTTTTCGTTATTCCATAAAATATTACTTTAACCCATGAGTCCCAATCGTCCCAAAATTGTATACAATGATATGACTCGACTTAGCAACCATGCAAGTAACTAGATAATTGAACTAAGGGTTTAAGCAATGATAACATTAATGCACTAAATATGAGTGCATACAAGGTAGGCTAAGGCGATTTGGTATAACATTTGGGGTGGATTGTAAAATGCTCTTCATTGATATTCCGAAACCGAAACATCACGAGAACCGCGAAAAGATAGGCTCTGAGGGGTTAACTAGGGGTATCATGTACTAAACATGAGTACATCGCAAGGGTGTGGGGAAAATTACTCAATCGATGTGGATGACGTAATTAAATAACAGGTTTCAAACAAAGGTTATCCTAATGCCTCTTATCATTTAGTTAAATCTAACTACACAAATGTAGTCTCACTAGCGATCTTGGAATGCATCACAAAACAAGTTCTAGAATCTATTATACTCCCGGTACACTCACTAAGTATTAAAGATGAATACTTTTATTCCTAAAGATCTAGGGACGAACCTGACATTTTTGGGGTGGAATTTGATTGGTATACGGTTTTTGTGCTAGTCATATAATTCCTATCCATGAGACACTTTATTAAGACTAAAGTTTAACTCAGAAATGCCATAAAGATATTTAAATTTTGCTAAAATTTCCTAACAAATATTTCTCATAGTTTATTACACAATTTACTAAGAACAAGACACAAATCAAATGAGTAAATAGTTTCTAAGTTCCCATTTTATTCTCCCTCCCACACTTTAAACCGAACATTGTCCCCAATGTTCCCGAAAGTATCAAAGTTATGATAAAGGAAGGTAAGTAAAAGAGAAAGAAACTAATACTCCTCTGATTAGCTCGGTAGGATATGTATGAAGTTGCGGTTAAATCCTCCTCCAAGAAGAATGAATAAGTAATAAGAGCTTCCAATATGTGTTTCTTCTTCTTGTCTAATATAACATGCACATTTATAAGAAAAACGAAATGAAACCTCGCGTAAAATCGGCGATAAAACTATATATATAACAACTAAACTAGAAAGCGAGTAAGATATAATTCTTGTGAAATGGATGTTTGTAGTTTTTCTAGAAAATTAAGAATTGGAGATTTCCAAAAATCACAAGTTACACAGAAAATGAAACTGATAATCTGTTTCCACATTTCTTGACGCCGTCGGGCTTTAATCCCGATGCCGTCAGGTTGTCCTGACAGAAAGGGTCTGGTACGTTTTTCTATAAAAATTCTGGGAAATTTACCTCATTAAAACCTGGAAAAATTCCTGCAAAACATCCATTATGACTCGATACAAGGATTTGACTCTAACAAACATAGAAATATATGCAATTACAATTATTGTTAATCTCATGTTCATGTACTTAAAACTTATGTGATCTTCCCTACACTTATCTTTTTGTAAAATACCTTTATATGAAATTAAGACGAGGTTAAAAACAAAATAAAGCATTTTCACAAAATCTAACATGAGAATAAACAACAATGAAAAAGATATATTAACATACAAACAAAATTGAAAAACAAAACACGCAAACAATATGAAAAACAAAACAACCAAGCAATTAAAGCCTAAGCGAATATCCACATACAAATTTAATCATCCAACATCACAACATCAAATCGCCATAAGATCATCCTAATACGTAACCAAATAGAAATTGTCTCATAACACACCATCACCGTAATTGTTCATAACAACATCACAAATAAATGACATATCAATGGCCTGGGGTTGCATCATAACCGGTACTCATACCCACGAGGAACATGGGCGGTGTACCCATATGGCGGGTAGTCCTCCTCTCAGCCAGGGAATGGATCTATCTGCAGATGGAGCTCAATGTGATCACGCATGAAAAGATACTGCATCTTCCTGACTATGTGATCGTATGTTCAGCTGGCCCTCTGATCCTGCTGGGCTTTCCAAGTGTCTATCCTTCCCATCCAAGCTCCCTGTTGAGCCTGCCAATCTCCACTAGCTATGTGCTCAGAGACATCGGGCGAGCTATCGGCTCTATCCCCACTCGACATCAAGCGTTGCCGCCTCCTCCTCATCCTCATCATCATCTTTCCTTGGGCCCCGAGGGCGGTACCATGCATACAAGCCACCTAAATCCATGATTACCCATAGCCTTTAGAGACTTGAC
The DNA here is from genome assembly GCA_022545495.1 of Chrysanthemum lavandulifolium. Lineage (NCBI taxonomy): Eukaryota > Viridiplantae > Streptophyta > Magnoliopsida > Asterales > Asteraceae > Chrysanthemum > Chrysanthemum lavandulifolium. The sequence goes on along the minus strand of CM040241.1, from coordinate 125,231,156 downwards.
TTTACTACCTTGGGCTCTTACAACATTCAAGTACATCGAATCTCCCTCAAGATGCCATAAGACTCGATAAGCTTGGACGAACATGCCTCAGAACCCCGCCTACCGTCTCATCCCAATCGGCAATCCTCGATAATCAAGAAGCCAAAAGAGATGTTACAATGCACACCTCAACATGGATGAAGTAAAGGTAGAACAAATATGGAAGAGTGACACGATGAGTGGTGTCCTTGCGCCCGCTATAGTGAAAGCGATACACGGCACGAGCCTAGTCCTAGGATCCCGAATCCGCAGCAAGTGTGCTCCCGAATATACTCACGATCACCAAAGAGTTCCAAAACTGAATGCCCCATGTATCGCCCCCAACACCAATCCCGACTGCACTAGCCCTAATTACGCTACTCTCAAAGATCCTCAAGAGTACAACCCCACTCTCCAACCAAACTCCAATACCGAACAATCCTCTCCACTCTTCCCAACCTAAACCGGATACCTTGGTCACAAATCTCCGTGACAAGTCCCAACACACTTAGAATAGGATGTGAAATTCACGCACAAGCTCGATATACACCGCTCTGAATCCTCGAACAATCTCCCCATCGAGGATCCGTGGAACTTATCCCTCCTAATGCTATCTCGAAAATCCTTTCAAGCCCATGATTACGAAGAAACGACCAATCTAGAACCGCACCAATCAATGGTTTGGTGGAGTAGTTCATTATACCGGTTTTGGGGTCCATCCGTATCAAAGAAACCCGCCTAATATGGTTTCCTAACATTTTCTAATGACCCGGATGATCGTCTCTTCGCGCTTTGATCTTTTGCTCATTTTTGAAACAAAGAATCAAACAATGGGAACCACCGAGTAGTGAACCAAGTGAAAAATGGCATCGACAGCTTCGACGGCCACACGGTGGTCGACCGCCGTCCGACCAGAAAATTTTGCAAATCCGCATTTGCGGGGAAAATCAATGTTTATAACCATATTCTTAACCCAAACACCCCTCACCGCAAAGAAAGATGGTGTAATGGCAAGGAAGGCAAGAGTGGAGATAATGATGATTCTAGTTGATATAGTTAGCTTGGATGACCAAGGTAAGTAACTATGATTAATATAGGTTAATATAAATATTCTCATGTTTATGTTATTGAATGAGTTTATAGGATTTTGTCTTGGATTAGTATGTTGAATTAGTAGGAGGTATGCTTGAATAAGGGACAAGAAATAGATTATGGTTAAGAAGGATTAAAGTACGCCTATGTTTGTTTGTGCTTAAAAGTTATTATGTTATGTGCTATAATTATGATGTTGCTATGGTGATGGATATGATATTCGATATTCATGAGTTGATTAGTTCAAGTTGTTCATGATGCATATATGTGTGGATTGAAATATTAATTATATATTGATCTAGTTGCTTACTAAGCGAAGCTTACATTTTAGTGTTTAATATTTTGTAGGTTATGTGTGTTGGAGATGCTATAGTTTGGATTTATGCTTAAGGATTGGAAGCGGATCTTGAAGGTAGGAATGTATTTTAGGAGCTTAGTATGGAATACCGAGCTCAATGTGAAGGTTGTACCCCCAAAATTCTTACACGGTTTGTAAACGTTTGTCATGTGTCAAGTCATGTGACGAGGTCGTTAAATAAGTCTAGGTGTTAAATGGTGTGTACTAATGGTTATGGTCATGAATTATGTTTTAAAGGAGTGTTTGGAATAAAGTGTGTTTGTTCTCATTTTGGGTCAATTGGGTCGAGTAAATGTCTAAATATATTAAGGGATGTTAATTTTAGTCTATATGATGTTTGGTTTATATTGGAAAGGTTTAACCGTCCAATGGGCTGAAATGGTCGGATGGGTTGAATGGTTTTGTGCATAATTTTGTAAATGTGCAGGTCGGTCCGACCGACGGCGCCATGTTATAAGTGGTGACGGCGTCAGTTTGCAAGTCTCGAGCCGCGTGTTAAATTGTAATGTTTTGGGTCGCCACAAAGAGCGACGGCGCCATGGTTTGTCTAGCGACGACGCCAACCCGTCGCGACAGGTTTTATAAGTTCTCATTAAGTCATGACGCTTAACTGTAAGTCGGCATAGTTCGTATCACCCGCCGCTTAAAAGACAACCGAGTCTAGTTTCGTGGTAATGGTCTCAAAATCTAAATTATATATTTTCCGGTTGTTTAAAGAAGTGTTTTATGAGACTATGTTATATTTCAAACGCTCCGCCAAAAGTTTTTAAAATTCGTCAAGCTGGGAATGGGGCGAACAGTTTCACCACCACCACCATCCTAAATCCACAAGCAATAGAAGAGCTATTGTTTACCATTTGAGTTGTGAGTATACCTTTATGCTACCGACCCTTGTCACAAACCACTTTATCAACAACAGAGGCTCCTTGTTGTGCTGGAGGATAAGCAACTGCAAAATCAAAGTAATCATATATCGAACATGCTTAGACTACGGGATCCACAAATAGCACTGAGGAGTAATTAAAAATTAACAAAGCAATAAAACCGGTTTAACTTCAGCTTCACTAATCCTTTTGTGTTGTAACTCCACATGGTTTGCATTCTTTTTGTTGTAAATGTAGGATGGTTTGTATACTTGAAATTGCAGCAACACTTCACATTCCATACTCTATCATGATCACTCAACAATTAAGGCTCCCATTAAACGATTTTAACTCTACAAATTGTGTCATCATTACTACAAATTGAATATAAGAATGAATCTTATAGTATAATAGATTAATAAGGAGAGAGAAATTGTGTCAGAAGAAAGAAATTGTGCTAGAAAAGAGAAATGTTTTGTCATCAGAGAGAAAACAATTAATTTTATAGTATTTTGTAATACTTCGCAATTAAATCGTAATATGTGATTTTTTTTAAGTTAGAAAACGCAACTCTTCCATTACGAATATATTTTGATATTTTGCCAAAGTATTTGAAAAAAAAAAAAAAAAAAAAACTTTAACAAAATTAACAAAATAGACATCAAATTAAAAAGGATAAAAAATACGCTTATCAAGATAAATTGTTTTATGAAAACTTTATAATTTTACATATACATGAGATCAAAGACGATGATTGTATAATTTAAAGTTGTAAAACTGCTAGCGCTTAGTTGGGCGGTCGAATGCCGCCTAACAATTAATCTACGTCGACGAGGATTCATCGTGATTAATCGAGTTGGATTTTATATAAAACTTATATTATTTTTGAAATTATATGTATAACATATATGAAATGCTTTAAGGGGGCGTTTGGTTGGGGTAATATAGAGTATATTGGGGGCATTTGCATTTCAATTCCTTTTAAATATCCTATTTGGTAACTCAAATGGGGTCATTTGAAGTAATTTACAATTCCACGAAACGCCAAAATGGAGAGAATTAAAATGCCTCCAAAAAGTGAAGAATTTTAATTTACTTGAAAAACAAATTTATAAACTTTTTTCTTATTGTCTTTTTATAAACTTTTAAATAGAATATTTATGAATTTTTTTTAATAAACTTTTTTTATAAATTTTAATTTATAAACTTTTTTTTTAAATTTTTATAAACTTTTTATAAGTTTTTATAAACTATTTTAATAAATTTTTATAAACTTTTTTATAAATTTTTATAAACTTTATTTTGTAAGTTTTTATAAACTTTTTTTATACATTTTTATAAATTTTTATAAACCTTTTTATAATTTTTTTTATAAACTTTTAAATAGAATATTTATGAAATTTATATTTAAAAAATAAAAAGTTATTTATAAATTTCTGTCAACCAAACATGCGAAGGTATTTAAAATTCGGTAATTTCAAATTACCCCAACCAAATACCCCCTAAGGTTCAAAGATCAATTGGTTAAATTAATTTTCAGAAAGCAATTTCCAATTCATTTTGTGTCATAAACATTTAATTGAAAAAAAAAAAAGTATATACCTTCATATTTTTTGTTAAATCGCTTCTTGACGTGTGTTTAAATAGTTGTGTCGACTAACTTTATAAAAATGCGAGGTATATTGAAAATAACCCTTAATTTTAGTTTCTAATAAAAAATGACCCACGTTAACTGATTAGGCTGGTTTTGTCGGATTTAGCCGATTTATGCTTGATTTATGCCCGATTTGCTGATTTTTATCTGATTAATCGTTATATTGACCGATTTATAATAAGCCCGACTAGAATAAAATTGGGCGGTTAATCCCGTTAGCACCTAAGCGCCGATTAATCTGCCGCATAGGTCGATTTTACAACACTGATAATTTGCTTGAAAGAGCTTGTTTTCTGCACCAAAGTGACACAAGTGATAATTTACAATTTTTTTTTTGGTAAAATGGTGAAATATAATACTCCATCAACAATCATATGTACACAACAATCATTTTAAATTCATAATTAAAGTGAGGATAATCTCGTCATTTCACAAATAAAAGTCTTAATTTTAACAATATATTATAAAATAGTGAATATATCTAGTGGTAAGAAAAATAAAATGGAATAGTGGTAAATATTCTTACCACATATTTTAAATAAAAGAAAGAATTTATGGGAGATCATCTACTTTGTAGACGATCTAAAATGCATGGTTGTGATTTCTTCTCATCTTTCTCATTTCAATATTACTTCTCATTTGATCCGCGCTCGTAAAATAGAGTCAAGTTAGAAATAAGTGTCAATTTTTTTTGTTCACTGTTTTAGCAAATGTCCCTAACTAGAATCAAAATTTCAAATTGACTATGACATGGAACAATTTTCAATATTGACGAGCCAACTTGATAAAGATACATTTTATATATTTATTATTGGCAGATATGGTGAGACTATACTGTATAAATGCAGCTGCTGCTTCATATCATATCCTATCAACATACACAACACCATCACCAATCTTAACCCCATTCCCTCACCACCTTTATTAATGACATCGTCCAATATGAGAGTGGCGGTTGTGGGTGCCGGAATTAGCGGGCTGGTTTCTGCGTATGTACTAGCGAAAGCTGGTGTCGACGCTTGTGTTATATGAGAAAGAAAACTATCTAGGTGGTCATGCAAAGACCGTCACCATGGACGATGGTGTTGACTTGGATTTGGGTTTCATGGTCTTTAATAGGGTACGTACTCCTACCCCTATCATTTTTATCCATGCATTGCAATCTACAATCATATACGATACGTTCGATCATATAGATAACTTTTAAAAATTTATGCACGTGCAGGTTACATATCCCAACATGATGGAGCTGTTTGAGGCACTTGAAGTTGATATTGAGCATTCTGATATGTCATTCTCAGTAAGCTTAGATGAAGGCAATGGGTGTGAATGGGGTAGTAGAAACAGTTTATCAAGTTTGTTTGCACAAAAAAGCAACGCCTTTAAATCCTAAATTCTGGCAGATGATTCGAGAAATCCCCAAGTTTAAACATGATGTTTTGAGGTAAAGCACACAATTGAAAGTTGCAATTATGCATGTCGTAAAAATGTGAAATGAAAACATGAAAAGTATAACAATAAAAAATGATACAAAAAACAAACTATGTTGCTATAACTACAGATATATATAGGTACCTTGAAGAGGTTGAACACAACCAAGACATTAGGCATGACCAAACATTGGGGGACTTCATCAAGTCACATGGTTATTCTGAATTGTTTCAAAAGGCTTATATTGTAAGAAAACGATAAAATCCGTGTTTTTTAATATTGAACCGGTTTTATGAGTTGTGTGTGACACAAATTTCTATAACAGGTTCCGATATGCTCCTCCGTCTGGTCATGCCCTGCAGATGAAGTTATGAAATTCTCAGCCTTTTCTAGTTCTCTCATTTTGCCGCAATCACCATGTGCTTCAGGTATTATTCGTACCTAAAGACCCAAACATTCAAAATATTATGTCTTTACAATTTGTGTCATTTTATTATCAGCTCTTTGGTCGCCCTCAATGGTTTACAGTCAGATAGCGTTCACGGACTTACGTTAAAAGGTATCCTATTATTTTTATTCTTGCGTATATTAATCAGATTCTCTATAACATGCTCACATGAATAAAAGGTCAAAGAAGTACTGGAGAACAGAGGATGCCAAATAAGAACAGGTTGTGCTGTTCGGTCTGTATCCAAACGCGATGGTAAGTATTAGTATTTATTTATACTAACTAGCTTTTTAGTCCCATTCATTTGTTTAATTAGTTTTATAGTTTTTTAAGATTATATGTTAAGGTTTGAGAGTTTCTGACTTCGGATGATACAAGTGTCAATAGGCTGTTTAGTAATGTGTGAAGATGGATATGAAGAAAGGTATTCTGGATGCATAATAGCTACACATGCGCCAGATACTCTAAGGATGTTAGGAGAGCAAGCTACATATGACGAACGAAGAATACTTGGCTCTTTTAGTTACGTCTATAGGTATGTGATCGATGCCTTATACTTTCACAATCTCAAATGCCAATAACACCTAACAATTACCTTTTTTTTTTTTGCAGTGATATATTTCACATCGTGACACAAGCTTAATGCCTAAGAACTCTTCAACAGGAGTGCATGGAACTTTCTTGGAAATGTGGACAACAGTGTTAGCCCTTATAATGTGTTTAGATCAAACGTTAGTATTTAATTACGCATGTTTAAAGACTTTAGTATATTATGTAATGTATGTAATTCTGTAATTATGTTTGGGTCGAAACTGTAATGGGTCGAATTCTGCACAAACCCAAACAGGCCCATTCATGCATCTGTAAAGGTAGAAACGGTTACTTCTCCCAAGCATCACAACGCTTGAGAAAAACCTTGGTACCGCTTTCACATCCTATTTAAGCGTGAGTTTCAACCTGTGGAAATCACAACAACAACCATTAACAATTGTCTGCTTTATATAATTATTGTTAGTATATCGCTTGTTTGTTTTACCCATTTATCGTTTTATTCCAAACACCCCATACGCAAACCTCCAATCCAAAACCATGAAGTCTTTACTTAGAACGAGTAACGCTGGTGAGAGTCCGTTAATAAATGGCATCGTAGCTTTGGTTCAAGACCGTGGAAACACCAACGCTCAAACATTCAGATTTCAAAGTGACGCTACCTTTGAGGAAACTCCAAGCGCATGTTTCAATGGAACATGAGAAGGAAGTCGATTTCACCAAAAGGAAAGCACCATCGTTCAAACGGTCCTCGACAACGAAGCATTCAACGCAAATGCCAAACCGATGGCAAGATCGTGAAGAAGAAGACCGCCCAAAGAAAAAGCGAATAAAGCAAAGTGTTATATATGCCGAGAAAAGGGACACCCTTTTCATGCGTGCGAACGAAGAAAGAAACTAGCCACGTTGAATTGGAGCAAGAGGCACTCTAACGAACCGGATAATTGACCAAGAAAGAATGTATCCCAAAAGGTTTACATATATGGCGACTACACTTTGAATGGAACGGATGACGACGGTTGGAACGATATTTGGTACGTGAGTAAACATTATAAAGTTCATATGTGCCCTAGGAGAATTAGGTTTGATGATGTGAATTATAAGTTTAAGTTAGTAGGAAAGATGAACATGATTGCAAATTTATATTCTCATATGGAATTGGCACTACCACTATCAAAACAGAGTTGGGTAATTTAGTCAGGAGGCAACAATATACTCCAAGTTTCGCATAATATCCTTAGTCTAGAATTGTTAGAAGCAAGGATTTTCTCGTGAAAATTAAGGATGCTAGATGTAGCATATACCATATGTATTATGATGAGGAAACAGATTCGATGTGCCACGTGAACATGGAAAAGAAAAAGTTGGACCGAAAGAAGTGGTACAAGAACATAATCGATTCCGCAAAAGTATTTTGAAGCAATTGACCCAGTGAGACGAATGTTCATTAGTTGGGGAATAGAAGATCTAGATTGGAATAAAGATGTAACCTGTGATTACATAGACGAAGACTTCCTCGCCTCAATGGAACATTATACGCCTCAAGGTTAATTCATTCTAGATTTCTCTCATTCATGAACTTGTTGAAAAGGATAGTATATTATATAAGAATGGGAAGTCCTCAACAAGAGATTTGTAGATATGATAAGATGATTTTACTTAGTGCACTTGAATTACGATGCACTCGTTGTAATACCACCGTTGTCAAAGATGTCAAGTGAACTTGCTATGTTTGATGAAAAGTGTTGAAAGTTCGGTGGTTATTTTCCGTCACCGCGGTGATAAATGGGGAACCATAGCCCAGCATAAGGCCTAGACATCGAAGATGGAGAAGCGATCAAGAGTTGTTATAAGAAGTATTTGGATCTAGTTGTAGTCTACCATGAAACCGCTAGTGCGCCTTGGGGTGAAACGTCAAAGAATGTAGGAGACGCAAGCAAAGTCGACTGCCATGGACCTACAAGACCGTAAGGACAAGAGGGTGAAGGATGGAGCAATAGAATCCAGTCGAGACCATTTCGGTGTGAGGCTTGAAGAAAATGAAGAAGATGATGAAGATCATGATAGCAGTGGAGGAAGTAATGATTTCCAGATCATTACTTGAAAATACGACAAGTAGAAGTTCAAGGAGTTTGAGTCTAAAACATTAGGGGGGAAATTGTTAGCCCTTATAATGTGTTTAGATCAAACGTTAGTATTTAATTACGCATGTTTAAAGACTTTAGTATATTATGTAATGTATGTAATTCTGTAATTATGTTTGGGTCGAAACTGTAATGGGTCGAATTCTGCACAAACCCAAACAGGCCCATTCATGTATCTGTAAAGGTAGAAACGGTTACTTCTCCCAAGCATCACAACGTTTGGAGAAAAAACCTTGGTACCGTTTCACATCCTATTTAAGCGTGAGTTTCAACCTGGAAATCACAACAACAACCATTAACAATTGTCTGCTTTATGTAATTATTGTTAGTATACGCTTGTTTGTTTTACCCATTTATCGCTTTTATTCCAAACACCCTATACGCAAACCTCCAATCCAAAACCATGAAGTCTTTACTTAGAACGAGTAACGCAGGTGAGAGTCCTGTTAATAAAATGCCAATAACACCTAACAATTACCTTTTTTTTTTTTTTTTTTGGCAGTGATATATTTCTACATCGTGACACAAGCTTAATGCCTAAGAACTCTTCAGCGTGGAGTGCATGGAACTTTCTTGGAAATGTGGACAACAGGGCTTGCCTAACATACTGGTTAAATGTGCTTCAGGTTTACATGAAATGAAATGAAATTATTTATAGGGTTTAAGCTGTTAAATAGCCACGTACTTTCTCCAATGTCTCGATATGACTGCATTTTTTTTCAACCCTGTTAGGTAGTGACTTTTTTTCGTGTCGATATAGACCAGATTTCTCTCGCCTACGTACCATTGCCCAAATACTGGGTTTGTGTGACGGCTTGCCAGTCAATTGGCTTGCCTACGTGGAAAAAAATAAAAAATTAAAATTTTAATTTTGAAAAAATTAATTTTTAAAAAATTTACGCTTTAAAAAATCGAAAAAAACCTTTACGCTTTTTCAAATAATAGTTTCGCCGCTAGTCCCCGCTTAATAATAGTTTTCACCGTTTTTGTCTGCTTTTATCCGCTGCTCGCTTTTAACCGCTTTCCCCTTTTTTACGTTTTCGTCCGCTTTCATTCTTTTTATAGTTTTTTCGCTTTTTCTTACGCTTTATCCGCTTTTCTTACATTTTTCTTAGATTTTGTCCGTTATTCTTACGTTTTGTCCGCTTTTCAGACGCTTTATCGGAAAAAGTTTTAAATTTTTAAAAAATTTACGCTTAAAAAAAAAAAAAACCTTTATGTTTTAAAAAAAAAAAAACATTTACGCTTTTTAATCGTAAAAAAATTAATTTTTTTAAAATAAACCCTTACGCTTTTTTAAATCGAAAAATTTAAATTTTTTAAAAAATTACGCTTTTTAAAAACCTTTACGCTTTTTTTTAATCGAAAAAAAATTTAATTTAAAATGTAAGAAAATCTAAGAACAACGGACAAAATGTAAGAAAATCTAAAAAAGAAAAACAGATGAAAACCGATAAAACGCATTTAAAACGGACAAAACATAAGAATAACTGACAAAAATCTAAGAAAATGTAAGAAAAAGGATAAAACGTAAGAAAACTGGACAAAACATAAAGAAAACGGATAAAACGTAAGAAAAACTGGACAAAAACTATAAAAAATAATGAAACGGACTTAAAACGTAAAAAAGGGGAGACGGATTAAAACGAACAAAACGGATAAAAAGACAAAAACTAAAACTATTATTAATCGAGGGACTAACCCAATAAACTATTATTCAAAAAATGTAAAGGTTTTTTTTCTCGATTTTTTTAAACGAAATTTTTAAAAAATTAATTTTTTTTCAAAATTAAAATTTTAATTTTTTTCCACGTAGCAGCCACGTAGGCAAAGCCAATTGACTTGGCAGTTCACGCCACACAAACCCAAGTTGACCGGCAAGCCACGTGGCAAGAGAAAGATGCACTATATCGATACGTAAAAAAAGACACTACCTAACCAGGGTTGAAAAAAAGACAAGACTATATCTTATTATCGGAGAAAGACGCCATTATTTAATAAACTTAAACCCTTATTTATATTATTAGTTATATAAAATAAATTGAGATGATGTAGATCCTTAAAAACGCCTACTTCTGTTTGTATGGTTTTATCTTTAAGTGCATAAGTTTACAATTAGCATCAAAATGATGCAGAATATTGATGGTAAGGGGTTACCTTATTTGGTTACCTTGAATCCACCACGGACACCTGAAAAAATGTTGCTGAAGTGGACAACTGGGCATCCAATCCCATCAGTTGCTGCCACGAAGGCTTCTCTTGAGCTTCAGTGCATTCAAGGGAAGAGAGGGGTCTGGTTCTGTGGAGCATACCAAGGTACATCATCATGTCTAGCTAATTAATGTTCCATGAGTCTTGTATATATTCAATCTAAACAATTATATTTTTTCTATATAAGTCTTATGAAACTTTGAAAATAGTTTCAAAATTTATAAATCGTGTCCTTTAAAGTTGTAAAGAAATCTCTTAGATACTTGGAAGTCATAGTTGTTGATATTTCTTTGGACCTAAAGATAGTGACACAACAGGTCTAACTATCTGAACCCAATTTCTAGCAATTCAATTATTGTTTAGATTTTGGTATACATTTCTATGTTTACCGGTCTTAATTGTATCTTCGTTAATCTCGATCTGAAGTAATTATACTGACTCTTATACTTCATTTATATTGGTTATGGATTCCATGAGGATGGATTGAAGGTAATTTAACTTGTAAAATTAGACTTTCGCAACTATTGAACAATATTGACTTTTAGTTTATTCTTGTGATAATTCATTTTTATGATCTATTGCACATCGAAAAACATCAGATACATGTCTCATAAGGATTTATATCGTATTGCAGGCTGGTATAGTTGCTGCAAACGGCGTGCTTAGTAAGAGCTGTGAAATTCTCAACAACCCCAAACATATGGTACCGTCTTTGATTGAAAATGGTGCAAGGATATATTTTGCTAGGTTTCTTCAAGATTACGTTGTAATGGGAACTTTAATGTGAGTTACATTATATCTTATTCTTTAACACAATCAGCTCAACTAATAGAGTTAGCAGTTCCCTATGGAACCAAACATGTGCACATGAGATTGTTTACATATAGCCATTAGTTAGTACCATGTCTTATTATTCTTATTTTTTTGGTTCAAGTAAACCGAGTCAGTTTTATTACGGCTTATTTCTTCCACCACTAAATGAGCTCGTACATAAATAACATGTTTTTTTTCTTCTTGCAGTATATTGGAAGAAGGTGGTACAATGTTCAGGTTTCAAGGAACCAGTAAAAAGAGTTGCTTGAAAGCTTATGTGAAAGTTCAAAATCCCCAATTTTACTGGAAGGTTAATGCTCTAGTTTCGCTTTTAAATGAGGATCTTTTTCAAGATTGTTATTTACCTTATCTAAATGTTCCAAAAAGCTTAACACTTGTTGTAGATTATCACAAATGGCGATCTAGGTTTTGCTGATGCATACATAAATGGAGACTTTTCCTAATTGATAAACAGAGTGGCCTTCTAGATATGTTTATGGTATGGTTTGTTGGTATTGACTTGGTTAAGTAGTTCCTTAATTTTCATGATTTCCTACTGAAATTTTTGGGGTTTGCAGATTTTCGCTGTTAATAGTTCTTTACAAAGTTCTGCTTCAAGGTTTGGCAAAAGGTAATTAGAAATTCCAATTAAATGAGTGTCACATGTAGCAAATGTTTGAAATTATATACATACAGTTATATATTCACAATATATTTACACATAATGCATTGTTTGTGAGTTTTAGAGGTTGGCGGAGGCCAATGTTTTCAACAGCTATAATATCATCTGCAAAGTACTTCTATCATCATTATTCAAGGAAAAACACTTTTTCTCAAGCACGCAGGAACATATCACGCCACTATGATCTGGCATGTGAACGTTTTCTTATCATCTTTATACCTTTTTTTCTACTTTAATAAGAATTTTTCAGGATAAAGCTTACCATCTTCACATGGATTGTTTCTATCATCTTAATATACTTCTTGTCATATTGTTGTAGAGTAACAAACTCTTTTCCGTTTTCTTGGACGAGACCATGACATACTCATGTGCAATATTCAAGGTTAATGTTGGGATTTTAGATCTAGTTAACCAGTAACCTCTACGAGTACGCAGCGGATAATGGATCTAGTTAATACAATTATGTTAACACGTAATTAATAAACACATAATTAATACATTATTAATTAATTAAAAGGGATAAAAGAAAAGCTAACCTTGTTTGGCAATTGATCTCAATTAACGGAACAAGAAACCTTACGAAACCTTTAAGTATCTAAATAGATACCTCAAGAGTATCACACACAAACCCGATTCACGATACGCTCGATAACCGCTAGTCGAGAACGTAAACTACAAAACCAATCAACACCTTTGACCCATGAATAAAGTCCACGTCCAGAAAATACCAAGGAACTATTCACCTTATTCTGTCCGAGAAAAGAAACCGAAAACAGTTTACTTGCACCCGATATCGGACGCACCTTGTCCGATATCACTTACTTCTGTCCGAGAATGAAATCACAAGCAGAAGCAGTTGCGTCCCTTGTTACTGCTGCTATTGTGTCGCTAAGGAGACAAAGAACAAACACTAACCAATTAATCTAAACACTTGAGTTGAATGCAAGTTTAGATACTAACCAAACAATCAAACCCTTAATCGTTTACTTGAGATAAACTATCAAGAGCTAGAAGAGCAGATATATTAATTGGTTTTAGGGATAGGAGAAGGTTTTTGTACGTGAGTTTTGTCTTGGGTATGTTTGTTTATATAGCTAAACAAACCAACTCCCACAAGGAGTATAATCAGCTTGTGCGACAAGTCAAATCCCAAGCCAAAGCCCATGTCCTTTTCCAGCTTGTATTACCCGATCAATAAAGCACTCAAGGCCCAAGGCTTGCTGAATTCATCCCATGTAAGAGTCCAAGACATCCCATGGTCTATAAAACTGATCGGGTCAAAAACAAACATAACGGGTACAATTAATTCAAGTAGTAGTTTATGCTCAACACGTATATTTGTTTATCGCGTGTGCCCCATCGGCTCATACACGCTTAGTTGTTTTGTCGTGTTTTAAGACTCCACAAACCAACAGCCCCACTGGGAGTTGGTGTGTCGAATGGCACACAAAACTAACGACGGAAACGCTTAGCAAACGCCTCACTCGCTTTTAACTAAAAGTGTCCGAGAGAATAGTTTCGTAAAAGTTTCTCAAGAGCATGGTCATTCAATGTCTTGCTCTAATCATCCTTTGTTATAGATACCGTTAAACCATGGATTATGGATCTCAAACCATTCCATATAGTTTAACCATTTAGAATCTCGTTATAGATTTTAATTCAGATATACCAAATGTAATCAAGAATCATCTTGTATTACCCTTCGGGTCCGCCGATAGCTTATCCGATTAAATCTAGAGGCGCCATGGTATCTTTCTCACATATCAAGTGGAGTAACAAATCCTTTATTGACTACAAGTGTTGTGGATGCTCGCTCACATCACTCCAAATATAGCTTTTATAACTACCTTATTCGAGATAGCGCTTGCTGATACTTACAAAGAATGATATTCACACATAATGTAACTTGCTTGTATCTCAAGTCTAAGGATGAAGATAACAAACCATTTTCAATATTTTACTTATGACAAGGATCCAAAAGTAAATGTTTGAAAGTTGGGGAATCCAATATGCATCTCTAGTGAATACATATGAGTTTGGTGGGAACAATCCGAATTCTCGTTAGAATTATAACCAACACTCACATTTGCCTTATCATAACAATGTTCCCATATTATTAACCGACAATGGACATATCTAGAATAATAAAATTATTCAAGGATTAAACATGCAAATATAAGATAACAATTATTATATATATGAATAACAAATACCAAGTATCTTTATTCATCATAAAGTAAAATTGTCAATCAATCCCAATTATCCAAATACTAAAAAGATATGCATGAAACTCATTTAGTAAGTCAAGCCTAATGTTTCCAACATTATCAACCTTTCTTTACAAGAAAACTAAATAGTTATCCGAGTAAACTTTCCAAAACTTATTTCAAATATCACATATAGTGAGTGATTTGAAATATAAGATGAGTGTCTTATCTCATATGCTCATACTATTGCAAGAATTATAGTATGGAGATGTCGCCTTACCTTGCATGAGGTATTAGAAATCAACGACATACCGACAATCATCTTTACAGCTTCTAAAAGTGTAAAGTATTCTCATTCATTAATGTAATGCAACAATGCTCTATGTTGAGCACAACTAGTTAGCGATTTTTCATAAATGATAAAATCCTACTACAACTAGTATAAATAATCCTCTAGCATCATTTGTACTTATACAACAATATGCTTTATAATTCAGAAACATCTTTATTAACAATAATCTAAACTCTCTCAATTAGATATTGTTGTTGTCACCATTTTGTTCTTATACAAAAGCAACAACTAGTCTTATACACAATATAATATATACATGATGAATCCTTAGTTAAAACAACATAAGGATTCCATCCATGTAATAAATTACTCCAAGTGAAATATATCATTTAAGACTTGCTCGAATGATATATTGCATTTGTGTCAGACTTAATTTTTTCGCATTTGTTTATTCCATATAAACATCTATTCCAAGGTTGTTTGTTTTATTCCTAAATTTCAAGTGAAGTTTCATTCCAAGCTTAAGGATCAATATCTAGCTTAAATAGAATGATATCTTCAACATGTAAATTTTAAGGAAAAACACAATGCTCCCACTCAATGTTAGATGTACTCAAGAGATATCTTAATTCAACCAGAATCACATTGTAATTAAATTCAAGATCTCAGCTCCTAGATGCATGATACAATCCAAAACTTGGATTGCTCAAATTTTGTATACTACATAAAGATAATATAGATTCATAACCCTTTTTATTACACACCGTCCTCGCAAAAGGTAATCATAAAGAAAGAGTTATAAAATCTAATTGTCATATTCAACATACATGTCACATGTATGACAATTAAATATCTTTATATAATTAATGCGTGTATTATATAAGAAAATTTAATCACAGTCAATTGCTTAAGTATGATTAAAAACTTCTTATAAAATGCCATGCATTAATATGTATACAATTTTCGTCCTTGTGAGTCTTTCTTCAAAAGAAACTCATTACCTCATAGGTTAACTGTTAGGCGAAATAACAATCAAGCTCAAAACTCGATTTGCCTTTTAAGGATTGCATCTTATCATTCATAGTTCTAAAACATTTATCAGATTCAAGATGTGATAATATATTTTAGTAGTTAGCTAATTTACAATAATCTTCTAACTTATATCCCTCAGCATTGATATAAAATATCAATCAAGTGATGAGGCATCCTTTCAGATTTATGAATGAGAGTAATCATTATACTTCGGTCGACATTTACATGTTTAACCTTAGTATAACATTAATAAGTGGATTTTAGAAGGTTAAGTATTTTGTTCTCAAATAACTTTGAGATTTGTATATGCTCCCACTTACTTTTGTAAGTAGAGACAATTCTCTAAATACTTAGTATTTAAGCAACAATAAATTGTTCTTTATGGAGAACAACAAAATACATTTTAAGTTCTCATCTCAAGATTTGTTAATAAAATGCTTCATAAGATTTTAACAAATTCAGAACTTAAATCAAGACATAATGAAATTCCTTCCAACAACTCAAATTAGGTTTATAGAAAACTCTAATTTAGTATCACTCTTAACCAAAAGTTCTAGCAATAGTTTTATGTTTCGTCAAACTAGAAAGAACACCAAAACTACAATCTTCAAGCTAGAAGTGTAGAAAACTCAAAATCCAAAAGGATTTAGGATTCAATTGGTTAGAGTGGTAAACCTCAAACCCTAATGAATTAGGGTTTTCATTATAGGTTGTCTTGAATACCTTCTAGGTTTGAACTATATTGAGTGTATTCATGACACACGCAATTTCTAACCTTGATATGTTTTGGAGGTAGAGCAATTAAAGCTATCAGAACCAAACTTTATGAATAAGGTTTGATCCAACACATTAGACATACCATAATGAAGTGGTATCCTATGAGTTATTAGAATTGTGAAACTATATCAGAATTCTATAGATAACTTAATTTTCTTTGGACCAAATACTTGTCAATTGGGTCGAGTCAAATTGCATATAAAGTATTTACTAACCAAGTGCATGCAATAATGTATATTCGTTGAACAATACAAGAACCTTATGTTCACGTGTTCACAAGAAGAAAGAACTGCTCAAGTATTATATGTTCATGTGTTAACAAGAAAACATAACATTTCAATAATACATTATCATTCTTTGAATAATTCAAAGCCTCATGTTTATGTGTTAACGAAGACATAACACATTTACTATATATACTTTATGTTATAAGTCATTGATTAATTCAAGGACTTTATAAATATGTCTTAACATGTAAGCATAATTATACTAACAAAAGTAATCATGAACGCAAACTATTGAGTTCTATAGTAATTTCAAGTTAATTTTATACTCGTAATTATGATCATTATCATATAACCATAATTATGTTGACTAAAACATGTAGTCAAATGTTGAAGTATCTTTACACTATATCATGACATTTGAATGTAGTAGGGCAATAAACATCTCATGTGTTTAAGTCCTAGTAGAATTTTATTTTACATGTAGTAGGGCATTAAACATCTAATGTGTTTAAGTCCTAGTAGAATTATTAGTTTCCTTTACCTTGCGGTTAAGAGATACCAATAATATTGTTGTTCCTTTCACACACTCGAGATTTCTCCCACTTGTAAGGTACAACATCATATTATGAAAACAAACAACACGTGATTGATTATTCAAACAATATGATAATGTCATAGAGATCATAAGTAGTTGTAGAACCATAGCCTTTAATAAAGAATTGTGAATTATTATTCTATAGATAACACTTCGTAGTTTACAGCCAGGAAGGCAACGTGTTATCTTATAAAATAAAATGCAATTTTCCTTTAAGCAATGGTTGTTCATATTCGAAAGTAATGGATTATTTCAAAGCTAGTTTGAAATGATATGGGTGACTATCAAGGAATAAATCCCGTAGCTCCCACCGAAATTGACAACATTACATGAATGATATTTCAAGAATAAATGCAACCGCCCCACCGGATTTGTCAACATAGTAAGTGTTACATTTCCAGTAGATAGCATATAGCAGTTTTATATACTTTCCTATTCTCTTCAAATGCCTACGAGTAGCATGTACTTAGGTATTGAGCAGAGTATATGAAGTTCTACTTATGTAGACAATGGACTAGCCATTCTATTATTCAAATAACTTGAATCTTTAGCATGCCTTCCTCCTTTATCGTCTACATAGCCCCAAGGGTAATTAGCACTTTAGGAATAATAAGAGTCCAAGAAGATTACCTAGCAAATATGCTAGTAATTCCTTTACTCTTTGCGGTTTAAACTCATACATCGTGACAAGTGCAGATGTTATTTATTTTGGTAGCTCTAAACACAATGTTTCCATTACACAAAATATTCTATCTTTCAATTAACTCTAGACCACTAAAAGGGTAATGAAAGATCATATAAGAGTTTATCAATTTTGAATCCTATCTTAGTTTGTCAACTAAGGAGAAAAGATAGGTATAAGTCTCACTCTTCTTACTAGGAAAGAGACTAAGTTTTTCTTTCAAAGAAAAACAAATTTGTTTACTAATTATGTTGCAATAACACAATTAATCGTAACATAAAAGTTCAAATCTAGTATTTTGATAATTACATTCTTAAAAGAATTAACTACCAAATTAATTACTAATTAAGACTAAGATCCATCTTGCAACCCCACTTAATTACCATAGGTCCGACCAAAGTGTAAAAAATAGACAAGAGGTAAGTTTACGAGCGTTAATTGCAAAATGCAACTCTTAGATTTATGAGATCGCTTAAGACATTAGTATCAAGTAATAATGTCAAAAGCATGTTTAGTTCTCATCTTATGCCTCGGTCCGAGGTCCCACCTGTGTTAACTCGATATAAGTCCACCAAGTATGAACGTAAAAATAACTGCAGGTCCCACCAAGGAAAATAATTACCATGGTTGGAAAGGCCCTTAGGTCCGACTGCAGAAGTCAATCCAAGTGCACGTGTTCATAGTCGGGTGGCATAGACTTAATATTAACAAATAGGTATGCACATATAATGTGGTAAAAGTCGTGTACAAAGAAGCATGCAAAACAACTTTGTAACACTAATTTTAAAACTTTGGTAATGACATCGTAGTGATCATCATGGTTCACTGTAGCTCCAATCGAACGCATTGAGGAGTGAGGACCGTAAGCGCAGTAAGCATAACCTTAGACATCCTTTCAAAGAGAGACTGCTCACTTCTTTAAACCCCTTTCTAGTTTGTTCTAGTGGGTGAGCCGTACATCCCAAGTGTCCATAGCGCCTAGTTTTTAAATTCTTGAAAACGTGTTTCATATATTAGGTCACTTTATTTTACAAAACAATTTTCCACGAATAAAATAGCAGTCACAATGAGCATGATATTTATGCGTGTAATAAAGACCAATATTAATGTTATGGTTACGATATGTATTATTCCATATTGCATACAATTAGGTGTCAAAACAAGTAATAATGCACATATAGGAATCACAAACATACAAGCATAAACATTAATATAAATAACCACATATTGTTCCGAGTCTTCCCCAAACGGAGAACCACAAGACCGTCACTAGGATGCAGTACCTAGATCGCCCCATACATCACTTAGAAACGCAATTGAGTGGGTCTTGTGGCCGGAAAAACACATAAAGTATGGCAATCCCAATTAACAAGTAATTACGCAATATATGTATTTAATCAATATGTAATTCTAATTATCACAATAATTCTAATTAACAATTAATAATTACAAATTAAATTTTAATTCTAATTAGCAAGTAATTTTAATTTAACATGTAATTCTTAATTAACAATTTAATTTTAATTAACAAGATAATTATAATTCACATGTAAATTAAATTCTAATTAACAAATTAATTCTAATTATCAATATAATTTTAATTTGTGTGTGACTAGTTATTATTTATTAAAATTGACAAGTATTGCATGTAATTGTCAAAATTAAAATAAAATATAATAACTAAACTAGGTTTCATGCAGCCTTTAAAACATGTTTATTAATATCGTAAACGCAGTAACCCATAATCGCAAAACGAGTTGGCTCGTGATGCCACCGCTGGGATTTTAGATCTAGTTAACCAAGAACCCCTACGAGTACGCAATGGATAATGGATCTAGTTAATACAATTATGTTAACACGTAATTAATAAACACATAATTAATACATTATTAATTAATTAAAAGGGATAAAAGAAAAGCTAACCTTGTTTGGCAATTGATCTCAATTAACGGAACAAGAAACCTTACGAAACCTTTAAGTATCTAAAATAGATACCTCGAAGAGTATCACACACAAACCCGATTCACGTATACGTTCGATAACCGCTAGTCGAGAACGTAAACTACAAAACCAATCAACACCTTTGACCCATGAATAAAGTCCACGTCCAGAAAATACCAAGGAACTATTCACCTTATTCTGTCCGAGAAAAGAAACTGAAAAACAGCTTCTTAATTGCACCCGATATCGGACGCGCCTTGTCCGATATCACTTACTTCTGTCCGAGAATGAAATCACAAGCAGAAGCAGTTGCGTCCCTTGTTACTGCTGCTATTGTGTCGCTAAGGAGACAAAGAACAAACACTAACCAATTAATCTAAACACTTGAGTTGAATGCAAGTTTAGATACTAACCAAACAATCAAACCCTTAATCGTTTACTTGAGATAAACTATCAAGAGCTAGAAGAGCAGATATATTAATTGGTTTTAGGGATAGGAGAAGGTTTTTGTACGTGAGTTTTGTCTTGGGTATGTTTGTTTATATAGCTAAACAAACCAACTCCCACAAGGAGTATAATCAGCTTGTGCGACAAGTCAAATCCCAAGCCAAAGCCCATGTCCTTTTCCAGCTTGTATTACCCGATCAATAAAGCACTCAAGGCCCAAGGCTTGCTGAATTCATCCCATGTAAGAGTCCAAGACAGCCCATGGTCTATAAAACTGATCGGGTCAAAACAAACATAACGGGTACAATATAATTCAAGTAGTAGTTTATGCTCAACACGATACTGTGTTTATCGCGTGTGCCCCATCGCTCATACACGCTTAGTTGTTTTGTCGTGTTTTAAGACTCCCACAAACCAACAGTTAATGTCTCTCTTCATTAACTGTATTGTTCCTTGTTTCGTGTTCAAGTAATAGACTTTGTTCTTATCTTCCAATAGAGTGAGGACGAGGACTTGAAAGCAGCACAGATGAGAAAAATCTCTTCGCTGATTAAAAAGTGAGCGTTTTACTTTCATGTTTAATAAGCAATAGTCATGTTAAAATGATTCTTTGTGTCCTTAAACTCATATAGGCAAAGTTGATAAGAACCATGAGGTTCTTGAGATAGGATGTGGTTGGGGATCTTTAGCTATCGAGCTAGTGAAACAAACTGGATGTAAATACACTGGAATCACCTTATCTGAAGAGCAACTAA
The DNA here is from genome assembly GCA_022545495.1 of Chrysanthemum lavandulifolium. Taxonomy (NCBI): domain Eukaryota; kingdom Viridiplantae; phylum Streptophyta; class Magnoliopsida; order Asterales; family Asteraceae; genus Chrysanthemum; species Chrysanthemum lavandulifolium. The sequence continues at coordinate 125,209,938 of CM040241.1, read as the reverse complement.
GTTATGCAGAAGCAAAGGTGAAGGAAGCTGGTCTACAGGTATGTTGTTAAGAAGCAAGGATATTAAGATTTTACCATCGTATGCATTTTGTAAACTCGAGTCTTCTTATCAATTAAAGTTACTTGTCTTCCTCTTTCAAACTCATTAATGCACTTGATCTTTCAGGAGCAAATCAAATTTCTACTATGTGACTACAGGCAATTGCCTGACACTTGCAAATACGATAGAATTATCTCCTGGTGAGTTCAGTTACTTCCTAGCTCTTCTTTAATAATGCCAGCTAAAAGAAATATATATGTTTGTTAAAGCAAAGACTATCTGCAGTGAAATGCTAGAAGCTGTTGGCCATGAATACATGGAAACCTTTTTTGGTTGCTGTGAATCAGTATTGGCAGAAGATGGGCTTTTCGTCCTACAGGTATTTGTATCTACATTTTCTTGATGAATAATGAATCTGAATTTTTTATTAAAAATATATGATAGCGCGCTGACTCTTTTTTTTTTTTTTTAATCTTAGTTCACAGCAGTTCCAGAAAATAAGTATAATGAATACAGGAATAGCGCAGGGTTTTTGAAAGAATACATATTTCCCGGAGGGTGTGTGCCTTCACTCGGTAGAGTAACATCAACAATGGCTGCATCATCAAACCTTTGGTAAGAGCGCTCAGGTGGCTTAGCTATTCTTTCGTTTTTTAAACTTGTCGTGTTAGAGCTCATACATGGATGCCAAAAATGCAGTGTGGAACATGTGGAAAATATAGGGATACATTATTACCAAACACTCAGATGTTGGAGGTCAAACTTCATAGAAAATCAAAGGTAAAGGAAGAGATTGTCTTTTATCAGTTACCATCAAGTGTTGTTTTTAAAGATGGCATTTGATGGTTGGCAATTTTACTTAACCCAGTGAAATCCTTGCGTTGGGCTTCAACGGAAAATTCATCTGTACTTGGGAGTACTATTTTGATTATTGTGCTGCTGGATTTAAAACCTGCATATTGGAAAATTATCAGGTACAGTAACTCTTAACTCTAAAGATGTATACAAGCTTATTGATCAATTTGCTCTATACAAGCTGACTACCGTTGCTAGTATTAAAACCCGATCTTTTCGCTCTTTTTTATTGAAATGTAATCATGGCAAAAGAGAATGATTGCCAACACATACATTTTATAAATAAGACACACAAACATGACAATAGTTTGCAATTCTTTGTTGGTTGAAGGTTGTTCTCTCTCGGCCTGGAAATGTTGCAGTACTGGGAGATCCTTACAAGGATGCGTCAACATGTAGTTGATCTCCAAGAATTAGACAATGCTTATTTAATCACTTAATAAATTGCTTTATCTAATTTAAATTTGAGCTGACTTTAGTATCAACAATCTTGCATTTTATTTTATGCAATTGATAACATGCAGTTTGTTTGTAACTGAATCCATGGTTTGTAATTTGAGTTCCATCTGGTATCACCATCATGAACTTTCATAGCGTAACTCTGTTGATCTATTCACAAAAGTCGAGAGAACAAGTACCATATATTCCAAAAACTTTTTCGAAAGTTTTATTTCCTATTGACACTTGGGAAGGGAATTGAAGTGATGTTAACTTTTTGTAGTGCATGAAGTTTTGCCACTATCAGTTACAACTTTTTCATATCAAATTTGAAAAGATATTATGTTCCTCAAACTCAATCCTGTTACTCCGTATTAACTAGATAGTGAAAGATAAAGAAAATTAACGAATAGAGCAAATGATAAAGAGAATCAACCAATGGACAAAAGCACTTGTCATGTAGCCAACCACTGATAGCTGACCACTTGTATAATAAGACTCGATCGTATTTGAATTTAGTCAGTCGTTGTTGGGAAATGGAAAGAAACAAATGAGAAAACAATAAACTGATCTGGGATAAGTTACGCTCTTTTTCGTATTTGACAACTATTGAAAGTGCTTATACATCGAACTCTAGCTAGAATATTTATAGCCTATAAACCCGGCCAGTTTGTATCAATAGTTACCATTGCTAATCAGCCCAAGCTCACTCCATCTACTTATCCGTCAAAATTCAACTTCAGGGGGTCGCACTCCTACTTAGCAGTGTTTTGAGTCCGTTAAACCATTCTTTTGACAATATTAATTGCCGGGTCTGTCTTCCTTTTTTACATAGTGTATACGATGCGCTCCAAGTTTAAACACTTTGAGCATGTATTATGTGAGCATTTTTTGAATAATTAATGAAATGATTCGCTTTCTCTTATAAAAAGATATACCTTTTGATAATCGATCGTTCATTTTCTTTAAAAAGGAGAATATTTGTCTGATAAATGTGAATTGAATACTTTGCTTGAGAATATATAATCATAAAGACAATATAAATGATAGTTTCAAACTATAGAAACACTTGTCATGTAGACTCCATCATAACCAAACAAACGCATTGAGCCATTAATATTTCATAATAACCTTCAACACATAAGCATCCAAGTAACTATGGATTTAACCCCTAATTTCAACTCCAAATAACATCAGAAAATGAAATCAAAGAAAACCAATAGCATGTGGTTCCTCTTTATTTAAAACACAAACATAACAAGACATAACTTAAACACAACTGCCCGATACGATTTGATCATAGTCGTCCTCAACAGTTGCAAGGATTGCATTTGCAGTTGTCTCCACACTTGCAGCTGCATCCACCCTCAGCAACAAAGCTGCTCTCACTTCCCTCAGCATACCTACATACATGTTCATCAAATTTCAATGTATCCGTAATACCTGTAGAGTAACAATTTTTTGGACATATTTAACACAGTGAAAATTGTAAAACTGATTAATCTGGTATGCATAGATTTAAATTAATCTCAGGTGTGGACAATTTCTTATATCTCCAAACTTAAACGTGTAAAACTTAACCTTTTTTTCTACATGTTATTTTGTTCGTCCTTAACTCCTTATATGATCGTATATTGATATATTGTCATATTACGTACATCTGTTTTCGGGCAACACCATCAACGATCACGGCCACAGTGACAGATTTCTCAACATCGGGGTACATTCCGCATCTGCAAACAAATATAAATATATTTAGATTTGGCTTAATGAACAACCCATGACAAAAGAAAGAGTTTAAGAAAAATGCAATCATTACCCGTTGCAGCCGCTGCCGCATGAGCAGCTTGATCCACAACCGCACTTTCCACTGCAGCAAGACATGATTGAGTAGTGTGAAAACTGAAAGGTTATTGGTGTTTTAGATTGGATTCACTGAAAGCTTGATGGTGTTCATGGTGCGATAGTTGTGTGCTATTTATAGAAATGCATGGTGAGGATCTACCGTACACGTGTATTGATCTCAGGATTTACGTATTTAGGGAATTGTTCCCATTGTCACTCTCTCACCTTCATCCACTAAATCAAATTATTGATTTTAGAGAAAAGTTAAACCAGAACAGTTTTTTTCTTATGAAATAAAAAAACACACTTTCATTTATTCTATTAAAATTAAAATATATCACAAATCGTTAGATGTTACGTGAAACTAGTTATACCGTCGCGATAAGAAATAAATTACCTTTATATAAATATGCACTTCAATATACTTTCGACGAATTTTTTTTTTTTCAAAATTTTTGCCCAGATGAATCACATGTGATTCGGAAAATCACGTGTGCTTTATTACTTTAAAAATCACATGTAGCTTGTGAAATCACATGTGATTTTATCAAGGAAAATTTGAAAAAAAAATCGTCGAAAAGATATAAAGTCACATATCTATAGAAAGATAATTTAATTCGTCGCGATGATATATTTTCAGTAATAGAGTTTCTCGCTTACAATCGTTGTTTAAAAAAGGTGAAATGTATTTTTGTTTGATGGAAAAATGAATGAATAAGATTGCATGATTTGTTTTTAGATAAAAATTGTTCGCATCAACTCCTTTTAATGAAACTAAATAGAAACCGTTCAAACAAGATGAAAATATGAACGAATATTATTCTAACTTTTGTAAATCTTGACATTTGTTATTTAATTGAGGAATGCTATCGTCATCAGGGGCGGATCTAGCCGGAAATCCAAGATGGTTTCTTGATTTAGTTAAATTGAAAAATGCAATGGGTCAACTAACCAACCGGTTAATTTTTCGGATCGGGTCCAATTTAATAAGATGCAATAACAAAAGAAACATTAAATATAACATAATAGTTAATACGTTTACAATTTCAATTTCACTTTGCGTTTAGGTTTTATAACTTGAAAACGAGCAATGATTGTATCATTACTAATACCTTTAAATTCTAATGTATCTTTTTCAACATATAACACTAAACAATCATGCATAAAGTTATTTCTTTTTATTATGTAAATCACTCTTAATGAGCTTTATTGTCGCAATTGCACGCTTCTACGATAAAAGTTGTAACCGCAAAATCAATACTAAGATGTGAAGTGTGAACCTTTGTCATCCAAGTATCGATTATTCGCTTCCTCCACAACTACCGATTAATAATTTAATGGTTTAACTTTTACTTTTTGTTTAAGTTAATAATTGATTATTAAATGGGCTAATTGTCGGGTATTTGGGGTTTAGGTTAAGAATATTTTTTTTAACTAAAAGTAAAGTATTTTTAAAAACTTTTCTAAGGTAGTTCTCAAATAATTTCTAAAGTGGTTCCAAAAAGAGTTTCTATATCGCTTTTAAAAGATTTCGTCGTCCAAGGTGGTTCCCAGGCACCACCTTACAAAGCTTAGATCCGCCTCTACATTCATATTAAAACATCCACAAATTTTTTCACAAAATAACGTATCAAGCAGTGATTGGCTTAATCAGAAAGAAAAGAGGGACTATAATAAAATCAACCAATCACTGGCTGACACGTTATTATGTGAAAGATTTTATGAGTGTTTATATGTGAATATAGCATTTCTTTATTTAATTAACGGAAAATGATTTGCATGCCTAAAGATATACCTAATGGTAAGATTGTGACACTTGACAAAATGAATAGTGAAGATAATGAAAGAGAAAATGGATATGGCATGTGTCAAATAATGAATTGATTAGGTATATTTTTAGACATATATTAATTGGATAAAGATCAAATAAAAAGACAAATATCCGTAAAAAGATAAAATTTTTTTTTTTTAAAAGTTCTCAAAAATTCCAAAAAATTTCACAAGATCGGGTATGATGGTGCATGAAAAGTTGTGAAAACTTTTTCTAAAAGTGGATATTTTCGAAAAAAATTATGAAAAAATACGTTTATGATTAAATCGTTTTTGTGCATCAAAATTGGTTTTGCACCCAACTTCTTTTGACTTTTTCATCAACATTGCCCATCTAACTAAAACAAGTTGAAAATTTTTTGCATCAAAATTTTTTATGATCAAAATTGCTTTTGTGCATTAAAAAAACGATCAAAACTCAAAATTATAAAAATGTTTTCACAAAAGTTTTATGCACCAACATACCCGATCTTGTGGAATTTTTCGAATTTTGAGAATTTAAAAAAAAAAAAAACAAATCTTTTTATTATTTTTACGGATATTTGTCTTTTTATTTTAACTTTACTCATATTAATTAACTTCTAAACATAGTTGAAACGTAATATCATCGCTCTTATTTTCCTGTCAAAATTATTACTCGTACCGTTGTACTAAGGTAATATGCATATGGTATATAAGAGCACAAGGTGTCATGACAAGGTTAAACTACTCATTCGGGGTCCACGGGTGCCACATCACTATAACAAACCTCTACAACTAACCCACACTCACTCACAACAAACCCTCACTCACTCACAACAAACCTCAACTTACTCATTTAGGGCCCATCACTTACAACTTTTTTTTTTCTTCACAGTTTCAAATAAACTAAATTTATTTATTAAAATAAAAATACAATAATTAAAAAAAATAAAAAAATAAAATAAAAATAATAATTGAATGTAAAGCGTTGTCAACAAGCCCAGCCCATTAACCCCACTAAAAAAAAACGTGTCTTCTTTCCCATCGTCACACACACTTGAAATAAAAACGAATAAAAAGAAAACACTAACAATCGTACACGTTTTAAGCTCGTCGTGCAGGTGGCGATGGATTAAACGACGAACCATGACGAGATACCACGGTGTCACAGCGAGCCAACCACGTTGGCATGACGAGCCATGACGAGGCCGACACCACGTGCTTTAAGTGTAGTACTAATAACTCCTTAACCAATAAAATTCAAATTTATGGTAATATATCTTTACTATTTATATAGTATTTATAAAGAGTGTATATAAATTGTTGAAATTTAAAATTGAGTAATGTTAGTATTTTATTAAACACTTGGTTAAAAATTGTAATAATATCTAGGACTAAATTAATATTTTAAATATGTTTAATATTTAAAGTTTTATCATTTTTTGTTATTAACTCATACACTTTTTTTCGCAAGTACTATAAATTGAAATCGCAAATTTTACATCAAGGGTTAAATCAAAATTACGTTTTTGCAAGTATAATTATTTGTCACTATAAACCGTCACTTTACGCGAGTATTCGCCTAGTTTACTAGGTAAAAGGTACGAACCAATTAAGAATATTCTACTAGAAATCCATGAACTAATCAAGCTATATCTCATCAAAAATATATATACTTTAGAAAATGTTAGGAGTAGGATCCTCTCAAGTTCAAAAATAAACTTGATAGGTAAAGTTGTGTTTTGTGTGAGTAAAAATAAAAATGGGCCATCATTACAAAATATTTATTTTATTGTAATTCAAATATACACTCATGTTGAGGTAAAAATCTGTAGTTACCCGAACAAGCTAATCCTTTGACTAATCCTTCGGTTGAGCTCTCCGGATTAAGTCCCTTCGGATCTGTTAACACAAAGACAACACGCGCTAGCCTCGCTTAGGTTTTATCCCCGCACAAACTCCGCGTGAGAATGAGTATGGTAATATGTCGAGTAAATGTAAGTGAGAATAAGATTAGAATTTGTTGACCTTGAATGTCGAGCTTGGCTCCTTTTATAGATGAGGAGTTTTGTCCTCACCAAAGGTCACGTGGGCGATAGTGACTCTTTCGGGCGGAGTTGACTTTACTGCTTGATTCCGTCTCGAAAGGGTCATGAGCCTTCGACCAAGATTCCTTTCCTCATATACATGATGATGTCGAAATCCGTTATGCCGAGGGTTATGCCTAACCTCCGATTATCTTGATCTAATTACGCTTGGTCTAAGTTGACTTGAATGCTTTATCCGAAGATTGCATGTTGTGTTGGGCGGTTTTTATTAGGACCGGAGTTAGGTTCCTCGGCACTTTACTAATATGCCGGGAGTTTGTATGTTGGGACATCGCCAACATGTCCCCCAAAGATCATGTTAATGGATGCATTCATTATATGATATTGGGAGTATGCGGTGATCCTCGGAGTATTTCCCGACCGCCCTCTTTCTTCTCTAGTAAACTTCTCTTTTTTTTTTTTTTTTTTTCGTGCGTTATGACACGCCGCCAGGTACGTGGCGCGTGATGCCTCGATGTTAGGGCACGTGGCAATGGGCGCGTGTTGTGTGGTGAAGATAGTGCCACGTCATCTCTGACACGACGAGACGCCTCAACTACCTCCCTTTTTCGCTTATAAATACGCTTGTTGCTCTCATTTTTACCACAATAAAATTTTCATTCACACGCCTCCTCTGCGTTATTTGGCCGGACGATTTTATTTGCTCTTCGTCTTCTACCCAGGTACTATTCTAGTTTTCCTTCTTTAGTTTTTAAGGTGTGATCATTCCCTTCCGGCTAAAATGTCAGAACCGTCCGGCTCTTCATCTGCTCGGGGATCTAGGTCAGTTTCCGAGGGTCCCTCAAATCCAAAACCTAAATTTGACTTAGATAAATATACCTCGATTATGACTGCCGAATCATTAAAATGGGCCGTGAAGGAATTTGGGATACCTCCGATCTTCATCCGAGGCTTCACTGGGTGATTTTACAATGGGCAACTGGGAGATGACGCCATAGGATTGTACTTAGAATATTTTATTGAAGGTGGGGTTTCCGTCCTGTTTTCTAGTTTTCTTTTAGATGTTCTTCATTATTATAAAGTTCATATATCTCAGCTAGTGCCGATAGGTTTACATAGGGTTACACTCTTTGAGGTATATAGCCGTAGCCTTCATATTACTCCCACGACTTCTTTGTTTCGAGCCTTCTATAATTTGCATAAGCAAGGGCACTGGTTTACTTTCGCTAAGCGGGATGGTAAGCAGCGCAAGGTTTGTTTTCAAGAGATCTTGTCTTCGTTGAAGGGTTGGAAAAGGCAATTCTTTTTAATTGATCGCCGGGCTGTACCTTTTGCTATGCCGTGGAGGCATCCGGATTCAGATGTCTCCGACCCTTTTCCTACCGGGGAATTTTCCATGCCTCAAGCGGATCTACTGTCCGCTAATGTTATAGACTTGATAAAATTCCGCCGGGTTTTTTGTATGCCGTGGGGTTGTCTCGCAAATGGAAGTATCCGGTTACAAGGCGCTCAAGGATGCCGAGGAATGGTACTTGGCCGTATTTTTCTTTATTAGTTTAAGATTTTATGTTTTCTTGTGACTTTAACGCTTTCATATGTTTTGCGCCTTTAACTATGTCCGACTATCTCATCAAGCCAAACTTCCGTAGTGGGGCGCTATGTCCCTAGGGATAACTATCGAGAGGACATGCTCATTTGATGCATGTTACCATTCCGAGTCCGGCCGGCACTAAGGTTCCTCCAAAGACTGAGGCTATGAAAAGGGTCGAGGTGGCTGACCCAAAGGTTTTGGAGGCCAAGGATAAGAAGAAAAAGGCTGCGGAGGCGAAAGCTCAGGGTTATAAGCATGCAAACGCCAAGTCAAGGAGGCTCTGGGCAACCGAAGCGTAGGAAGAAAATCCCCACCCCTGTGGTCAACTTGGATTCCCTCACGAATCCCACGCCGGTGAACACCGTTCCGCCGGAGGGTCAACAGCTGAATGATCCACCCTCCGTCGAGAAGGAGCATTTGGAGGGTCACTCCAGCAACAGGTTAGAGAATGATGACGCTGGTGTTGATTTGACCGTTGGGGTGGATCCCCAAGATCAGAACCCAGATCCGAAGGATCATAATGCTGAGGTTTCTCAATTTGTTGAACAACCGCTCCTCGTGAGGATGGTGAGTTGGTTTCTTCTATTCCGCATCGCTTTTTCCGCTGCTATTAATTCATGTGTACTTAACATCCATTTTGTATTTTGTAGCAACTTCTCCTCCTTTACGCCCAGGAAGGTGGTGCCGATGAAGATGAAGGTGCTTCATCTAGCGCTACCTATGTGCCGGGTGGTCGATCAAAAGGATGCGCGGGTTAAGGGGTATGGTTGATGAGTGTGTGAATACTCATCATTTTTGGTCAACTGAATCGCAAAACACTTAAAATGCTCGAAATGCATCAAAATACTCGAAAATATCTCAAAATTGTATTTTATATGTTTCGGATGCAAAATGTTTAAAATCGATGAAAATGAGCTAAGTTTGCATAATTGGCGCTTCAGTCCCGACTTTCAAATCTTGTCAAAATAGTCCCCGAGCACTTATTTTAAAGAAAAGTCACCAAAGGTCCTTTTGAAATCATAAGTTGTCATAATTAGTCCTTTGGTGAAAAATTTCAAAAGTTTTGAGAATTTACAAGTTTGGTCCTTCAAGTTTCAAAATTGGCAAAAATAGTCCTTGGAAGTTTGAAAATGTCTTTTATGGTCCTTGTACTATTGAAACTTGGCAAAAGTGACCCTTGAAACAACTTTGAAAAAATGGCAGATTTGGTCCCTTGTTTTTCAAAATTACAAAATGGTCCTTGTTATTAAACAAACCAACCTTTGGACCCCTGCCATATACCTTTTGACCCCTGCCAAACCCCTTGACCCTCCCTGTTTTGACCCCTGCCTAATAATACTCCCAAGTCAAACACCCGGTCAAACAACTCACCCTTTTCCCTCATTTTTCTTCTTCTCCCACCTGCTTGCCTGCAACACCAGACCTTCACCATCCTTCCAGCTCAACTCCCACTCTCCATGTCCCCTCCACCTCCACCAAACAACAAAATGCATTAAATGCTCCCTCCTCCCTTGCACTCAACCCCCAGCTGTTAAAACCATTTTGGCGCCAAAAATCTCATCAATGGCCAAAAATGACTCAAGTGATCCAATGGCTGTGAAAACAAGTGGGAAATGCTGAGAGGACAAGTGGAAGACTTTTTGATGATAAATTGAAGGAAGAGAAGTCATAGTTAGTAGTAGTTTTTATTTTTAAATTCCTTGTATGTCGTTTTTACTTAAATTGTCTTAATTAGTTTCTAAATCAGAACCTTAAGCTTTCTTGTATTGAACCTAAGTTGTTTAATCATTGTACTTTACTTTCAAGTATCAATTCAAGGTTTTTATCATAGTTCATGTTTTTGTTTCTGTTTTAAGTACAGCTTACATGATCTTAAATCCAAGCTCCAAAGAGCTTATTTCTAAACTCAAACAAGCTCACCAAGTTGTTGATAGCTTTCATGAGCTTTGGAAATGTGTACAAACAAATTCTTCCTTTGGTCAACGAAAGTCAAAGTTCTGATTCATGGTTAAATTGGTTCGAATTGCGATATAATGATGGATTTGGGTTGAATTATATTAGTTTAGTATAGATTGGGTTTTGTTTAAAGTCGGACTTCAAGTTAGTCTTCAATCTCTTTTCCTTTAAACTATTTTGAATCAGATTACTACTGCTTGATCTTGCTTATCTTAGATCGATCCGTGTTGGTTTGTATTGCTTCATTAAGGTGCATTTGAGTTTAGTTAATCTGATTGAGGTAGATTTAGCTTGAATAAGTGATTCGCCACATAAGTTTCATTTAAGCTTGATAAGTAGTGTTTGGATCTATTAGTTAATCGAGATTGAGCTTGGTTGAGTAGTTAATTGTAGCTGCTAGAGTTATATTTAGGCATTATAGAGTCAAGTTGTTCATTGATTTGTGCTCTAAAATCACCAAAGTCAAAATCATGGTGAAACCGATCTTAGCTACATTATCATGAAATCGCTTGGTAGAAGTTTGCATTTAGGCTTAAGAGTTAGTTAATATAGCTTATTTCAGATTAGCTTGTCTTAAAACATCATTTACATTCCATTCCATAAGCTCACAAACTCATTTTAGTCAAACTTTGCAAATTCATCAAATAGTCAAAGTATCAAAACTGCTTTTCACCCTACCTTGGTGGAATTTTCATAGCTTCAATTGTGGTTCAAATCAAGTGAAACTTTGGGCTTAATAAGTTCAGTTGGTCTAGTTGTGAAATCGATTTTTCAAATTTTTGAAATCATTTTAAGCGAAGAATAAGTCGCCTATAAGCCTCAGTTGTCCTGCTCACACTCAAGATTAACTCGAAAGTGAGCGTGGTCTTGCATAAACACTCTAGGTTTCATTTGGCCTAGTCTTAGGCTGAAATTTGGTACATGTGTTCTTTGCTTGGTGGTCTATAGTTTCTCAGTTCTTGATTTCAGTTAAGCTCTCTTGATAAGCTAGTGCATAAGCTCAAAAGTAGAGGGTAGGCTGTTTGGATTTTATTAGCTCAATCATGGTATTTTGCAATTCAGTGGATTAGAGTAGCTGTTTAAGGTTTATTTAGAGTAGTCTCAGCATAATTTAGCTTCTGTAGCAGTTTGGTAGCTTTTAGTGCTTATTAGCTTAATCTTAGTAATTATTTAGGGTCGGTTTGCACTACAACTTGTTAATCCTTCACATAAGCTATAGTTTTTATAATTTTCATAAATTAAGAATATTATTTTAGACTTTTCCTGAATTGTTCATAATTTTCATCACTGCTTGCTATTTTTCCTAATTTAAATCGGTTTTAGGACTTTTAATTAGCTTTTATTGCCAATAAAGCGTAAAAGCTTCAAAAAATAAGTTTTCATTTTCCTAGGTTAAGAAAAATATAAAAGCAAAAAATAATTTTTCCAGATTTTCTTAGTTAAATTTGTAATTTTAGCAATTTAATTAGTTTAAAATGCTTTTAATTCATAGAAAATAGAAAATAATCGTAAAAATACAAAATTAGTTTTGAAAATTCTCTTTAGTTATTTTAGATTTTTCTATGTCATAATTTCACTTTTCTAGCTTTATTTCATATTTTCTTATATTTTAGGGTATTATTAATAGGTAAAAATAGTTTTAATTAATAATAATTAAATAAATAGTCATAAAATAATTTTCTTTTTCTCAAAATTTTCTCTTATCATTAGGTTTGTAAAATTTCATTTTATATTTTTAGGATTAATATTGCTTTAGTTTCACATTTTCTTTTGTACGTTACGTAGTTTTTAATTTAAATTTATAAAAGAAAAATCAAGAAAATCCAATTTTAAAAATAGTGATAGCGCTTATTTAATATAATCTAGCTTTTAATTTTCTTTAATTTGCATTTAAGCCTCCGTAATTTACAAACTTTTCTTTAGGTATAATTATTCATAATCACAAACCTTTTCCTGCTCAAGATCACCCGATCACTACACGCTTGATTATTCAATCATGACTGTTGGGACTTAACGACCTTGGGAAACACTATACTCCTCTAGATCTTCATTGCATTGGTTTCGCATCGTTCGGCTTTTGTTACGGTTGACCATTCATGTTGGTTAGCTTATGTGATAAACCGATCGTTTGGACCCAATCAAATTTTGGAGTCACGGGAGTCAAGCTAATTATCTTACGCTTAGCGATTAGTGATTTGAATATTCACTCCTTGTTCATACCATCTATATGTATTTATATTTTCTTATAAAATCCAAAATCCAAAACATCTTAAAAATCAAAAACACAAAAGATTTTCATTCTTTGTTTTACAAAATGTTTTTCAAAAATACCAAAATATTCCTCTTTACCCTCTTACCCTTTTGATTCTTTATCCCTTTACCCTCTATCCATTTGATTCTAACTTCTTCTATTCTCATGGAATCTCTCGACTATGACGAATTCGAACGAAGTTGAAAAACTTCATACTTTATCACAAATGTCAAGAATTTGTGTTGTTCGTGATGATCCATTAATTCTGCGTAGGGAAATGGAACGAGAAACCGGGGTGACAAAGGACCGTACTTCCTCCGATAATGGAGGTGCTAACACGTCCAACCTACGGTTATCCAAAGATCTAACCCTCAATTGCTCCTAAGCCGCCTAAAATTGATCCTAAACTTTCACAATTTACTGGTTAAAAGCGATCATGCGTAATTTAGACCGGTGACTAGCAAGAATGACTTGCCTAAACTTCACGCTTCTCAAGAATCGAACCGGAGACCATAACGGAAGAGGTGGAAATTGCTAGCTCTCGAGCACACCACTTGTCCCACCTCCGGATTTTTCAAAAGTTCTTCGATACTTGATAGTCATTCGGATCACCATGTTGGTTTTGTTGATTCTTTGAATGAACCGATTCCTTCTCATAACTCTCGAATGGAATCGCTTATTCCTTGTGTCGGTTGTGGTGAGCCTCTTTTGGTTCACCATGTCGCCGTGTACGTGTACAAAGTGGTAATGATATTCGAACGGAGTTGTTTGTTTTGTGGTTCGAGGAATTCATTTGATTATGATCCTAATCCGAACTCATTTAACGACCCTCAAATTTTCCAATTACCCACCACACCCGACTTATCTTCATATAATCAACATAACTACGTGAATTTTGTGGAGGTCCTCACCAAGGATTTGAGTGTCAACCGAAACACGCTTGTCTATGAACAGCCCTTCGGTGATGCTCGTAACTTTGGTTATGACCAATATCCATATAATTCGCCATTCCGTGCTCAACAGCTTTCTTGTTGTGAGAATTGTGGAGGTCCTCACGATAATTTTCAATGTCAACCGTGGAATCAAAATTACTATACTTCCGGTTTTGACAATTTCCAACCTCCACAAAGACCATACGGTTCAAACTCCACCGAGCCGTTGCCTAAAGAAATTTCCCAAGATTTTGAAACCGCAATGAAAACACTTGATGATATGATTCAAAACTTTAAGAATCAAGTGAGTGGTGAAAAGACCATGGAGAATTGCTAGTCAAGAACGAGAGGCCCGCAAATCTAGGGAAGAATTATTAGTCCTAGAGCAAGCAAATCTAATGCTCCCAATTTCTTAAGGCGCTATGTATGATGATGACGAGGAGAGTATTCCTTTAAGAATATTATTTCAACTCCTCGTCGGTTGATATCCCAAAGTTGAGATTCCATCTCAAACAATCGCTATCGCACCAAGCTCCTACTCACTCTCCGAACATGGGGACGAGCATCTTGACACTTGTTCTCGAAAGGGAATCGGACGAATTCATAAAGTCTAGTGTTGAGAACCTTGTCCCAATCCCGAGAGAGTCACAGGAACTTCGATCATATGTGTGATTCTTCTTCCCTCTTGAGTGTTCAAAAGATCATTTTAAGACTTTCTCCAATTGTAGCTAAGATTGTGCATCATATGGAGACATCGAGTATGTTGAGGCATCACTTCCACAACTGATGTCGATCATCTTCTTGAGGAGTTCACCGATGAACTCACTCACATCAATCCACTTTCATCGTGAAGTGATGATGGTCTCTTTGATTTCAAGCCGATCCGGGAGAGATTGAAAGTCTCCTTTATAATGATCGTCGCTCACTTCTCACCCTAACAAATCAATAGAGAATGTTGATCACCTTGTTCCCGAAACATTCAAAGCTACTTTCACCAATCCTTTATTTGAATTGAATCAATTCACTTGGATTTCTAACAATCCAATCTTTGACGAGGATAGTGATGAGCCCACAATGGAACAAGAGTTCACAATTTCACTTCATGTGAATGATTCTCTTCATGAAGAGTTCTCCGTGAACTCTCTCATGACATATCTCCTCCAAATATGATCATTTCTATTTTGATCTTGAGGATGATATTGGCTCGAGGAAGGTGTACTCTATCATAAGAGTTTGCTTATTGATGATACTACCTCACCCTTCCTCCCGATATGTTCACATTTGAGGATGAAGAATGGATCTTGATTGTTATCAAAATCTTCTTCCTTTCCTCAAATATCTTGTGATTTCTCTTCATCTTCACTCCTTCGGAATGAAGACACCATCTTTGACCCCGACATTTTCATTTATTATTTGTGAGCCGGATCTGTATATCTCATCGGTGTGGAACTTCACGCATTTCAATGTTTATACAAACATCTTGAATGAAAGTCCGATGGAGATTGTCTCTTCCACTTACTTCCCATGAACAAATTAATTGGGTCGAGTCAAGCTAGCGACTCGGAATAAAAAACAAGAGTTAAACATGGGTTTTCACCCGTGTGTACCACCCTAGTGTGGGGACTTGCCCATTGTTGTATATAAGTTTTCTAAAAAAAAAAAAAAAAAAAAAAACTTTCAAATAATGGCCGTAGTATTTCCCTTTTCGCTCTAGGTTTCGCATAATCATAGTACTTTGAATATTGAGGGCAATATTCATTTCTAGTGTGAGGGGAATTCTCACGAATTTTATCATGTAATTATACCACCCAATTCCCCATTTTGGCCAAAATTTTTTTGGAGTAAGTGTTTTGCACTTACTCACTTATGGTTATCATCCGCCATGTCTAATAAACAAAAGGATTGGCTAATCCAGAGCAAACGGCTCTTGGTAAAGATATCTCAAACCGCTGACGGCTTGCAATTTGCCCAAAATTGTATGGTGTTCACCACCATATATTTAATTAGTGAAGAGTTGGCTAGCCCAAGTTTATGGCTTGTGGTAAAGGCAATGGAAAACCATAATTGGTAATCGACTCACCAAAGATATTTTATCTAAGAGTTGGCTAGTCCGAAGCAAACGGCTTCGTAAAGACAAATCAAAATCGTTGAAAGTCGGTGGTTTGCTCAAAATCATTTGGTTATCGATGTACCAAGGTTCTTACTTGAACTCGAAACATTTGGCTACTCCGTAAGTAATGGCTTTTGGTAAAGAGATTCAACCATTAAGTTTTTCTCAAAAGATTGCTAGGGACTAGCAATAGTTTAGTATGGGGATTGATGAGTGTGTGAATACTCATCATTTTGGTCAAATGAATCGCAAAACACTTAAAAACGCTGTAAATGCATCAAAATATCGAAAATATCTCAAAATTATATTTTATATGTTTCAGATGCAAAATGTTTAAAATCGATGAAAAATGAGCTAAGTTTGCATAATTGGCGCTTCAGTCCCGACTTTCAAATCTTGTCAAAATAGTCCCCAGCACTTATTTTAAAGAAAAGTCACCAAAGGTCCTTTTGAAATCATAAGTTGTCATAATTAGTCCTTTGGTGAAAAATTTCAAAAGTTTTGAGAATTTACAAGTTTGGTCCTTCAAGTTTCAAAATTGGCAAAATAGTCCTTGAAGTTTGAAAATGTCTTTATGGTCCTTGTACTATTGAAACTTGGCAAAGTGACCCTTGAAACAACTTTGAAAAATGGCGATTTGGTCCCTTGTTTTTCGAAATTACAAAATGGTCCTTGTTATTAAACAAACCAACCTTCGACCCCCATATACCTTTTGACCCCTCGCCAAACCCTCGACCCTCCCTGTTTTGACCCCCGCCTAATAATACTCCCAAGTCAAACACCCGGTCAAACAACTCACCCTTTTCCTCCTTTTCTTCTTCTCCCACCCGCTTGCTCGCAACACCGCACCTTCACCATCCTTCCACCAACTCCCACTCTCCATGTCCCTCCACCTCCACCAAACAACAAAATGCATTAAATGCTCCTCCTCCCTTGCACTCAACCCCAATTTGTTAAAACCATTTTGGCGCCAAAATCTCATCAATGGCCAAAATGACTCAAGTGATCCAATGGTCAGAAAACAAGTGAAATCTTGAGAGGACAAGTGGAAGACTTTTGATGATAAATTGAAGGAAGAGAAGTCATAGTTAGTAGTAGTTTTATTTTAAATTCCTTGTATGTCGCTTTTACTTAAATTGTCTTAATTAGTTTCTAAATCTGTAACCTTAAGCTTTCTTGTATTGAACCTAAGTTGTTTAATCATTGTACTTTACTTTTAAGTATCAATTCAAGGTTTTTATCATAGTTCATGTTTTTATGTTTCGTGTTTTAAGTACAGTTACATGATCTTAAATCCAAGCTCCAAAGAGCTTATTTCTAAACTCAAACAAGCTCACCAAGTCGTTGATAGCTTTCGATGAGCTTTGGAAACAGTACAAACAAATTCTTCCTTTGGTCAACGAAAGTCAAAGTTATGATTCATGGTTAAATTGGTTCGAATTGTCGATATAATGATGGATTGGGTTGAATTATATTAGTTTAGTATAGATTGGGTTTTGTTTAAAGTCGGACTTCAAGTTAGTCTTCAATCTCTTTCCTTTAAACTATTTTGAATCGCATTACTACTGCTTGATCTTGCTTATCTTAGATCGGATCCGTGTTGGTTTGTATTGCTTCATTAAGGTGCATTTGAGTTTAGTTAATCCGATTTGAGGGTAGATTTAGCTTGAATCGATGATTCGCCACATAAGTTTCATTTAAGCTTGATAAGTAGTGTTTGGATCTATTAGTTAATCTGAGATTGAGCTTGGTTGAGTAGTTAATTGTAGCTGCTAGAGTTATATTTAGGCATTATAGAGTCAAGTTGTTCATTGATTTGTGCTCTAAAATCACCAAAGTCAAAATCATGGTGAAACTGATCTTAGCTACATTACTGTTGAAATCAGTTGGTAGAAGTTTGCATTTAGGCTTAAGAGTTAGTTAATATAGCTTATTTCAGTATTAGCTTGTCTTAAAACATCATTTACATTCCATTCCATAAGCTCACAAACTCATTTTAGTCAAACTTTGCAAATTCTGTCAAATAGTCAAAGTATCAAAATCTGTTTTTCACCCTACCTTGGTGGAATTTTCATAGCTTCAATTGTGGTTCAAATCAAGTGAAACTTTGGGCTTAATAAGTTCAGTTTGTCTAGTTGTGAAATCTGATTTTTTTTAAATTTTTGGAAATCATTTTAAGCAGTAAATAAGCTGCTCTATAAGCCTCAGTTGTCCTGTTCACACTCAGCATTAACTGAGTGTGAAGCAGGGTCTTTGCATAAACACTCTAGGTTTCATTTGGCCTAGTCTTAGGCTGAAATTTGGTACATGTGTTCTTTGCTTGGTGGTCTATAGTTTCTCAGTTCTTGATTTCAGTTAAGCTCTCTTAATAAGCTAGTGCATAAGCTCAAAAGTAGAGGGTAGGCTGTTTGGATTTTATTAGCTCAATCATGGTATTTTGCAATTCAGTGGATTAGAGTAGCTGTTTAAGGTTTATTTAGAGTAGTCTCAGCATAATTTAGCTTCTGTAGCAGTTTGGTAGCTTTTAGTGCTTATTAGCTTAATCTTAGTAGCTTATTTAGGGTCAGTTTGCACTACAACTTGTTAATCCTTCACATAAGCTATAGTTTTTATAATTTTCATAAATTTAGAATATTATTTTAGACTTTTCCTGAATTGTTCATAATTTTTCATCACTGTTTGCTATTTTTCCTAATTTAAATCAGTTTTTAGGACTTTTTAATTAGCTTTTATTGCCAATAAAGCAGAAAAGCTTCAAAAAATAAGTTTTCATTTTCCTAGGTTAAGAAAATATAAAAGCAAAAAATAATTTTCCAGATTTTTCTTAGTTAAATTTGTAATTTTAGCAATTTAATTAGTTTAAACAGCTTTTAATTCATAGAAAATAGAAAATAATCGAAAAATACAAAATTAGTTTTGAAAATTCTCTTTAGTTATTTTAGATTTTTAAGTCATAATTTCACTTT
This sequence comes from Chrysanthemum lavandulifolium, assembly GCA_022545495.1. Taxonomy (NCBI): domain Eukaryota; kingdom Viridiplantae; phylum Streptophyta; class Magnoliopsida; order Asterales; family Asteraceae; genus Chrysanthemum; species Chrysanthemum lavandulifolium. Next base: position 125,191,116 of record CM040241.1, on the reverse strand, counting down.
TCTAGCTTTATTTCATATTTTCTTATATTTTAGGGTATTATTAATAGGTAAAAATAGTTTTAATTAATAATCATTAAATAAATAGTCATAAAAATAATTTTCTTTTCTCAAAATTTTCTCTTATCATTAGGTTTGTAAAATTTCATTTTATATTTTTAGGATTAATATTGCTTTAGTTTCACATTTTCTTTTACGTTACGTAGTTTTTAATTTAAATTTATAAAAGAAAAATCAAGAAAATCCAATTTTAAAAATAGTGATAGCGTTTATTTAATATAATCTAGCTTTTAATTTTCTTTAATTTGCATTTAAGCCTCTGTAATTTACAAACTTTTTCTTTAGGTATAATTATTCATAATCACAAACCTTTTCCGCTCAAGATCACCCGATCACTACACGCTTGATTATTCAATCGCACGACTGCTGGGACTTAACGACTGGGAAACACTATACTCCTCTATATCTTCATTGCATTGGTTTCGCATCGCCCGCTTTTGTTACGGTTGACCATTCACAAGTGGTTAGCTTGCGTGATAAAACTGACGGTTTGGACCCAATCAGAAGTATAGAGATTTGATGGTTCATTTGCCCCCTCCTGCTGAAGAGGAGTACATGCAAACCTTATCGGACACTGAGGCGGCCCAGAGATCATGGGCTATTCTGGCCCGTGGTTCTCTTGCTTTTGTTGATTTACTTGTCCGTTTTGAGAGCCTCGATCTGGACCATAGGGAGTTGGCCGAAGAGCATAGTGGATGTGAGAAGGATGCCAAGGACAACTTCGCCTTTTTGGATAAAAGTTTGGGGGAGTTGAAGACGGCGAGGGATGAGCTTGGAGAGACTTCCGCCCGAGAAGAGTCTTTGAAAAAACAGGTGCGTACTCTGGAGGCCGAGAAAACCGAATGGTCTAAGTTATTCCATGCTCAGAGCGAAAAGATATCCAGTTTGGAGAAAGAGTTAATGGAGACTAAAGGGGCTCTGAAGAATGAGGAAGAAGAGAATGCTGCTCTGTTGAAGCAACATCAAGAGTTAGCCGTGGCGGCAGGGAATCTCGAGATCGAACGGTCACATCTCGTTAGGGACTTCATCCCTACTTTTGTCGCTCGTCTTCATGGAAGTCATAAGTATAAGGCTTCATTGGCCGCTCCCTTTAGTCTGAGTGGGATGGCTGGGTGGTTGGACGGGGTGTCAATTGGTCGTTCGGAGGAGGAGGTGAAGAAGATATTGGCCGACACAGAGGATTTAGACGTGGATGCTCCTAACAAGTATTTGGCTATGTACGATGAACTTTTTGTCAAGGAGTATCCCTATGTCGCCAAGGTTCGAAATGCCTGCCACCGTCCGTTTGCTTTTATCTCGGCCTTGATGCCTGACCCTGCTCCGGAGCGTGCCTTTGTGGAAGAGTTAGATGATAAGGGTAAGGACGGGGAGACCAGTGTTCCTCCTAAGTGAAGCTTAGTTACTTTTATTTTTGGATGACTCCTTTGTAATGGATATGTTGTCGAACAATGTTATTTGTTGAAGCTTGTAATGTTTAAGGAAATTTGTTTTGGGAATCTTTATTTGTTTAATGAAATCGTTAGTCGTGATTCTTCGTATATCTCTCAGTGTGTATATTCATTTCTTTTTGTTTGACTGTCTTTGGATACGAACCATTTTACGTTTACTTCGGCCACCTCATTAAGGTATAAATCGTTCGGTGTACCCATTCGGTATATGGAAATCTCTTTTGGATATGAACCATTTGATATGTCACTGGCAACCCTTTTGGGTATAAACCGTTCGCGTGGCAATCCTTTTGGATATGAACCATTTAATATGTCACCGGGCAACCCTTTTGGGTATAAACCGTTCGCGTTTGGCAATCCTTTTTGGATATGAACCATTTAATATGTCACTTGGGCAACCTTTTGGGTATAAACTGCTCGTGTTTGGCAATCCTTTTGGATATGAACCATTTAATGTCACTCGGCAACCTTTTGGGTATAAACCGCTCGCGTTTGGCAATCCTTTTTGATATGAACCATTTAATATGTCGTCTGGGCAACCTTTTTGGGTATGAACCGTTCGCATTTTTATGGCAATCCTTTTGATATAAACCATCTTTGAACATCGATCATTTTTTCCTGAGGTCGCGAGCCTATCGGGAGATCATTTACTAATTATGTTCAAGACAAGATGTGCGGAAAATTGCCCTCCGACATCCGGGGCTAATCTTTCATTAATAACATATGTCAACAATCGCCTCGGGGCTTTACGGTTACAAAGTTTTTCCTATAAGAAACATTTCCTTAGGTTCACCACGTTCCATGTGCGGGGGACTTCTTTTCCTTCATTTGTTTGCAACTTGTATGAACCGTTATCGTATGCCTCTATCACTTGGTATGGGCCTTCCCAAATGGGTCCCAACTTTCCTAGGTCTTCTTGTCACGGCTTCATTATTCCCAGAGACTAAGTCTCCTACTCGAGTTTTTCACCTCTAACTCTTCGGTTGTAATCGCCCATCTTCTTTTGTATCCGGCTTCTTCAATGTACCACGAGCCCTTCTTTCTTCCAATAAATCCAGTTTAAACGCCTTTCCTCTTCGCTTCCTTCTTCGGTCATCATCATAGTTCGGAAGGTGGGCATGCCAATTTCCGTGGGGATCACGGCTTCGCTTCCGTATGTCAAACTGAACGGTGTTTCGCCGTTGCTTGTCTTCAAAGACGTCCGGTGAGCCCACAAAACGTTTGGTAGCTCATCAACCCATCCGGACCTACTTCTGCCTAGTCTTGTTTTGAAACCCTTGCATCAAACTTTTGTTGGCCCGCCTACTGCAGACCGCTGGCTTGAGGTGTGCCACAGCAGATTTATCTGCTTGATATTGAGCTTTTCGCACCACCGCCAAGAAGGATCATGGATGAAGTTGCCGCCGTTGTCGATTATAATTATGCGCGTGTCAAGCGACACGATGTTATCCCATACAAATTTTATGACTTCTTTTCCTGTGGTCTTTGCCAGGGGCTTGGCCTCCATCCATTTTGTAAAGTAGTCGATGACATATTTTACTTTCCCGGGCGCTTCAGGGAGGGGACCCAGCACATCCATTCCCCATTGGAAAAACGGCCAGGGAGACATGATAGAAGTCATAAGATTCTTTGGTAACTTGGGAATCGGGGAGTGTATTTGGCAGGACTCGCATTTCTGAATGACCTCTCTGGCGTCCCTGTGCATGGTTGGCCAGTAGTATCCCTGCCTGATTAGTTTAGCCACCACAGATCTTGGGCCGGAGTGCATGCCACATGCCCCTTCGTGCACTTCCCTTATTACGTAATTGGCCTGTAATGGACCCACGAACCTCAACATTGGACCTAAATATGACTTCTTAAATAGCACCCCGTCCTCCATTGTATAATGGGGTATCTTCATCCGCAGGGTTCTTGCTTCATTTTCATCATTCGGCCATTTTCCTTCGGTAATGCACCGGATGATCGGAGACATCCAGTTTTCCTCCTCTTCTTCCACTATTGCTCCGATAACCTTCTCTTCCGTCGATGGTGCCTCCAATACTTCTACAAGTATTTCCTTGGTCAAATGGTCAAATGCGACGGATGCCAACTTGCTTAACACATCGGCCTTCTGGTTCTGTGCCCTGGGGATATTTTGTATTCTGAACCGTTTGAAACAACCAATGTATTCTTTTGCCTTAGCTAAATATCTCGCCATGCTTTCCTTGTAAGTTGTGAACTCTCCATTGATTTGGCTTGACACCAGGTTGGAGTCTACCTTAGCACTTAGCACTTGGATCTTCATGTCCTTTGCTATCTTTAGTCCGGCCAGCAATGCCTCATATTCTGCCTCGTTATTCGTGCTGGGGAAATTGAGCCGAAGAGCATAAGTGTACTCCGTTTGGTCAGGGCTTATCAACACCAACCCTGCTCCGGAGCCTTTCTTGTTAGACGCTCCATCTGTGAACAATGTCCATTCCTCCTCCTCTGTTGTAGAGATGTTGCATACTTCTTTGCTTTTCCCTTCTCTCCCTACTTTGCTGACCGGTATCTCATTTATGAAATCTGCCAGACCGTCCCTTGACGGCGTTTACGGGGATGTAAGTAATTTTGTATGCTCCCAACTCTACAAGATACTTCATCGCCTTCCCAAGATTCGTGCTTGCTTAACACGTCACGGATGGGGGGTCGTTGATCACCTTGATGTGGTGTGCTTGAAATACCTCAAAGTCTTCGAGCAAGCGGCCTGAGGGGCCAAAGCCGCTTTCTCGAGGGGCATAGTTTCGCCGGCATCGTGGAGTGTTCTCCTGACATAGTGCACCGGCATTTGTTTACCTTTTTCGCTCACCATCGACAACGCTTATGGCTTCTTCGGCTGCCACTAGGTACACAAAAAGATCCTCCCCTGCTACCGGGGCAGTTAAATTGGGTAACTCTAGGATCATACTCTTCATCTTCTGGAATGCCTCTTCGCCTCCTCGCCCACCGGTACTCCTTTTGTTGTCTTCGTGACGCTTTTAAAGTGTTGAAGAAGGGTAAAGCTTTTCACCGATCAAGATAGGAATCGCTCATAGTCGCCGACTTCCGAGGCTCGCATTTCCTTGAGTGTTCGGGTCTATTGCATGTCGGCTATCGCCTTTGTTTTCTTCGGATTAGCTCTTATTCCTTCGGATGTTACTACATAACCGAGGAATTTTCCTTTTTCCACTCCAAAAGATCACTTTTTAGGGTTGAGCTTCATGTTGATCCTTCGAAGGTTATCGAACGTTTCTGCCATGTCTGCCAACAATTCTACTTCGCTTCTGCTTTTGATCACCATATCGTCGATGTACACTTCCAAATTCCTGCCAATTTGTTCCTTAAAACTTGAATCTACCAGCCTTTGATAAGTCGCCCCGACATTCCTTAAACCGAAAGGCATTTTGGTGTAGCAAAAGGTTCCATGTTCTGTGTAGAAGGTTGTCTTCTCTTCGTCCTCCTTGGCCATCTGGACTTGGTGGTACCCCTTGTATGCATCAAGAAAACACTTGTACTTGTAACCCATTACGGACTCTATTTTCCATCGATCTGGAGCGGGTAGTAGTCCTTCGGGCATGAGGCATTGATGCTTTTGAAATCCATGCACATTCTCCATGATCCATCCGGTTTTTTACTAACATCGATTAGAAATCCATGTAGGATATTTCACCGCCTTGACTATTCCTCGCTTTCGACCATTCTTCCACTTCGTGTTGATTGCTTGATTCTTTTCAAATAGAAGGTTCTCTTTTTCGAGCTATTGGTCCATCATTCACGTTGACATTCGTTTGTGCTTTATGACTCGACGGGGACTCTTGTCATGTCTGCGGTTGCCACGCGAATACATCCTTGTTGTTTTTCAATAGTTCTACCAACTGTCTCTTGCATTCTTTGGAAAAGTTGCCCCCGATGGTAATCATTTGCTCAGGGAATTGGGGGTTTATCATTACTTCTTTTGTTTTGTTGCCGGACCCTTTTTCTTCCGAAGGGTATTCTTTACCCTTGCTTTCCAACCCTTTTGTCATGAAGTGTTTTTCTAACCTCCTACATTCTGAGATGATTATTGATCTGGTAACCAAGGTTGCCTCTCCCCTTGGTGTTGGGAATTTTATCATGGAGTGGATGGTTGAGGGGATCGCCCTTAATTCCCTAATACCTGATCGTCCAAGGATAATGTTATATGGGGAGGGGGATCTTATTACTGCAAACGTCATTATGGTTCGGCGATATAGGCCATCGTTTCCGAAACAAACGTTTAGGTCTATTTTCCCGAGGGGCTTTATTGCTTCGCCTGAGAATCCCACTAGAGGTGTGTTCGTTTCTCTTAGCTTCGCTTTGATTTCTGGGCATAGGTTTTGAAAACAGTGTTCGTACATTACTTCCACAGCTGCCCCTGGGTCAACATAAACCCTCCTCACAGTATATCCTTCCACATCTGCTTCGATTATCAGCGGCTCCTCGGAAACGTCTCCGGGCAGAATGGAAGGGAACGCTATAGGGACGTTCATCCAATCCTCCTCTCGGCTGCTTGTCTTCCTTTTTCTATTGTCTCCGCCAGGATACCATGTTTATTACCCTTCCTCCGCCGAAATGATTATCTCGGGGGGTTTCTTCCCTTTGCTTCACTTCCTTTAATAAATGATCCAACTTGCCCGTCTCCAAGGCTACTCTTATTTGTTCTTTGAGTTGGTAGCAATCATTGGTGAGATGACCTTTCTCACCATGATAATCACAGAACTTATCTAAATTTTCTCTCCTTGGTGCTCCCCTCAACGGTGCGGGTGGCGGTAACTTCAGTTGGAGTTCCGTTGCCACAATTTCTTTGGGTGCTTTTGAGAGAAAGCTCAAATCAATGGGGCGAGTATGATTCCTGTAATGGTTCCTCCGAATCGCCTGTGGTCACTACGTAGTTATCAATCCTTGTCGGGTAGTAGGGATTGTATTGGCTTCGGATTTTGTTCCGTTCTTGGTCTCCTCTTCGCTTGTCGGGGGGTTCGCCATTCGGATGGTTCGATCCGCCGACTTCACATGTATAACTTATGGTTTCATTCCCTTTAGGGAGTTCCGTGGTGTTGTAGGCTTCTTCCGATCGTATAAAATCGCTCACCCTCTTCATCATTTCCGTGATCGTCTTGGGAATTTCGTCTCGAGAATCGCTTACCAATTTCGTGACATTTGCTTCCGTTGGTGAATGAGGATATCGCATTATTTCGGCACACCGGATGTAGCTAGCTTCGCCGGTCCATCTTTCCTTGAACTCTAACAGGTTTCATGAGCCTTCCGCACGATCTTTGTGAGTTCCATCGATCTTTTAGACACTTCCCGAGCGCCGAACCTTTCTAGGAAGCTCTCTCGAGCTCCTCCCACCGCCAATCTTTTGCCGTTGGGTAATCGCCGAACCATCCGCTTCTTGGACCGTCCAAAGTTTGCTGGAACATCCAACACCATACCGGATCGGCCACCGCCATGATTTGCTTTGCCCGAGAAGCGAGTAACGGGTCATCCGGGTTCAAGATCCGTTGTAGAGTTTTATGTTCTTAGGCGCCATGTCTTGGTCCGTGAATTCTACTATCCGTCATGTGAATGGGGATCTGGTGAGCATCTTTGTATGGTTTGTGCAGATCTTCCACGACTCGTTTTCCTTTCGGATCTTTTTCCTTTTCTACTCGGGTGGGTCCTTCGACTTCATCTCCAAAGTCTATCCGTATGGGTTGCAACGGGCTTTTTCCTTGGGTGTTATGCTGTTGTATCAAGGCCTTTAGCGACGATATGTGGTTTAGTATTTGTTCTTCTAAGTTAGGTGGGTTGCCTCCGGGCGGTGTTTCCGTGGAGGTACCTGGGGGTGTTTCGGTGGTGGGACCTGCCATTTTCTAGTGTTGGTAGTTAGAATAGCGGTCCCACGGATGGCGCCAATTTGTTGAGGTAAAAATCTGTAGTTACCCGAACAAGCTAATCCTTTGACTAATCCTTCTACCGAGCTCTCCGATTAAGTCCCTTCTGGATCGTTAACACAAAGACAACACGCTGCTAGCCTCGCCTGTGGTTTTATCCCGCACCAAACTCCGCGCGAGAATGAGTATGGTAATATGTCGAGTAAATGTAAGTGAGAATAAGATTAGAATTTGTTGACCTTGAATCTCAGAGCTTGGCTCTTTTATAGATGAGGAGTTTTGTCCTCACCAAGGTCACGTGGGCGATAGTGACTCTTTCGGGCGGAGTCGACTTTACTGTTTGGATTCCGTCGGAAAGGGTCGATGGTTACGACAAAGATTCCTTTCCTCATATACATGATGATGTCGAATCTGTTATGCCGAGGGTTATGCCTAACCCTCCGTGTATCCGATCTAATCGCTTTGGTCTAAGTTGACCGGAATGCTTTATCCGAAGATTGCATGTTGTGCCAAGTGGTTTTTATTAGGACCGGAGAGTTAGGTTCTCGGCACTTTACTAATATGCCGGGGAGTTTGTATGTTGAGACATACGCCAACAACTCACACAAAACACAACTTTATCTATCAAGTTCATTTTTAAACTTGAGAGGATCTTAAGTTGATGTAACTTTTGAATTTGTTCTTTGTACTTACACTTTGTTTGTAAAGTTCTTGTCGTTAAAATTATCGAGAAAATGCAACTCACAGGCGTACAATCTTGTTACCGAAGGCATATTTGTCACAACAAAGTTTTCATGTCGATTTTGTTATCAATTACGCAAACAGAAACATGAATTACAAATCGAGTTTCGCATAGCAAGTTTTAAATGAATAAAAAACAACTGTGGCAGTATGGTTTATTGGCCTTGCCTTGTTGTAACATTTGCTATCACCAACGGTGGGGTGATGGGCATGATTCCCCTTTGAGAACAAAAGAATGGTCATAGAGACTCCATCTGACTTTTAGATAAAGCTTACTCTTTTTTCCTCTTCTTTTATCTAAATCAATTGTAAGCCTTTGGATTTATTCACTCTGAACAGTGAAAAACAATATACCCACTTTATCATATGAGAAAAACTATATAATGGCTTCTAACTTAAATAATCATATATCTAACATGTTGAGTGGTGAATAAACAAAATGCCCACTTTATCTCATAAATTAGCACAACTTGTATAATTAGACAGGGTTATAAAATGAAATTGTTCGTAAATGAAACATATATATGTATAATCCAACAATTGTCAAATAAGTAAAAGATAATATAAACTTGTATGAAAACATATTTTATTAGAAACGTATTTATCTAATATAATAAACGAGAGTTTTGTACCACCTAATAAAGCAATCAAAATAATCAATGCTTACGTGTCTTCAATCTGAATGGCCAATTGGTTTAGAATGTACAACTACTATGCACACACTCAATAAAACACACACAACTAAATGCTTCTTGAGTACGCCAGTGTTCAAACATATTCAATCAGTTACATTTATACAATTAATTTCCACAATTCAAATCAACATTCAAAAATAAAATACGGTTCAATATTTATGTTATTGATTCCTATTGTTCAAACCATTTCAATTAGTTATGTCTATACAATTAATTTCTTCAAATTCAAATCATAAAGCTTCTTTCATACGATTCATCATAAGAAATCAGTTTCTACAACACATTAATGATGATACACGTTATTCAAATCATCCCTAAAATAAGTTACACATAGTTTTTATTCTCTTAATTTCCCAAACCCACTCCAATATCAAATCATTCACAAATTAGTTTCAATCATCCAATAATGTCAACGAGATTTATCAACCCTAAGATGTCGATGCATGAGCCTGATTTAGTATTGGACTAGAAGGGATGCATATTGGTCTTCAACTGCCATGGATGATCTTGAATTTCACCCAATAATTTTGGTAAGTTTTAATTGTATTGAATCGATTTGGATTATCTTATTGATATTTTTTATGTTTATGATAACTAATTTAGGACTTGGATGCAGCCGAGTATGAAAAATCGAATCACATACTCTGCATAATTTGTATGTGTTACTGAATAATACATTTTATGTTCCTTCTTGATTACCCTATATATGTCATATAACACCAATAAGAAAATTGTCTTTTTATTTTTGCAGATTATGTTTCTTCAAGAACATCCATGAATGTTTTGGTGAAGAACAATTGTTTTGAAGGTAAAAGTAATCGATTAATTAATCATTTTGTAACAGTTAGCTTGAAAACTTTGTACCATTTGATTTGATCACTATAAAATTTTATGTGTCTGATGGAAATGAAACGCCTTTGTCATGAGCATTATGTACACTAAGTGTTTGATAAAATGTCAAAAAAATATTAGTTGACACTGATAAAGAGTAAATTTTGTGTATGAGCATCATTCACATGAACCAACCATAACAAAATAACTGAAAAATGATATCATATATTGGAGAGATTAATTGCTTATTAATAAAGAAACAAGTTTTACACCTTTCATTATAACGTACTTAATCTTACATCCTGTTAATACAAATAAACCGTAAAAACGTTTATTAATATTTAACGATCTCTTTGTGTTTTGTTGATAACAAATATAATGTTATCTTAAGTAAAATTATAAGGATAAATGTTATTTTTGTAAAACATCTACATATATAGTCACTTAATATAAATTGTTGTAATAATTCATTTATTGTAATAGTTTATTATGATGGGTAAAAACCACAACCCATGACCCATACCCATGGAGCATATCCATAACCCATGGAGTTAACCCATACCCATTGTCTAGATGCATTGCATCTATTAGATACATTGTATCTACTTAGATACCCATGGTCCAAAGTCTATGACCCATGACCCATAACCCAAAAACCCATGGGCAAACAGGAGCGTCTCATGGATTCCTCAAGTTACACTAGACTGATCCCTCAGGCAAGGGATCCGTGGGATCCGTGCAATTGTGGCAAGAATTATCCTATAAATAGAAAGTCATTTCTTTATTGTAACTCACCCATCTTCTTACAAACTCTCTCATATATTCTTACATTCTTCTAACCTAAGATCACTTGATCTAGAGAGTAGTTCTTCTTTCTTTTGTTGTGATTCTCATATAGGTCCTTCTCTAAGGCGAGATCACGAACATACTACAAGTCATCCAAACAAGGGGTCCTTGATTGATTTGTTCCTCCACAAGATATTTGTAGTGAAGATCTTGTATTTCATATTTCACATATTTGTTGTGTTATAGTAGTGTTGGTTTGGTCCTCCGTGTTACGGACTCGGTATTTAGCTTTGTACCGTAAAAAGTGTAAGCGACGTTGTGAAGGCTTCTCCGCCAAGTTGAAGGAGTTTGTTGACATAGTGCTTGAACTCTCGAGTAGGTGACTCAGGGAGTGGAGTAGGGCAAGGAAGGTGTCCTTGTAGCCGAACCACTAAAAATCGGTTGTGTCATTTCTATCCTTTACTTTACTTGCTTTCTTTACTCGCATTACTTTTATACTTTCTCTTCATCCATACGATTTCACATAACATCAAATCTAAAGTTTTTGAAACTAACTTAAAATCGGCAAAACTATTCAACCCTCCCTTCTAGTTTTCCACAATTGGCATCAAGAGCTAAGTTTACAAAAGTTTTAAAGTAAATCGTATTTTAAAAACTTTTCGATCACTATGGGTTCTGAAAATTACAAGGAAGGGCAATCCATGCAACGACCTCCACTACTTTGTACTAATGGTTTTATATATTGGAAAAATAGATTCGAAACGTTTGTGAAGTAAAAAGATATTGATCTTTGGTACATCATTGTTGAAGGCGATTTTTAAGCCACTACAAAAGATGAAACCGGAAATTTAGTAAACACACCTCATGATCAACTCATCGATGATCAAAAGAAAAAGCTTTCCAAAAATAGTGAAGCTAAAATGGTTTTATATAATGCTTTACCCAAAAAGAAATTCGAAAGAATTTCCGTGCTTAAAACCTCTAAAGAGATTTGGAACTCTTTAGTTGTAACTCATCAAGGAAATCAACAAGTTAAAAATAATAAAATAGATTTATTTGTTCAACAATATGAACAATTTTCAATATCGGATGAGGATACTATAGATCATTCTTTTGCTAACTTTAATACTATAATTACATCGTTACAAGCACTTGATGAGTCTTTTCTAGTCGTAATCATGTTAGAGATATTTATGGCGCTTCCATCCAAGTGGAGATCCAAGGTGACGGAAATTGAAGAATCAAAAGACTTGTCAATCCTCACCCTTGATGAACTCATAGGAATCTAAAGGTCATGAGCTTGTCCTCGCTAAAGATTTCGAAGCCTCAAAAGAGAAGAAAGAGAAGCATAAATCTCTTGCCCTAAAAGCCAAGAAGGTCTCAAGCGATGAAGAAAACTCCTCTTCGGATAGTGATGACGAGGAGTATGCCATGGCCGTAAGGGACTTCAAGAAGTTCTTTAGAAGAAAGGAAAGATATGTCAAACAACCATATGACGACAAGAAGGGGTTCCGGAAAGGCAAAGATGACAAGAAATCAAGGGATGAACGCGCTTATTTTAAATGTGGGGACCCTAATCACTTTATTAGTGAGTGTCCCAAACGTGACGAACAAAAAGCGTTCGTGAGTGGTTCGTGGGAATGAGCGAGGAGGAGGACGAAGAAATTTATCTCATGGCAAATGACGAGGTATGTCACTTAATACTATAGTAGCTCATCATTAGATGATGATTCATTACATCATGAATATGATAAACTTTGCAAAATTAGCTTAAAAGTAATTAACAAGAACAAGATTTTGAAAACCAAAATGAACGCTTAGAAAAGGAAGTCTTTGAGTTAAAAGCTAAATTAAAACGCTTAGAAAAGGCTAAGATAGCAAGTGGCGAATGTGAGCTTTATGCTTAACTTCAAACACTAGTTGATCATCTAGATTCTAAGATTGCAAGAATGAATACTAATACTCTAGATATGATATTAGATAGTGTTAGGAATTAGAAATTCCATGTATTAAAGAGTCGGTCATCTCAAGTATATGTAATCGTTAGAAAGCTCGTAGTCGTAGTTATTTTAAGCTAAGTAATATTTAGTTAAGTAACACCGTGGAGGATCGGACGGTCTTTACCCACCGTATGCCTCGATCCACGACCGTTGTGTGGCGCTTATTGTAAGACTATAAATACTCTCTACCTTCCAAGGTAGAGTTGGAGCTCATAATAAGATTTTTCTTTCTCTCACTAAAGTTCCTTAAACCTCTAACTTTCTCTCTAAAACTCACCTTTATACGCCCACTTTGTGTTATGGTTTGATGTGTATGTGAAATCCAATATCATACAATTGGTATCGAGCCATGGTTAGATCATATCTTACATATCTTTGATTTCTAGTGGTTTTAGGTGGTTTTGAGTTTGAAAAGTTTAGTGGTTTTGCATCATTTGGTTGATTTCTAGTGTTAAAGTTTGATTTTGGTAGTACTTTTGTGTTTAGAATCATCTCAAGTGTTTAGGTTTTGATTTAGAAGGTTTGAATCATAGTGGTTGGGTTGTTTTTGGATTGAAAAGTGGCGTTTATGTGTTTTTCATGCTAGCGACTTGAGCCACGGAAAAGTTTTCTAGGTAGCGACTTGCTTTACAATTTGGTAGCGAGTTGTAGTTGAAAGTCTTAGCGAGTTAGGGTTAGCGACTTGTTCAGTGAGACAAGCCGACAAACAAGACACTTAGTGGATTCTCCACTACGGTAGCGACTTGGTGGACGCTAGCGACTTGTACTTTGGTCTGTTAGCGACTTGGTGTTAGCGATTTGGTGCATAGCTGAGTTACTATTTAGCGACTTGACATTTTAGCGACTTGGATCTTAGCTAATTTCGTCAAAATTTTGCTAGCGACTTGAATCTTAGCGAGTTGTTATATAGCGACTTGACCGTGTGTTAGCGACTGGGATTATAGCGACTTAGTAGTTAGCGACTTGGTTCAAGATTTCCTAGCGACTTGGGTAATATCCTTTGAATACGGTTTTCTCTTGATTTAGTAAAATTCGTGAAAGAATCTATTTCCTGCTTAATCATAGAGTTATAAAATCCCGCTTAATTTGTCATCATGTCTACCAACGCTCCTACAATCATCTCCACATTGTCGAGGATGTTCAAGCAACGGTTCGGATACTCGCCCACCCATGCTTGATGTAATCCGACTACGACTCTTGGGCTCAACGAATCGATTGTATCGTCTTGGAAAGGAAAATGGAGTCAACATTCTCAAATCCATTGATGAAGGACCATATCGGGTTGAGACGACTAGAGACTTAATTGATACACCAAGATGGAACAATGATCTATGGAATTGACGCACCAAAGACATATGATGAGCTCGATGATAAGGAGAAAAAGAGATTCGATGTTGATATCGTGGCTTCTAACATCGTACTTCAAGGTCTTCCAAAAGATATCTACAAGTCGATCAATCACAACACCAAGCAAAGGCGATGGGATAATGTCAAGATGCTTCTCTCGTGTTCAATTAACTATGGAAGATGAGAATCACAACTTTATGATGAATTTGAACACTTCAAGATGAAACCGGATGAGAGTGTTTATGAGTACTATGAGATTCCACAAGCTTGTTAATGATATGAGGAACATCGAATGACTATGCCTAACATTCAAATTGAACTCAAAATTTGTGAACAACATGAATCCCGAATGGCACAAGTTTGTCACTTCGTGAAGCTCACTAAAGGATTGAAGAATACAAACTATGAGCAACTCTATGCCTTCCTCCTTCGAATGAGAGACATGCTATGTTTGAAAAAGGATTTTAATCGGTTCAAAACCAACTGTGAGAGACAAGCTCTTCAAATGACTCAACCGCTTTCTACTCTAACATCGAATCACAACCAAAGCCTCACAAGTCATACCCATGGGTAATGGTAATCACAAACTCATTCCCGATCCTATGTTCAAACAAGCCGATGTTTGATGCACACGCTGGAAACTTCATTAATCAACTAGCTCTTCTAATTAGTCAAAAATGAACTCTCTTCCACACACCAACAACAATCTCGAACGCTTCCAATCCACATAATCAAGCCACCGCCGAGATGGAAGGTTATGGTGCAACCAGTTCAAGAACGACAAGACGAACAAGCAGAGGTGGAGTGGTAGAGGTTATGCCGCAAATCGTATAGAGGAAGGAATGGAAATCGTGGTCAAGCAAAGCCAATCAAATGTTACAATTGTGGAGGTGAGGACACATTGCAAGGAACCGCGACATCACCAAAACGCCTCGAATGCCGAGTACTTGTGGATAAGATGTTGCTTGTGCAAGCTCGGGATAATGGTGCGACTTTGGATGAAGAGGAGTTGTTGTTCTTGGTCGAGGAAATGCTAAGACATATGATGCAGATGTGGATGAGCAACCAATTCGTGAGATAGGCCATAATCATCGAATGCCTTTCAAGTAGCCGATTGTGATGCATACGACTGATGTTGATGAAGAACCCACCGCACAAACCATCTTCATGGCTAGCATTTCTCCAATGGTCTCTCCTAAAGTCTCTTCATCTCCACAAGCTGGTCCATCCAAAGACAAACTCATTTCGAGGTATTAAAATTATACGATGAAGTTGATGAGCAAAAGATACATTACGGCACAATCAATCGTAATTATTGAGTCGATATTGAAAATATGGAAATATCAATGTTGTCCCATATGATCAATATGTGAAACAAAGTGAAAGTGAGATTGTACCAAGTAATGCATCTTCTGCATCAACAATGATTATGTTTTGATGAATTCACCGCATGTGCCCTCGATGATTCTCATCATCTCGAATTGAATGCCTATAAAGAACGTGTTGCTATTTATGAACAACGTGCCAAATTTGAGTTGACCACCCGTGAGCAGGAAATGGATGAACAAATGCGCATAACTATTAGAAAAGTATGGGTGATCGAAGAAATATTAAAACAAGAGTTAAACTCCTTACAAGAAAAGTTTTCTAAAGCGCTAAGAAAAACAAGAACTTCAAGAAAATGTTAAAATGCTTAAGCAAGAATTCAATGCTAAGGAATCAAAACTTTTGAATGATTTTTCTAATCTAAAACTTTGAAAAACAAGCTTGAAAATAAGTTGTACGTACAAGGAAATACCATTCAGATCGCTCACTTAATCACTAAGCATAGAGTCTTAAGCGATAAGCATAGCATTCCCTTGTTGAGGAACCAAATCCAGAGGTCATTAAAAAGGATAGAAATGCTCATAAGGTTCTTTATGATGGCAATGAAATCCTTAAACCTAGACAGTAAACCTAGTTGCGTTGAGTGCACTGAGGAAGATAAGAAATCAGATGAAGTCACTAGGGAAAAGATGAACAAGAAATTAGATGATCCTAAATGTAGAACCGACTTTAGACTCGACCTTCTTCAAGATTATCTGTTTGGGGAATAGAATGTTAACATCTTCTTTTTACTAAATGCATTCCCGTTAACTTATATATAGCAAATCCCCTTACCTCAAATCCCTCCCAATCAAACAAGAACAGAAAGATGTTCATCAAGGAAATCAACCCGAATCGAAGCACTTTGTCGTTAATCATATCATCCGTGAGAAGATGTCAACCAACGGATCTTAGAAGAACACTCTTGATTCGTTAATCTGTTGGTCATAATCTGTTCTCTGTTGGTCAATTCTGCGACTCTGATCTTGAAGTGGCCTTCAGAAAACACTCTTGGTTCGTTAGAGAATTGGACGGTGTTGAGCTTTTAAAAGGAACTCGTGGCACTAATTTGTACACCATATCTATCGAAGACATGATGAAGATAACCCAATAAGAAGAAGCTCGGTTCTTACATGAGTTTGGAGCCGTATGACCATTTATTCTCTAATATCAATCAACCTTCAATATATTCACATTTCTCCCCCTCAAGAATTGCATACGAAGTTGCCATTCTTGATTAAACAAGTGAAATCATCAAAATGTAGTCTATTCTCACTTCTCCCCCTCAAAGGTTGCATATGATGTCGCCATCGCCATTTTAAATGAGCAAGTGAAATAGGAATACAATCATCGGTAATTCGGTCCACTTGATAACTGAGCGAGCATGGAAAAAGCATGAAGCTTGTTGATGAGAACGGTCATAAATAAGAAGATTTCTCTTCTTTTGAAGATAAAGCGCACTGAAGCATACACTTTTCTTTTCATTAGAGAAAGAGGCTTGAACTGTTGTGTTCAAACGTCATAAGAAGATTTCTCTTCTTTCGAAGATAAAGCACACTGAAACATATACTTTTGTTTTCTTTAGAGAACGAGGCTTGAACTGTTGTGTTCAAACGTCATAATCTCTCTCTTTTCTACTACCATTGGAAAACTTGTTATCAACCCTATTATCATTCAAGAGGCTCTTTGTAGTGACAATTGATGGAGAAAACCCAATATGATGAATTTGACCACAAGTAAAATAACCCGAACTCGCGACTTAAACTTGCACATATGTAACAAAGAGCGGTGCCGAGATTTCATGCCCTTTAAACCCTAAGTACTCTATACTCTTCATCCAACCAACCAACAAGTATAAGAGGTACATCACCTCTTGAAAATCCACAATTCAATGTGACACTGAGCACTACGACGTAACTCCTTAAAGTGATAGTTATTTTGTGGTGGTAAAAAAGAAAAAGAAAAATCCCCCAAAAATAACTAGATTTCCAAGTCTTCGTCTTTGAAAATGTTAAAAGCTCGAACAAGGATCTCGAAGAATCTTCATCCAACCATCCCCGATACCTTCAGATACTAAGTACACTTTCCCGTGAAATTTCACTTCAACCTCAAATAAATAATAATGAATTGACCGTTGTCACATCTTCTCGGTTAAAAGCTCAAATCTAGCCTCCTTTATCGCTTTTAAGTGAACTATGATAATGGTTTCATCCGACTATGGTTAAATGAGCATAACCTCAGAAAACTTTGAAATAACTAAACCGCCATGAAGAATATCCAAACAATCATCCAATTCATGAAGTACACCCTTTATCCCTTCTTTGAAGTAGAAACCGTAGCACCAAAGATCGATACTATCCCGAAATACACTTTCCTTTCTCCGGGATGGTTCCATCATTACGGATTTTACAATTCTATGGTTTAAACCGAAATAGTTTCTTTTATGGATTTTACAAAACCAAGAATAAACCGTAAGATAGATCCGAAATGCACTTTACTATTACCGTGATGTTTCCATTTTCACGGATTTTACAAATCTATGATTTAAACCGAGAAATAGTTTCTTCATGGATTTTACAAAATCAAGACTAAACCGTAAACAATGTCGAATGAATATGTAATGACAAATTTGGTTTCGATGAATCTGCTTTAGGGAACATGCGGTGGTTCATCAACTGTTCATTCTCCATCATCAATAATTCTTCTCTCATATGAAGAATATTTCACAAACCATACTAAGTAGAGTAGTATACACAACTTTCCCCTGAAGGTTAACCGTAAAACATCAAAGTACACGTTTCTCCCCCATGGTGGTTTCGAACTTTAGGAAGCATCATAACGTGTACGACCATTTGCACGAGAAGTTCTTGTCATAAGCAAACATCTTGAAAAATCATGAATGACGTTGAAGATTCTTGAAAGATTTTTCTTAGACTGTGAAGTATCATTGACATTCTGTGGCTTCGAATATCCCATGAGAATTGCTAATCACATCCCAACCTTTAAACACTTTGGCAAACACACCATCCACATATTCTGTCGGCAATTGCAATGACCACTTGGTGAAGTAAACCCGATATGCCAAACTTGAACATGAAGTAGAGTTCCTGAGATTGGTTACTTAAGCTTGTACTAATCCTTGTGACAAAGAAACGGTGTACCCAATGTACAAAACCTCTTGACATATCCTCAACTGCGTGAGATAACCGAAGTGATAGCTACGTTGTGGTTTAAGCGAGAAAGAATCACAAAAGTAACTAAATAGCCAAGTCTTTATCACACTTTTTAGGAATTGGAAATTCCATAAGGAAGTGTCGGTCACCCCAATTATTGTTTAGCATATCTTAGCTCGTATACTTTACGTTATTTAGTAGTTATTAGTTTGTTATTAGCTTAGTTATTAATTTAAGTAACACCGTGGAGGAAGGACGGGTCTTTACCCACTGTATGCCTGATCCACAGTCCGAAGGAGGACATGTAGCATGTAACTATAAATACCCTCTACCTCCCAAGGTAGAGGGTTGGACATTTCATTCAATCTAACCTTTCTTTCTTTTGTTTACTTTCTCTCTCTAGAAAGGATCCTATCTTCCACTTTCTCTCTCTAAACTCATCATAGTGTACGGCCCATAGTATTGATTGTTTATGTGTTTGTGAAAACCAATATCTAACAATTGGTATCAAGAGCCATGGTTTGATCACTTATCTTTCATGTTCTTGGATTTTTAGTGGTTTTCATAAGGTTTTTGGGTTTGAATGAGTTTAGAGTGGTTTGCATCATTTGGATCATCTCTTGGGTTAAAGTTTGGATTTTGATAGTACTTTTGTGTTTAGAATCATTATAAGTGTTTAGGTTTTGGTTTGGAAGGCTTAATTCATCTTGGTTATAGTGTTTTTAGATTAGAAAAGCTTAGTTTTTGAAGAGTTTCAAGGAAGAGGTTTGTCACTTATTCTTGTAAGAGGTTTGTCACTTATTATTGGAAGAGGTTTGTCCAGATTCATTGTATCTGAAGCGGTTTGTCCAGATTCAATGTATCTGAAGAGATTTATCTGTCTAGCGATTTGTCTGTCTAGCAATTTGTCTGTTTAAGCAATTTGTCTGTTTAAGCAATTTGTCTGTTTAGCGATTTGTCTGCTCAAGCGATTTGTCGTTTGAGCGAGTTGGGAATTAGGGTTCGATTTTTCTAGTGTGAGATTTTTGGTATGCGTTTTTGAGAACTCTGCGGTTTGACAAAAGTGTGGTTTGACCATTTCATCAATGCGTTTTGTTGACTTTTCCCGACAAAACTTCAAACGGCCATAACTTTTGAACCATAACTCCCTTTTCAGCGTTCTACCCATCAAAACGACCGTGAGAACGAGGAGAATGGCACGCCGAATAATGTAAAGTTATTTGGGCCAACCTTAGAGGCTTAAATCCGCTCCGAACAAAAGTTATTATGGTTTTTAAGTTTTTAGACCTAAAATTCTCCGTAAAAACGTGCATAAACCAATCCAAATCTCAACCAAACAACATCTCTGCTAATCCTACAAACAATCATAAGTCCTAACACAAAATTTTCTATCGGTGTGTCTATCCATCAGTTATCTTAACACGTTCTATTGGCATTGCTTAACGGTTTGATCTTGATTTTAGTAAAATCCCGCGAAAGATTCTATTTCTCGGTTTAAATCTCAGACTTGTAAAATCCCGTGTATACTACTACATCATGTCTTATACTCATCGACCCAATTTCAAATGTGCTTAAATTATATGATGTTGTGGACAACAAAGAAAGTATTGGTTACTCGAACGGTTAAACATGATTGAATCAATCAATGATGATTTGAGATCTTCACACTCGATTCTCAAGAGAGAATTGCACCGCTTTAGGCTACGTAATTCCATGCAAAAGGAAAGTAGCATTGAACCTTATCAACAACTTCACTCACACCTCATGTTACTCACACCGATAGGAATGGAACGAACATGCAATGCCCTTTTCCGTCAAGATTTTCCACATTAACGGGAACATTACTATTGAACTTAGAACAATTGGAACAACAAATTGATAAAGAAAAGGTTCAAAAGGATAGTTCCAGTGCTGCACTTCAAGTGATCTACAACCAATTTCAGTCATTCATCAGTGGGGAATTTACATCAGATTATGATCAAGACATGACTGAAATGACTTTCAAGAGACACAATGGAATGGAAATTAGCGTGTTCATAGAGACACTTATCCATCTCATAGATAATGTACAGAAATATATTGTGGAAGTTACTCAGAAAGATGAAAAAGTGGATGAGTATCTGGTGCAGTTGAGAGATAGTTGTGATGAGTTGGGTAATGTATCAGTTGAACAATCGGGTGCTGCTGAATTCAGAATGTCATAGACAACAAATAATGATGTAACCAACTGTTCAGTTACTCCTAACACACAAGAAGTAGATGCTGAAATCAGAAATGGGAATGAATGTCGGGCACAATCAAAAGATTGTAGTGTTGAGTCAGGTAAAGCACCAGATGATGGATCAATTGACACTGAATACATAGGCTCAGAGATAGATAAGCTTGACACATCTAGCGGTCCATGACTCTTGTTACACATGATGTGGATACGATATCGGACGAAAATTGAGCAGTGTCATGTAATGAGGTACCCTTCTTGTTCAACATAGTGCATCGCTAAAGTACTTAAACAAGCGATCATGGTCTTGAACATGACTTTGATAAATGTTACAGAATCGAGGTCGAGTCGAGATTAAGTGTTTCAAAACAAAAGATATGGTTGATAAAAGGCTTTTGATGAACTTTCAAACAAATTCTCAAATCTTGAACAACATTGCATTTCACTTGAAATTGCGATACCGAGTAAAGAAGAAAATTTTCAACTTAACAAACCATGTAAAAATCTGGAACTTCCTGAATTCCGTGAACTTTTTGTAATTAACACTTTGAAAGCTCAACTTCAAGACAAAGACTCAACCATTTACAATCTGAAGAAACATATTTCTGTCCTGAATGTGAAAAGTAATTTAGTCATGACTAAACAAGATATTGATGCTATTAAAACAAGAAATAATGAATTGGAAAGTTATGTGGCTAAATTACTTTAGGAAAATGAGTCTTTGAAAAGGCTTCAAAAAGACCTATGCGACTCTGTCAATGATACTAGAACTAAGTCCATGGAACAAACAAAATCTTTGATAGCAAAAATTGATGAACTCAAAGCTCAACTTCAGGATAAGAGTTTTGCGATAGTTGCCTTAAAGAATGAGCTTAGAAAAACTGTAGAGAAAAGTGTGAACACTAAGTTTACAAAACCATCAACCTTGGGGAAGCCATTTTCTCATTCCATTAGAGACCGGTCTATTGTTAGGCAACCTACTGCATTTAAATCTGAAAGAACAAAATTTTCAAAAATACGGTTTGCCTCCTAAGTTGATGTGAAACAAGTTTTGTCAAAACCAGTCACTTCACCTTATTTTCCTAAGAATTCACATGATATGAATGACTTGTTCAAGAACTATGATCTAGAAGAAGCTAGGAAAAAGGCACAGATTCAAAAAGATGGAATTTTAGGTGCTAGATCTAGGGTGATGAATTCTACGAGATTTCAAGGCACTGCTAGCAGTTTTAAACCATTACATAGGAACACTCAAATAAAGACTAGGGATTGGCTTGTATCTAAGAGTAGTTGCGTTTCGAATAAAGATATTCCCATAGCAGATCACTCTAAGAACTCTAGATCATTTTCGAATCCAAACAAGTCGTTTTGCTCAAATTGTCGAAATGCATCTTTAAGGCAAATCATGATAATTGTTTTCAAAATCCTAAAGAAAGTAAATGCTCATGCAAAGGTTCAACCTATTAAGTCTAGGATTTTCACTAAGTCATCTATCGTGCATATGAAGCAAAACAAACCGAAAACTTCGCCTAGATGGATACCAACTGCTAAATCTTTGGAAACTAGGAATAAGGATAAGTCTTCCACTATACATAAAAAGCCTAACAATCCTAGACCTTGCAATAAGTGGATATCGTCTGGTACCTACCGAAAAGCTGTTTACCAATGGCAAAATCAAGGTTGACTGTGAAACCACAAAGGGTTTGGATACTAATGTCACTAACCAATATATATGCAATCAAGCTTGTAATGTTAGTGCAGGTAGGCCTTACACAGTTGCAGATACTTCGATCCTTCAATACATGGACTGGCGTAAAGTATGGATAACAAAAAGGATTGATATCTCATAACTCACGGGTTCAAGTAACTCAACCTTGATATTCAATCGGCATTGACGTCTGTTCACATCAGTTCAGGCCTCGTGCTTCATCATTATGGCGTCTGTATATAACACTTCATGCCCCATTCCTCAAAGAAAAGAAAAGTGTACGGTATAGTGCGCTTTATCTTCGAAAGAAGAGAAATCTTCATTTTTATGACCATTCTCATCGACATTCTTCATCAACAAGCTTCATGTTTTCCATGCTCATTCAATCCTCAAGTGGATCTCCGCTCATTGGTATATATTCTTATTCACTTACTCAATCAAAATGACAAACTTCATTTGCAATTTTGAGGGAGAAGAGTGAATATACTACATGTTGATGGATGATTGAGTTATGGTCATCGACTCTCAACGCCTAATGTCTTCACTCACTAAGGATAACGGGATTTACTATTTGGGATTCATTGTTTTCAAGATATGTTTGATGAGTACTTCCAACCTCTAACGAATGTTGATCATCCAGTTTCAAGCTCATGCTCCGGTTCCCTCTTGACTCAACTGGTTCACCATCTAAGAAGTACTTCGAATTCTCAAGAAATTTTATCTCCACATTTCACAAGGCATTGATAATGACTATCATGATATTGTAGTTGCACTATTGAATACTGATCCGCTCTTTGGTATTCCTTTGCCAAATCTTCACGGATTATTGTTCCTCTCATTGTGCACGCTATAAATCAACCACATGAACATTAAGGAAAATGACTACCTCATCCGCTCGAAGACATCATTGGTGAATCTTCCATATCAGTCTCTACATGTATAGCTTTAGGAAGAATGCATTGATGTTGAAGAATCATTTGTTCTGGTTCATTCAGTGGGTACATCCGATTGTATGTTTATTTACGTGTTGGACATTTGACACAAGTTGATTACTTCGGAGTTAATCATTTATCACTTATTTGAGATTGAAGTTGACTTTCACAATGGCATGTTCTTATTTGATAACTTGCTCGGGCTTAAGAATTTGAGTTGAAGACTTGGTTTATCTAGTTACCGGTGAATGGGTGGATGGTTAAAGACCGACAATGTGGATAATCTCAAGAGGTGTTAATGTCTCATACTTTGGTTGAGTAGTGAGTACTTAGAGATTTGCTTGAAGCATAGATTCTCGACACCGTTCTTCCATCATTAAGTGCAAGCTTAAGATACAAATGTAGGGAATTCGACTTCAGTTTCAAGTTTGGTATATCAAGTTTTCTTCATTAGTGATCACTTCAAATTGTCTACATATGGGTTGATAAAGATAGTCAGAGAGAGTTTGATGTGATTGATTCTCACAAGATACATTTGAGCTAATTGTGTTCTTCTCTATTTCAAGTATATGAGTGTATTATGTTTTGCTGATTCAGAGGTATCAAAACCAACAAGGGGGAAGGAGACATACATCTAAACACACAACGAGTACATGTGATGAATTTAATAATTCTTCTCTATTGAAGTAATCCCGGGAAAGACAAATGTCATAACCGCAGAGAAACTCAGTGTTTAACTCGTAGCCTTTGGTGTGTTATTACAACTATTTGGGGGAAGGATGTATTATTCCAACCATTTAGGGGAAGGATATATGATTCCAACTACTTGGGAGGAAGGATGTATTATTCCAACCATTTGGGGGGAAGTGGTCTCTGGATACTTTTGGTATGTGTTAGCTCAACTATCAGTAAGAAGAAATATGAGAAGAATTTTTGGAGCGTGAGATCATATTGCTTATCGACATCTTCTATATGGTTTATGATAAAGTGCTTCCGGTTATTGATTCATGTACACAATGTAATGATGATTTCGATGAGATCGCAACCATCAGAGGAGAGATATGTGTACATCAGGGACGCACAACATGTTCACTTGATCGGGCTTAATCAGTTATTCCGGAGTTGACTCTCGAAGAGATGATCAGTGACTCAACATGTCACTTGTATGTCATCGTCTCTACTCTTGTTGGGTACATGTGTACATTATGGGTGATTGGTTATATGAAAGATAACTGGAATGCATTTGGTGAAATGAAGATGTTGACATATTGTTCTCCGAATAGACAATCGCTCAAACTCGAAGAGTAATGTGTACATCGGAGACCCGATGAGTGTGTAAATACTCATCATTTTGTTCCTTCTACACCGCAAAAACAATCAAAAACACTTTGAAAAGTCTCAAAAGAGAAAAATATTTAGATCGTATTTTATGCAATAATTGTCAAAATCTAGTCCCTGGTTATTCAAAACATGTAATTTTTCATAAAGGCCCTCAGAATTTTAAGTTGTCAAATTTAGCCTTATAAAGTCTAGTTTTGCAAAATGACAACTGAGTCCTTGAATTTTAAAGATTGACGTAAATTACCCCGGGACATTTTTAATTTGAAAATTATCATTTTTGGTCCTTGGGAAAATTAATCTTGTCATAATTAGTCCTTATGATGAAATTTGGAAAATTATAGCTTTGGTCCTTCAAGTTTGGTCAAATGGCAAATATGGTCCTTGTGATTAAAATACCAAACCCCTTGAACCCTAGTCTAAAACCACTTGACCTCCCTACCATTTGAACCCATCACCAATAATAAAAACGTTTTTTTTTTTTATTTTTCCCTCCTTCTTTCTCTTAAACCCAGAAGCTGCAACCCATCTTTACCCAAAATCCCCAAACCCCAAACACTCAACCTCACCCTTAATCCCTTTTATCCAGTCCACCCCAAATCCCAAACCCACTTACTCATCCTCTCCTTCTCCCAAGATGTCCAAGTCATCAATCTTGGCTACAAGAAACCCCACAGACGGCTCAGATGGATTCTATTGATACCTAACTTTATTTGATGGCTGAGATTGGTTGAAGAAAGCACACTTTTGAGGTTATGGCTTGCTGCCCTCACAGGAGAAGCACAACTCAAGAGATTGAAGACCCCTAGGGTTGTAGTATAAAAGCTCCTTTGTAGCCAAAGTTATAAGGCACCCTAGTTTTAGATTTTAATACCCCTAGTCTTAGTTTCAATTCAGTTTTAGTTTTTAAAATTCAAGTTGTAATCTGTTTTCTAATTAATGAAAAAATCCCTTTTGATCAATTCTGTTTCTTTGATATTTTAGTTAATTTAGTTGTTTCATAGTCTTGTATTAATCATCAGTTTAAGTGTATCAAAGAAAGCTAATAACAATTTCCAAAAAAGCAGTTTTTTGTCAAAAGCTATTTGCTACAGGGGTGTTTGGTTTATGCATTAAAATGGTCAAAAATCAAGTTTTACCCGTTTTACTTTCCAAGTCAAACTCACTCCTCTAGTCTTAAATCAGTAACATGGTTTTGAAAATGTTTGCATAAGTTTAGTACTAGTTTTGTTGTAACAAAAAGTTGGGTTTTCTGTTTGCTGAAACTGAATAGAACAGCAAGCCATAAGCTGCTGTTCAAGCCTTTTCTTTGAAGTTTATTTAATGTTTGAAAGTGCAAGTCTGTTATTCTTTTAAGCTCTTAGGTACCCAACTCAGTTTGTGTCAAACTTAATTTGCAACTGAATGACTTTTAGCATAGTTTAGTTGAGTTTTAAAATATGACTTTTCATTTTTTTTGTTTGTATCAACACAAAAAGGGAAAAATATTGCTGAAAACAGCTTTGTTTTAAGCTGTTCCCAGCTTGTTCGTGCCCTATTCTTGGCTTATTTTTCATCTATCATGTGCTAACCTTGATTGTGAAGCTTGGCCCTGGCTTGGACATCACTGTTTGGCTTATTAAAAAGCTCAAAACAGACACCCTTCATCTCATTGCTTTATGCACCGCACAACAGCTGCATGTGTCACCAATTGTTTTGTTTTCATTTTAGCCTATCAAGTCTTGTTAACTACTTATTAGTTATACTTTAGTAAATTTAGTTAGCTTAGCTTAGTTTAGCTCATCTTAGCTACTTAGGACTCCCTTAGTGCTTATTGTACCCTTTAGATTAGCTTATTTCCAATAGCTTAGTGCTTATTTGCCTTAAACTAGTTTTAGCTCATATGCCAACTGATTACCCCCATTATTTTAGCTTTATTTCTTTGCTTATAGCTTATTTCAGTTTGTATATACATGTTAGCTTAATTCTATCTTTTATTATGCTTTGTATGCTTATTTTGTGCTCATTAGTTTGGTAAAAAGTGGTGTTTGGTTGGTTTTCTGCCCAGCTCAGAACTGAATAAGCTGTTTATACAGCTTATTCCAAGTTTTCAAAAGAAAGTTTTTTTTAAAGAACCCTATTTTGATCTTATAATTCAGTGGCAAAAAGAAAATTCCAAAAAAAAAAAATAATAAGTGAGAAAAAAGGACAGGAGGTGGATTCGAACCCAAGACCTCCTGCCAAGCAATCCCACGCAACAACACAACCACTGATAACCAATTGCCCTTGGGTCTTTTTGCGTTTACATTTGCACCCTAATTGTACTTAACTAGTTTTTGCATTTTTAGCTTATTAACATGTTTGCTTTTTTAACTGCTTATTTCCTTAAGCAGTGGTAGGTTTTTATATTTTTTTAGATTCAGCATTGTTAAAAGTGTTTTCTGTAATTTCCTTATAATTTTATAAAAATGTTTAGTATTTTTAGTAATTAATTTAGTTTAAAATAGTTTTAATTAGTAGAAAATAATATAAAAGTCGAAAAAATACCCGGCTTTTTTCTAAAATCATTTTTAGTCATGTAGAATGTAGGAAAATTAGTTTTGCACTCGTAGGACTTAAATTGAATCTTTTTCACTTTCGAGGCTCGGGATTAGCTCGGGTTTTCGCGTTTTTGCATTTTAACACCCTAGGATGTAGTTTAGCGTCGTTTTATTGTTTCTTAGGATTAGTAGTAGTCTATTTAGAGTTTACTTAGTTTTACATGCTTAATTTTCATTCCAGTTCTTTATTTTGTAGAATAACGAAATCAAATTCCAAAATTCATTTAACCAATTCAAGTCCTATTCACGAAACTCAACGACACCGTCAATTTCACACCTCGTTGGGACACGACCCGGGAAATCACTTTTCGGTATCACTTTTATCACACCCGTAAGATTTGATACGTTAACCTTTTTCCTAAAGGGTTAATTTGTCGAATTTTTACGGTTATTTTGATATACGTTGATATTGTGTTTTTCACCACTCATAAACAAACGAATCAAAATTTGGCGCCGCTGCCGGGGAGGTGTGTTGCGACAATATCGTGAAGTTTTTGCGATTAGTGACTTGAAGAACCTTCCTCGTGAAGTTATTGTTTTTATAAAATCAAAACCCAAAAATATTCATCTTTACCCTCTTACCCTTTTTGATTCTTTATCTCTTCAACCCTCTATATGTTTAATTCTAATGACGACGATCATCTTCAGTGTATGGAAAAAAATCAACATCATTGTCACAAATGCGTGTGTGAGCGGTGTGGAAGGCCTAGTTCGCTTAATTTTGCGATTTGTGCGAATTATCCATCAAAAGTCTTTTCAAAGTTATTTCAACCACCGCCACAACCCGAAATACGTTCTAATGTTGACGAACCCGTTCAAACGTCGGAATTATCTCAAGCACCCACCGAGGGTTACGAGGACGATTTCTTTGAATTTAAAGCCCGTAATCTAATTGAACAAATTCAAGCCAATGAAAAAAGGTCGAGAATTAGAATTGATTGCGATGAACCCATTCAAACGCCGGAGACCATAACGGAAGTGGTGGAAATTGCTAGCTCTAAGAGCACACCACTTGTCCCACCTCTGGAATCTTCAGAACGTTTTACCGACGATTTCTTTAGGGCCAGAAATGACATGATTCAAACCTTCTTAATTGAACTTCGTCATGATTCAACTTCGGGAAATACCGCTTTTCCTTCCTTACGTGATGTTGTTGAACCCTCGATTCCTATTCCCGAGCCCGAAATATCTTCGTTTGATCAAAGTTATTGCTACGGTTGTAGAGACTTGTTACCACAAGGTTTTCGTTGTTACAAATGTATGTGTGAGTGGTGTGGAAACTATCTTGTCAATGTATGTTGTTCGATTTGCGCTGAGAATTCATTTGCTTATGATTCTAACCCGGAATATTTCAGTTATCCTCAAAACAATTTCAATTACCCTCCACAAAATTCATATGAACCAGAACCGTATTTTCATCATTTCAATGATCAAACATCGTTTCAAAGTTTCTCTCCCCAATACCCTCATTGTGCTAAGTGTGGGGGTCCTCATGATGATTATCAATGTCAATCGTGGACTTCCGAATTTGACAACATCCAACCCGCACAACTTCCCGTCATCAATCAATTTCCTCATATAATTCTTGAAGAACTTTCCGAGGAACAAGCGGCTCTCAATGAAAGATTACTAGCCGATGAGCGAGCAGCTCAAAAGCTTCTCCTCTTTAACGAGGCTTGCCGTCTCGATGACGAGGATGAGGAAGATTGGGAAACGATTAAGGACAAGGTGTATATCTCAAGCCTACAAAGTACCGCACATGTCCACTCTCCAACCTTATCTACCGTAGAACCTTTGGATAACCTTTTAATGGGGGACGAAAACCTTAGCACTATTCCAGAAACGGAACCGTCTTGTGTTGAGAACCTCGTCCCAACCCCAAGTGAGTCCGAGGTTATCTACGGTAATATGTGTGATGAGCCTCTTAAGGATGATTCTCCTCTTGACACTCCAAACGATCATGTCGAGATATTCTCCGATTCTGACAATGATTGTACTTCGTTTGACAATTCTTTATCTTATGGAGACATCGATTATGTCGAGGACTTTCCTTCTGAGCTAGTTAGCTTAGAGGAAGTGAGAGATTCTGATGATCTGAAAATTGAGGACGAGATACTTCATGAAAAATTGTTCAATGTAAATCTCCTCGCTTCTAAGATCGAATCATTCTGCTAAGCCGACTTCATCTCCTATCCTGCTGTGGATAGTGACTCTATCTTGGAAAAGCCCAAACATTTCACGAACTTGAGGCTTTCCAATGATTCTCTTCCGAATTTGATGTATTCCGCTTTGATGACGCTCATACCGAAAAAGAGAGTAGTGGCATTCCCAATTTTCATCTTTCTCTTCCTGAGTATGAGTCGTCCACATTGAATTGCTTCCTCCTTCAGAAAGGAGTTGGCCTTTCCATGAGGAGTTCGCCGGTGAACTCGCTCACATCGATCATCTTCCTCTGAGAATTGAGGATGAGATTTTTGATCAAAATGCTCTGCATCCTCTTTTATCTATGAGTGACTCATCTACCCTTGAGGATTTTACCGTGGTTGATACTTGCCTTTCATTCCTCTCCGAGGACAAAGTGTTCAAACCGTATCTCACCTTCAAGGAGTTCACTCGGTCATTTCTTAAGTCCAACACAGATGTTGTGACTTCTCTTGTAGGATAAGATTTCGAACATTCCTTAATGTTCCTCAATCTAATCTTTGCCCACCCATCCCACCCGCTGTCAAGTAATTGACACTTTGCCTCTCCTCCCATCTCTTCTCCATGTCTTAACTCTTTCGGGAGTGAAGATACCATCTTTAACCCCGCATTTATCTTTCTTTTGAGCGGATGTATCTCATCGAGTGGAACTTTCAAAGACATTCAATGTTTATCCAAACCATTGAATGAAAGTCCATGGAGATTCTTTCTTCCACTTGCTCCCCATGGACCAATTAATTCGGGTCGAGTCAAGCTAGCGACTCGAGAATCAAAACAAGAGTACACTATATGGGATTTCACCAGATTGACTTCTTTCTACTTTCTACCACCTAGTGTGGGGAGTTTCCCATTGTTGTATATAAAGTTTTCTAAAAAAAAAAAAAAAAAAAAAATTCAAATAATGGCCGTAGTATTTCCTTTTACGTTCTATGTTTCTAAGATAACCACGGTACTTTGAATATTGAGGGCAATATTCATTTCTAGTGTGGGGGAATTCTCACTAATTTTATCATGTAATTATACCACCCTATTCCCCATTTTGGCCAAATTTTTTTGGAGTAAGTGTTTTGCACTTACTCACTTTTATGGTTATCGATCCGCCATGTCTAATAAACAAAAGGATTGGCTAATCCAGAGCAAACGGCTCTTGGTAAAGATATCTCAAATCCGTTGACGGCTTGCAATTTGCCCAAAATTTTATGGTGTTCACCACCATATCTTTAATTAGTGAAGAGTTGGCTAGCCCGCAAGTTTATGGCTTGTGGTAAAGGCATTGGAAAACCATAATTGGTAATCGACTCACCAAAGATATTTTATCTAAGAGTTATTAGTCCGAAGCAAACAACTCGTAAAGACAAATCAAATCCGTTGGAAGTCGGTGATTTGCTCAAAATCATATGGTTATCAAGGTACCATAGTTCTTACTTGAACTAAAACATTTGGCTACTCCGTAAGTAATGGATTTTGGTAAAGAGATTCAAATCCATTAAGTTTTTCAAAAATTGCTAGGGACTAGCAATGTTTTAGTATGGGGATTGATGAGTGTGTAAATACTCATCATTTTTGTTCCTTCTACATCGCAAAAACAAATAAAAACACTTTGAAAAGTCTCTAAAAGATGAAAAAATATTTAGACCGTATTTTATGCAATAATTGTCAAAATCTAGTCCACAGGTTATTCAAAACATGTAATTTTTCATAAAGGCCCTCAGAATTTTTAAGTTGTCAAATTTAGCCTTATAAAGTCTAGTTTTGCAAAATGACAACTTGAGTCCTTGGAATTTTAAAGATTGATGTAAATTACCCCGGACATTTTTAATTTGAAAATTATCATTTTGGTCCTTGGGAAAATTAATCTTGTCATAATTAGTCCTTATGATGAAATTTGGAAAATTACAGCTTTGGTCCTTCAAGTTTGGTCAAATGGCAAATATGGTCCTTGTGATTAAAATACCAAACCCCTTGAACCCCAGTCCAAAACCACTTGACCTCCCTACCATTTGAACCCATCACCAATAATAAAAACGTTTTTTTTTTTTTTTCCCTCCTTCTTCTTCTTTCTCTTAAACCCAGAAGCTGCAACCCATCTTTACCCAAAATCCCCAAACCCCAAACACTCAACCTCACCCTTAATCCCTTTTATCCAGTCCACCCCAAATCCCAAACCCACTCACTCATCCTCTCCTTCTCCCAAGATGTCCAAGTCATCAATCTTGGCTACAAGAAACCCCACGACAGCTCGGATGGATTCTATTGATACCTAACTTTATTTGATGGTCGAGATTGGTTGAAGAAAGCACACTTTGAGGTTATGGCTTGCCGCCTCACGGAGAAGCACAACTCAAGAGATTGAAGACCCCTAGGGTTGTAGTATAAAAGCTCCTTTGTAGCCAAAGTTATAAGGCACCCTAGTTTTAGATTTTAATACCCTAGTCTTAGTTTCAATTCGCTTTAGTTTTTAAAATTCAAGTTGTAACTGCTTTCTAATTAATGAAAAATCCCTTTTGATCAATTCTGTTTCTTTGATATTTTAGTTACTTTAGTTGTTTCATAGTCTTGTATTAATCATCAGTTTAAGTGTATCAAAGAAAGCTAATAACAATTTCCAAAAAAGCAGTTTTTTGTCAAAAGCTATTTGCTACAGGGGTGTTTGGTTTATGCTTTAAAATGGTCAAAAATCAAGTTTTACCCGTTTTACTTTCCAAGTCAAACTCACTCCTCTAGTCTTAAATCAGTAACAAGGTTTTGAAAATGTTTGCATAAGTTTAGTACTAGTTTTGTTGTAACAAAAAGTTGGGTTTCTGTTTGTTTGAATCGAATGTAACGACAAGCCATAAGTCATTGCTCAAGCCTTTTCTTTGAAGCTTATTTAATGTTTGAAAGTGCAAGTCAGTTTGTGTCAAACTTAGGTACCCAACTCAGTTTGTGTCAAACTTAATTTGCAACTGAATGACTTTTAGCATAGTTTAGTTGAGTTTTAAAATCGGCCTTTTCATTTTTTTTGTCTGTATCAACACAAAAGGAAAAATATTGTTTAAAACTGACTTTGTTTTAAAATCGTTCCCGACTTGTTCGTGCCCTATTCTTGGCTTATTTTTCATCTATCATGTGCTAACCTTGATTGTGAAGCTTGGCCCTGGCTAGGACATCACTGTTTGGCTTATTAATAAGCTCAAAACAGACACCCTTCATATGTTTGTTTTGCGGACACACTGTGAGTTGCACAGGTCACCAATTGTTTTGTTTTCATTTTAGCCTATCAAGTCTTGTTAACTGCTTATTAGTTATACTTTAGTAAATTTAGTTAGCTTAGCTTAGTTTAGTTCATCTTAGCTACTTAGGACTCCCTTAGTGCTTATTGTACCCTTTAGATTAGCTTATTTCCAATAGCTTAGTGCTTATTTGCCTTAAACTTGTTTTAGCTCATATGCCAACTGATTACCCCCATTATTTTAGCTTTATTTCTTTGTTTATAGCTTATTTCAGTTTGTATATACATGTTAGCTTAATTCTATCTTTTATTATGCTTTGTATGCTTATTTTGTGCTCATTAGTTTGGTAAAAAGTGGTGTTTGGTTGGTTTTCTGCCCAGCTCAGAACTGAATAAGCTGTTTATACAGCTTATTCCAAGTTTTCAAAAGAAAGTTTTTTTTTAAAGAATCCTATTTTGATCTTATAATTCAGTGGCAAAAAGAAAATTTCAAAAAAAAAAAATAATAATAAGTGAGAAAAAAGGACAGGAGGTGGATTCGAACCCAAGACCTCCTGCCAAGCAATCCCACGCAACAACACAACCACTGATAACCAACTGCCCTTGGGTCTTTTTGCGTTTACATTTGCACCCTAATTGTACTTAACTAGTTTTTGCATTTTTAGCTTATTAACATGTTTGCTTTTTTAACTGCTTATTTCCTTAAGCAGTGGTAGGTTTTTATATATTTTTTAGATTCAACATTGTTAAAAGTGTTTTCTGGTATTTCCTTATAATTTTATAAAAATGTTTAGTATTTTTAGTAATTAATTTAGTTTAAAATAGTTTTTAATTCGTAGAAAATAATATAAAAGTCGAAAAAATACCCGGCTTTTTTCTAAAATCATTTTTAGTCATGTAGAATGTAGGAAAATTAGTTTTGCACTCGTAGGACTTAAATTGAATCTTTTTCACTTTCGAGGCTCGGGATTAGCTCGGGTTTTCGCGTTTTTGCATTTTAACACCCTAGGATGTAGTTTAGCGTCATTTTATTGTTTCTTAGGATTAGTAGTAGTCTATTTAGAGTTTACTTAGTTTTACATGCTTAATTTCATTCCAGTTCTTTATTTTGTAGAATAACGAAATCAAATTCCAAAATTCATTTAACCAATTCAAGTCCTATTCACGAAACTCAACGACACCGTCAATTTCACACCTCGTTGGGACACGACCCGGGAAATCACTTTTTCGGTATCACTTTTATCACACCCGTAAGATTTGATACGTTAACCTTTTTCCTAAAGGGTTAATTTGTCGAATTTTTACGGTTATTTTGATATACGTTGATATTGTGTTTTTCACCACTCACAAACAAACGAATCAGGGACGCACAACAAGTTCACGTGATAGAGCTTAATCATGTATTCCAGGTTTGATAACTGCAAAGATGATCAATGCTTAAACTTGTTACTTCGATGTTCTCGTGTTCTTCGAGGTGTTGAGCTTCATTCAATAAGACTGTTTCTCTTCACATTTTACTTCTTGGGAATCTGGTCTTTATTCGAAGATTGTCGGTTTGGGAGGCTACCAAAGTCTCACTTTCTGTAGGCTCAATTTCTGAAGTCCATTCAAGAGTCTCGAAAGCTTTGGTGGTGAAAGTTTAAGAAATGATGACTTATATCTTCTACTAAGTGCTGAACGATATCCTTATCTCGGTACTCGTGTCATCATCTTCTTAAACTATATCATCTTATTTGTATATATTTAACAAAAAGAAAATAGAAAAATATAAAATTTTCAAAAATCCATAAAAATCAGAAAATTAGAAAAGAAAAAAAAATTGTATTTCTCAAGACATGTCTTCTGGTATCGATAACATTTACGATCTTAGGAATGTCATTCAATAATGGCACGGGACATTAGATGAAGTTCGAGTAGGAGGTGTAAATATTTATTTTCATAACATGTCTCTAAATATGGCTTGCAGTTATTTCAGACTGTAACCCATGCTTAAGCCATGGTTTGCTATTATTTCAGATAGCAACCCGCTCTTTTAAAGAAAGGAAAGTCTTTGCGCTAAACCAATTTTCATAAATTTCGTACTTATCCTATAACAATATAAGGAAAGCATGTCAAAGGATCATTGTTGTTCCTACATAAATGTTTTTCCTTCTAAAATTCTTCAGAAAAACATTTGTTGTGTTTCAAAAAATGGTGGTAAATGAGTTGCTTGAAAATCAATAAGTATCTTGTTTTCATAAATTTGCAAAACCCAATCAATGACTTCAGCTTATTAAAAACTTTTTATGAAATGAGTCATTGATTGAGGGGGAGAATGTTTTCAAATCCTTATCATCTATCGGGCTTATCTAATTATCCTACGTGCTTAACCAAAAATGATATTTGCCTATGTCAAAGGACTAGGAATTTAGGATATGATTGTTAGGATTAGATGATTATAGTTTGATGAACACATTCTTCCCATGCCTTATTTGATCTGATTGACATGTTGGATTGACTTTTATTAGTCAATTGCTGTTTGGGTGTTGTCGACCACCATATATCTATTTGTGTTGACTAACGTATGCAGATAAGATGGTTTATAAGAATGTTCCCGATCCGAATCCCACAAAAGAACATGATTGGATGCCGAATGGAAAGGGCAACTATTTATTAGGTCGACAAATGAAGAAACGGAGCTTAATTAGATCTCCATGGAGAGTTGGCACGATAGATGCAACTTAAGAGGTCTCACTGCATTTGCAGATGGTTTTCTTCCAACCTCCAGCAACAACAACAAAAGCAACTTAACCACCTAACGTATCTTTGTGCAGGATAAATAGTGTTGATACAATTTTTAAACAATCTTGAAAATATTGTTTTGAAAATAAATTGGACTAAATTTTGAAAATCACCGGACTTCATTTTATCAAATCTTAAGTCACTCAATCATCGACTACGGTCATCGATTGAGGGGGAGAGTGATTTAAAATAAAATATTTTCAAACGATATTTCTTCATAAAAGTTCCGGTTTGTACGTAATAAAGTGGTGATCTAAAGATTTAATGTTATGTCATGGTATGATCTTCTTTAAAACACAAAGATCTTTTTAAATGAAATTTTTTTTGTTCTTTTTTGATTGTGAAATTGTTTTACTTTACTTAAAGATCTCTTAAAAATATCATACCTGAATCTAATAATCTTTAATGTCTAAAATTGATCTTATCAGTCATTTTTCAAAATTAAATTTTGCTTCCAAAATTTTTCTAAATGATTTAAATCAATCGGGATCCAAAATCTCTATTGGTTTGAAATTTTTGATCGGGGGAGAGATCGTGATTTAAATCTCAAATCGGTTTTAAAGGGTGATTGTTTCAAAAGCACTCCTTCTTTTATGTGCCAAAAGATTTTGAAATACATAATGCACATGATTGTGGAGGAGCGTTTAACCATAAACCAGAAGAGCTTTTAAATCAGGCACATTTTTCTCCCATGTTTTCTAAACCTTATTAAATCACTTGGGATCCAAAATCTCAAAGGGTTTGATATTTTGATCGGGGAGAATTTGTGATTTAATTATGAAATCGAT
This sequence comes from Chrysanthemum lavandulifolium, assembly GCA_022545495.1. NCBI lineage: Eukaryota > Viridiplantae > Streptophyta > Magnoliopsida > Asterales > Asteraceae > Chrysanthemum > Chrysanthemum lavandulifolium. The sequence continues at coordinate 125,155,028 of CM040241.1, read as the reverse complement.
AAATGATGATCGATTTGATTCAAATGTGCGTCGCTTGCTCCCATATGTGCTAAACGCTTTCGAATCTCAAGCACATATTGAGGGAGCATTTCAAATGAAAATAAACTTTCAAGGTACAAAGATTTATATGTTTCAATGGAAGTACCTTGATTGATTTTCTAATGGTTTTCCTTATGGCAGTGTGATCGTAAAAGTACTTCTATGAACTCCTTCCTCTATGTGCTAAATGATTTCACAACCAATGCACATTTTGAGGGGGAGAATTTACCAGAAAATCAAAAGGCTTTTTCTATGGAAATTGTGATCAAGAAAAGATTTCAAAGTCCTCTTGCCTCCATGTGCCAAATAATTTCAAAATCATAAGCACGTGTTGAGCGGGAGCATTTCTAAATGATCAAAAACAATTAAGGTACAAAATGTTTTGATTTTATATCACAAGTACCTTGATTGATTTTCCAAATGATTTTTCAATTGGTTTCAAGAAGGAAAGAACAATACCAAAAGACTGACCAATTTACTTTATGCACGGTGTTATAAGGATGGTTAGGTTAGGTATTCGTTCCCACGATCTCGTCAGAGTCAGAGGGATCTACCCAGGGACAATCCACTAGATAGTGTAGAAATCCTTAGGTCTGATGAAAAAAGGAGAAAAGTGAGAATAAGGGAAGAGTGCCGACTAAGATAGAGCTAGAATTGGAATAAACCCAACAAGGTTCTAGTAATGAAGTATCGGTAAGCACCGAAGGGGTTGAAGAATGAAAAAGAAATGAATGTGAAAAGGGTGAAAAGAAATAACCCTCCAACAATTCAACCTTAGGCGTATACTGTGTTCAATTCATATACTCTTGGTGGTTACTAAGGTAACACCGGTATTGAAGACAAGACGTCATGGACCCAATGACGACCGCACTAAACTTCCCAAGCTACTCAAGTTCCTCTTAAAAGGGCTTGTTTCATTCTCACGGGAACCTACATAATCTTCGACTTTCTCTTAGAGATTGTTGATATTGAAGAAGGAGACCCTCTCCTAGTCTCCGCATAGGAAACCAAATATGCACAATTTAGTCTAGCGCCAAGAGATCATCCACAAAATCTCATTAGGACACAAAATTAATGAAGACTTCATTGTTTCACACAATGTGGAAAGTAAGTATATATTGAGAGTCCCACGATTATCCTTGTGGTATTGCGGAACATCCGAGTGATATGTAAAAATATTCACAATGAAGATGGAAATCCTTCAGAGCCACCATCAAACAAGCTCTTAGTGGGTGACATGTGAGATATTTCTAAAAGATCAAGTTTGTGACAACTGGATAGAAATGATGGGGCGATTCATTCTTGAATCAACCTTGGTCCAGGAAATGAATTGACGAATACTTTTGGAAAAACCGTTCGATGTGCAAATCTTCTTTTCTCTAGCACATCGAATGTGTATTCATGTTTTCAAACAAAAAAAGTATCTCTGATTGAAAAAAAATATACTTTGGAAAAACCGTTCGATGTGCGAATCTCTTCTTTTCTCTAGCACATCGTATGTGTACTCTTTTTCAAATACAAAAAGTATTTCTGATTGAAAATTGATCTTTCTCATAAAACCTTCGTCGTATTGCAAAACTCTTTCTTATAAGCAATACGCGATTGTTTTCAAATCAATTTTTCATCAATCGATGAATCTCAATTATTGGTTCACTCACTCCGTGTTGTCTTCTTTGAGATGTTCGGTTTGAGAACGCTAGAGCACCGTGAAACCCATCAAGGAGATTCTTCGAATTATACCGATCACGGGCAAGATTTGTCTTGATCAACGGGAACCGTGGGCGTGCACCTCAATTCAACGAAGTGATCAAAGATACTTTCGTGCGCTTTATTGCTAATCGTTGTACGCGGGAACACCCGACGGTTGCGGTGATCGTAATTGAGGAGTCAATCCATAGCCGCATGCTCACACATTACATTCACTTCTAAAGAAATCATGATAGGTGCATATCTTCATCAACCGGCTCGATATTTTCAATCCATGCTTCGCTTTCTGCTTCTTTGGAAATATTATGAATCAACAAAAGCTTCGCAACTCGATGAGAAGATATCATGATCCAAAATGTGGGCATGTCGGTCCGAAAGTCACAACTTCACATAATGGTGATACGACAATGGATGAGCTAGAGATTTGTTGTGGTGATGATCTCTAACTCGGCTTAATGAATCACCAAACGTGGATCAAGACAAAGACCTTCACTAAAAGTACAAAGCGGTTGGACTTTGAAGAATCATCATAAAGCACAAAGATCATGGACATTGAAGAATTTAATTCTACGAGCTCGAGCATAAAGAAAAGATAGATTGCTTGGATTCAAAATGTAAATCATGGGGTGACCTCCTTAGGGGAGATTGTTAGGAATTGGAAATTCCATAAGGAAGTGTCGGTCACCCCAATTATTGTTTAGCATATCTTAGCTCGTAGACTTTACGTTATTTAGTAGTTATTAGTTAGTTATTAGCTTAGTTATTAATTTAAGTAACACCGTGGAGGAAGGACGGGTATTTACCCACTGTATCCTGATCCACAGTCCGAAGGAGGACGTGTAGCATATAACTATAAATACCCTCTACCTCCCAAGGTAGAGGGTTAGGCATTTCATTCAATCTAACCTTTCTTTCTTTTGTTTACTTTCTCTCTCTAGAAAGGATCCCATCTTCCACTTTCTCTCTCTAAACTCATCATAGTGTACACCCCATAGTATTGATTGTTTTTGTGTTTGTGAAAACCAATATCTAACAACACTCTATAAAAGCCCAAACAAGTTATCTTCGTGGAAGGGTAGAAAGAAAGAAGACGAAATAAGTAAACGCGCCCGGAAAACCTCACTTCAATTCCAACTAAGAAATATCGAACTCAAACAACCCCGTAGTCAACCTTGTTCAAATATCAATTTAAGCCGTTACATAATATTCTCTGTGAAAATGTATACACCAAAGTACCAAACCTCATACCACAACAACTCTCATCATCAAAACTCATACTATCCAAATCTTATAGAATCCAAATCTTGAGAAGCCCATCCGACTCAGTCATGTTTACGGCCCAAACTTGGTTATTTGTAAAACTCGAGGCCCGGTCCATGAAAATCAATCCAATCATCCAAGTCCAATCGTCTAAATAACACCGTTTGAACAGTCAATACAATACCAAATAAAGAATACAGGTCAAGAATATTGAACTCATTCAATAACTCAAGCCGTGAACAAATATCCCGTGAAAAATTGAGTTTCCAAACTACCAACCTTATACCACAAATAATACCATTTGTATCCAAAATTAAAATTTTGGATAACAAATTCTTAATACAAGCCCATAAAGTTGGAGTCAATATATTTGTCTATAACATAAAATTATATCTCGACCCATTCAGATTAAAATACCTGACACAAACCAAATCATTCAAATACACCTCTCATCACATCACTAGTACCAATCAGATCCAAATATACAGCCCAATCATATCCAAATACCACACGGCCCAACACTTAATAATCCAAGTCTAACTTCGTTTAATACAAGTCTGGGCCCAAAGGAAATCATACACGGTCCACTAATACTTCTACCCTAACATAACGGGTATAAAACACTCATAAGTTACTTAACCTAATCCCTAATCAGATATCACATCCGCCCCTTTTTATCATATCTGCTTAAAAAAACAAGTCTGAACCTCTTCTCATCTCAGTCATCGAACTAAGAGGTAGCCACAGTGATGGCTTGATGGACTTGATTCGTCTTAGCCATAGGGATGGTCTAATGCTTGAAAAAGTTTCAAGAACCTCCTTAAGGTCTCGGTAAGATTCTCATGAAATTATTTATATTTTGTTTGTGTAGAACAATGAACCAAGGAAAGGGGATAACAAACTTGTTATAACTCTGATTCTTTAAGTTCGAACAAGAATGAAGCATTGCATCTGAGATTCCAAGTGAAACATTCTGGATAGAGACTTGTTGATTTCTTGGACTCCTTTTGTTTTTCTGATTAGAACGAGCCTTAATAAAGAGATAACATTCTTGTTATTTTCTTTATCTTTAGATTCGGATATATAAAAGGAGTATACTCATAAATCGATCTATGAAGCATACGTTCATATGTGTATAGATTGTTTGAGATCTATGTGTTGTAGAACCATACACAAAAAGAACATAGCTGAGATCGAGCCTTTATCTTTAATTTCTTATCTTTGATAGTCCAAAATCCGAATCTCATGAAAGGTTTTAAGCATAAGTTGTTTATCATCTTTTCTTTTATGATTCGTATATTAAAAGAAGCTAGGCTTGAAAAATGATCAATGATGTTTAACTTTGTGTGATTGCCCTTTATTGGTCGGATATATCTTGAAAAATTCACACAAAATTATGAGATCAATACGCTTGTACCCTCGAATGACATTGTTTGAATTATGATTTGATGAGATATGATATTCTGAAATGTTGTCTATTCAAGATATAATGTACGACCAGAAGATATCTAAGATTGTTGTATATTCTGAAATGTTGATGAGTTATGATTTGTTTTGAGGTATGATGTATGATAATGTAGAAATTGTTCAAGAATTGAAACTGTCGAGATAGAGTCGATTCAAATGATGACTAATGTTCTTAGATGTACTTGAATGATGATCTTATGGTGAAAATGTTTGTAGAAAATGTTTGTCGAATATGATGTTCTTGAATGTTGTTTTGTTTATGTGGATGTTTGTTGATGATGTTATATTGGTTTGAAGGATCACAAAACGCAGCAAGGCTTATCCTCAAAACGCACCATTTTTTTTCAAACCGCTTGACACCAAACCGCTTCTTGACCCTCTTATCAAACCTCTTTTGACTTTTATCTTCAAAACGCATTATCACTTTGTCAAACCGTAACTTTATTGTTTTTGACAAAACGCATATCAAGATTCGTCAAACAGCTTTAAGAAAAAAAAAGAGTCAAACCGCTTTGTACAAAAAACTTGTTTCAGTCAGACCGCTTTTCAGATTCCTTGAATCTGGACCTTTTTTTTTTGACAAACCGCATCTATTGAGGAACAAACCGCATCCTTCAGTTCAACCAAACCGCACCTCATTCTATTTGTCAACAAACCGCAAGATTGGACCAAACCGCATCCAGATCTTTGAGCCTGGACAGTCTGTGATAAACCACATCGAAAAGATTGGACTCAAACCGCACCTGTTAAGGATCAAAACGCATGATTTATTTGACAAACCGCAGATAAGAACAAACGTCACCAGCTTCAAACCGCATCGAATAACAAACATCAAAACTTAGAAACTGTTTAAAACCAGATTTATCACGTATTGACCAGATTCATAATCAAACAGCTTAGAACATCTAATCAAATAGCATATTCAATATCAAACAGCAGATTCAATATTGATCAAACAGCTTTGAATATCATATCATATCGAACATCATATTAAAATATGCATATACACAACAGATTCATCAACCAATAAACACCACAAATACTCCAACATCATCTTAGCAGCAGCAACACATCACAAAATCACATCAAACCGCATCAACAAACCATACAAACCGCATACAAAAACCGCTCAAAAACCATACAAATCATCAAAAACAACATAACTTGGGCTCTGGTACCAAATATTGGGTCATACTTATTATGTTGTGTTGATCCCAGTAGAGCAAACGATCTAATATAGAAACTGACTTAGAATAAAAGCTTATTAAGTATTACGCGGAATTTAACACTTAATGTTAAGAAGAAGAACAGTAAACACTCAACACCTCAATATTATTTATTAATACGAATACTCTTACAGTATTAGGGTTTTGCAACCTTGAAGTGTATCGACCTTAGATATATATCATACGTATATCTAACCTAACATAGGACCTCCTTTTATAGGCTAAGGAGTCCTATACATTATACAATACGTAACCTACAAGATAAATATCTTTTCCATATTTATCTAATACAATAAACTAAACCGACTATTACAAGTAGCAGTGGTTACATATCATTATCCGTGGTTACACTCTTCTACTAGCGCGGTTTGTCTTCATCCGTGGTTACATCCTTCGTCGTGGTTATATCAACCTTGTCCGTGGTTCCGATTACTTAGAGTAATTCTTGATCCAAGGAACCTAAAACCCAACAATCCTCCCTAAACTTGATACATTCCAGTGAATTCTCAAGTTTCCTTTAAGCTCAAAACATCCGAATTGGAGGATGTAGCCAAACACTTACTAGCCTTAAGAATGTTCTCATACTTGACAACAAATTGTAAGCTTGACCATCATAGGGTACTAACATCTTGATACAACCTGGTTTCAACATCTAAGCAATAATTCCCGGATGCTTATTCGGTTGAGGATAATCACCTTCTACAAGCATATGAATAATCTTTCCGTAATGAAAACATGAACTCCACAAGTTTGATATAAAACCATCTAGTAACTTGACCATTGTAGTCCTTGCCATTCGGGTTCATCATGATAGGTCAAATAAAATCTTCAAATGATGATAAACCGGTCTATGATAATCATTTGGATGATTTTATTCTTGTAAACTATCCAAAGATTCATCAAATCATCTCTATCAAAATATCAAGCATCTGAAAATTTATTATACGAAACTTCATTGTTGAGTCTTTGAATTTTCCAAACTCCTTCACTTCCAACTTTAAGCTTAAACTCATAAGAAATGATTTGATTTGCATCTTGAACAACTTTCAATCTTTTAGAATCGATGTCTCCCGAACCTGATTATGAATCCACTATCCTTTTAATCCACTCTTCTTCCTTTTAGAATTCGGATAGTAATCATCATTATTAATCCTCATACATTACAAAATTCTTTCAAATGAACATTTACTAAGATTATCGCATGAATTTCTTAATAGAGCAAATGAAGGAGGTTACAACTTGCTTCTGCTTTTACCAACCTATTCACCCGTAATTTTCCTCATCATCCAACAAATATTCTTGTTGAACGCAAGTCTAATCACTATGAATGACCAGCCGTAACCGACTTAAAACAGCTTGAGCAATCAATGAAGATGTATAGAGTCTCCCGGTCGTTATGTCCCATGTATTGATTTATCAAACGCGGATCGAGGAGTTTGAGCGAAAAAGGATTATGATGTGATTATAACTACGGAATAAGCCAACAAATTACAACGGCTTAAATGCAAATTAAAGAAGATTAAAAGATAAAATCTATTAAATAAACGCTATCACTATTTTTACAATGATGTTTTGTTTTATGTTTTTATAAAAGCGGAATTAAAATCTAAAAATTAAAACGTGAAACTTACACAATATTAACCCTAAAAATATGAAAATGATATTTTACACCTAATGATAAAAGAAACTTTTAGAAAAGAAAACTATTTTTATAATTAATTAATTAATTACTATTAATTAAAACTATTTTTAACTATTTAATAATTACCTAAAATACAAGAAATTAGGAAATAAAGCTAGAAAAATAAAATTATGAAATGGAAAAGTCTAAAATATCAAACTAGAATTTCCAAAACTATTTTTGTATTTTTTGATTATTTTTCTATTTTTATGAATTTTAAACTATTAAAACTATTTAAATTACTAAAATTACCAAATAAACTATGAAAATCTGGAAAATTACTTTTTCACTTCTTATATTTATCTAAACTTAATAAAATTGAAAAATTATTTTTTTGAACCTTTTCTGAATTTTTTATATTAAATGCTATTTAAAATTGCTTAAAAACTAGTTTAAATTAAGAAAAATAGCTAGACAACTTAGAAAAATCTGAAACTTTCAGGAAAACTCTAAAATGAAATTAGGAACATGAGAAAATTGGAAAAACAGGCACTTGTTTGGAGAAATATGAAACTGCTTAATCAAGTGCTTATTAATAAGCACTAAAATAAGCCAAATGGAACAAACAAGCTACTTACTGATTACAGAAGTCTAAATATGCTAATAGTACTAGAATGCAACTAAGAAATACAAGCTACAACCACAGAATCACAAGATAGCAAAGATTTGATGTTTATTAATTCCAAGTTAAAACAGATTCTGAGTGGCAAGTTTAAGCTCATGCACAACCCTCAAAATAAGCTCAAACAAAAAACTACCAATTGGAACTTGTAAAGGACCTGGTTGAGAGTGCTTAAACCAAAAATTAGACCATGGCTAGCTCTATTGAGCCACTGCAAGCCGCACCACTGCGAGAAAAACTCAAGATTAATCGAGTCTGTGCAGGCACTTTGGGCTGAAACATGAGCTTGTTTGAAGCTTTCACAATGTTTGTAAAATTCACAAAAATCTTGATAAGAAAGATGACCAACTGAGCTTTATGAAATACCAAGATTCACTGAGTAAGTCCCAGAAATAAGCTCATGAAAAATCTTCCTTATTGAGCTCAAAACCACTTTTTTAACTTTTTGACTTTTGAAGATATTAAGAACTTTGACTTAAGTGAACTTTAAATCCAATTTTTTGACTGAGATTAATGTTATATGGTGGAACAAGTGTAATGCAAGCAGTGTTGATGATATCTTAACACAAACTAATGATTTGCAACCCCAAATTCCACAACAGTTAGACAGGTAGACTGATTAAGGGTCAAGATTGACTTTGTGATGTTGCAGACCCAAAGTGATGATTCAAGTGAGCATATTAAGACCAAACAAACATGAAACAACAAACATGAACTACTGCAAAAGCCTATAGGGCAGTCTTAGGTTATAAACCAAACACTCCCTTATTACACTGATTAGAGCTCAAAACAGAATTAAACCAAGAACCAACTTATATTCATGAACAAACTAACTAATATGACTTAATTACTGCTATTTGAACAAGTTTTAACAAATTTAAACCACAAGAACTAATTATGCTAAGAAGCTTATAAATTTGACTTACAAATGTCCAAGCCACAATGGCTAGCCAAATGTGAAACAAGAACCTCTAACCTATATAATCCAACCTAATAAGCTATAATTCACCCCATTCCATGCTTGCAACAACCCATATCCATTCTGCTTCAATTTTGTACCCGTGTTGACTTTTGTTGACCAAGGTTCACAAGTGAGTGAAACTGAATTGTGAGCTTATGGAAAGCTTTTATGAGCTTATATGAACTTATTTGAAGTTGAAAATGAGTTGTTAAAAGCTTAAGCAAGTGAGTTTGAAAACACAAATCTCAACAGTGGACACATAAGATTGAATATTGAACATTAACTAAAATAGCTGCTTGAAATCAGTTGTACACACTTAAAAACTGTTATTTGATACAAATTAAGCTTAGAAATACAGATTGAAGTTATTTAAGACAAGATTAAACTACAAACGACATACATAAAAAAAAATAAAAGCTAACTCTTCTTTGATGCTTCTCTTGGCCTCTTATACATCCCAAGTGTCTTCTCTCACTTCTTTGGATAGTTCCCAGCACAAAAAGTGGCCATTGGATCACTGCAATTGATCCTGGCCATTCAAATGGATTTGGCGCCAATTTTTGGTTTTAACAGCTAAGGCTTGAGTGGTAGGTACAAGAGTGCATTTAATGTTTTCTTGGCCTCTTGTGTTTGGAGGGGGGATAGTGATGATGGAGTTGAGGTGGAGTGTGCTCAGGAGGTTTTGCAGGAATGGTGATGATGGAAATGGTGCACCCGTGATGTTTAGGAGGGAAGGAGGTGGTCAAAAGCCTTTGACTGGGATATTAAATACAGGGGGTCCAAAATGTAGTAATGACAGGGTCACAAAGGTATTGGCAGGGGTTCATTTGCAATTTGACAAGTCCAAGAGGTAGTAATAGGGTTTAGAATACAAGGGACTTATTTGTAATTTCAGAAAGTGGAAGGACCTGCTCGCCAATCTCCAAAGTTGCTCCAAGGACTGAATTTGCCAAGTGTTGATATTACAAGGACCAAAGTTGCCATTTTCACATTTTCCGGGGACCAATTTTGCCAATTTTGAAACTTGGAGGACCAATTTGTAATTTTCTCAAACTTTTCACATTTTTCACCAAAGGACCAAATTTGACAAGTTATGATTTAAAAGGACCTTTGATGACTTTTCTTTGAAATTTTGACTCGTGGACTATTTTTGACAATTTTAGAAACTTGGGGACTAAAGCGCAATTTTGCAAATTTGATATGTTTTTCATCGATTTTGATATTTTGCATTTAAAAACATAAAACTCGATTTGTGATATTTTGATCATTTTGATGTGTTTCGAGTGTTTTCGATGATTTTGCGGTTTATTTTGTACAAAATGATGAGTATTTACACACTCATCAATCCCCACATCGAGATATTGCTAGTCCCTAGCAATGATTTGAGAAAACATAATGGATTTTAATCTCTTTACCAAAAGCCATTACTCGGAGTAGCCAAATGTTTCAGTTCAAGTAAGAACCATGGTACACCGATAACCATGTGATTTTGAGCAAACCACCGACTTCCAACGGATTTGATTTTGTCTTTACCAAGGCCGTTTGCTCTGGACTAGCCAACTCTTAGATAAATTATCAATATTATCTTTGGTGAGTTGATTACCAATTATGGTTTTCCATCGCCTTTACCACAAGCCATAACCTTGCGGGCTAGTGAACTCTTCACTTTTTAGGATATGGTGAGTTGAATACCATACAATTTTGGGCAAATTGCAAGCCATATAAGCGGATTTGAGATATCTTTACCAAGAGCCGTTTGCTCTGGATTAACCAATCCTTTTGTCTTACTGATATGGCGGATCGATAACCAAATGAGTAAGTGTAGAACACTTACTCCAAAAAAATTTTGGCCAAAAACGGGAATTGGTATAATTATATGATAAAATTCGTGAGAATTCCCCACACTTAGAAATGAATATTGCCCTCAATATTCAAAGTACCGCGGTTATGCCGAAACAAAGAACGTAAAAGGAAATACTACGGCCATTATTTAGAAAGAAGATTTTTTTTTTTTTTTTTTTTTTTTTTTTTTTAACATGTGGCAACCCCCACACTAGGGTGGTAGAAAGAGGTGAGAAGACGAAATATGGGTGAAAACCCATATGGCATGCTATTGTTTTTGATTCCCGAGTCGCTAGCTTGACTCGACCCGTATTGATTTGTTCATGGGAAAGTAACGTGAAAACCAATCTCGATCGGACTTTCGTTCACAATGTTAATGAACATATGAACATCGAAATTTCCACACCGACGAGATATAACCGCGGTATTGTTTAATAGTAGACACTATAAGGGATGATACGGGGTCAAAGATGGTGTCCTCATTCCGAAAGAGAAAAGGAAAGAGCAACCACACCATCCGTGAAGAATGGAATAAAGACGTACATGAGAATGCATGTCCATTCCTCGTGAGAGAGAAGCAAATCACCGCTTTGACATCTTTAAGCTTAAACTTGAAGCTTAGATGGTGATTGTCAAGAAGATGTCCGGGAGGAGGGTGGGAAATGGTTCTTCAATCAACAAACTTTCCGTAAAAGGATGTCTCCTCCTGATCAAAGTAAGTGTTATCAATTCCGTTGGAATTGACTCATCACTAAGAAATGCATCGACTTCATTCCAAAGTTGCCATCTTCCTCATCGAGTGAGAGAAGGTATGGAAGAGTCGGGAATAAGACTAGAAGATGATGGATCATTTTTAGCAATTCATCAATGGGAAGAATGTCTCCATTGGATCACAATCATCATCCAACTCGGATGAAATCAAGAGAATTTGGTTTCATCCACGAGTTAACAAACTCGGTGCGACAAACCGATGCGGGAGGTGGGACAAGTGGTGTGCTCTTAGAGCTAGCGCTTCCACCACTTCCGATGAAGTCTCCGATTCTAGATCATCGTCATCATCATCAAGAACACTCTTGACTTCCACAGTACGACTTTCAAACCATTTGCTTGAACCGGGGTAATTTTCAAAGCTTTGAGCTCAAAGACGTTTTGGTGAACACTCTTAACCGTGAAATTTGAGAGCGTTGCATTGATTCTTCGGATTTTTGATCAATTGTGGCAACACTGCTTGTACAAAGGTTTGGAGTTCGGTTGATATTTAACGTGAGCTCTTCGTTGTCAACCCGTATGGTCAACTCTTCCGCAAACACATCAATCGAGCACGACTGCTCTCTTAAAGCTCTCCCAAGATGAGGGAACTCTAGGATCCGCATCGAAGTCTACTACAACAAAGTCGGATGAAAGTGAAACTTTCCCACTTTCATCACGACATCCCTCGGCTATCCCAGAGGACGAGTTACTGTGCGGTCCGCTAGCTCGAGTGTTATACGAGTGGATGAAAGTTCGGGAAGAGACGTTTCTTCCATACCGAGAGTGGCATGAGGTTAATGCTAGCGCCAAGATCGCCAAGGCGGAGCATTGAAACATCCCCAAGAAATCACACGGATTAAAAACCGCCGGGGTCTTCAAGCTTTTCGGGAAGCTTATTAAGAATGGTCACGAGCATTGCTCATTGAGAGGAGTTTTAGCCATTTCGATAGCTTGTCTTTGTTGGTGAGTAAGCCTTTAAGCGTGGATGCAAATTTAGGCATTAGAACGAGAGCATCAACGAAGCTTATATCAAAGTGAAGCTCATTGAAGATTTGGAAAACTTCTCCATTTGCTCTTTGTTTTTGTCTTTGAGCTTCTCATCATTCATTCTTGATGGGTAAGGAAGTCGACTAGACTTTTGAGCCGGGATGGAAGTGTTTTACGCTCAAGATTTTCTTCGAACATCGGGTTCGGACTTAAAGCTTGGATTACCGAAGGTGGGACGTGTCTTGTACCATGGGCTTGAATAATGCACCTTGTCCGTTGTCTCCTTGGTAACTTGACTAAATGCCACGGAGGAGGGGCATAGGAGTCGAAGGTCCATTGTGCGTCTTACCACTACGAGTGGTGACGGCTTTCAACTCGGCGTTGGGATTAGGAATAGTATTGCTGGGAGTCCTCCGTAAGATGATGAAGCTTTGTTCATATTCATGTTCATGAAACCGCTCATCATATTCTTTAACTCATTTGTCTGCCGAGACATTGTGGTATCAATTTCCTTTTAAGCTCAACTCTCATGTTATTGATCCGAGTTTGCATAGAACGCATGTTTGACTCGGTCATTTTCATGAAGTCATTTGGCATGGGAGCTTGAGGAGGTGGTTGATAACTTTGATGATTTGGAGCTTGATATGGTTGAGGTTCGTTGAAATTGTTCCGTTTTGATTGAAATTTTGTCCTTGATTCGAACAAAGCGATTTTGATTGCCATGGTTTTGATTGCCATGGTTTTGCACAGAGGAAAACCGGTGGTGTCATACCGCTAGGTGCACGTAGTGAGGATCGACTTGTGGTCGGTATTGATTGTGGTTTACCGTAGCTACGGAGCTTGGTAAAAGGAAGCATCGGTTGCTTGACAATCATAATACGCGTGTGGACCACTACAAGTTTCACACACCTTGTTTACGGCTTTGATTGGTTCCGCTTATGAATTTCGCTTTTGATTTCCTTTACCTCTTTTATCATACAATGGATGATGTCCGTTAGAGCGGTTAATCTGAGCGGCTAACTCGGAAGAGTTACCGGATGAAGAAGCGAGTGTTCGAACATTGACTTTGTTGCGAGAAATAGGAACTTTTGATTTTGCTCGCAAATCTCAATCACATCTTTAGGTTTACGATTCAAGATATTGCCGCTGCGGCTGCATTCAAGGAATCTTGATCATTACCGCTCAACCCATTGTAAAAGATATTTACTTGTTGAAGCTCCGTGAATTCATGATGGAGGCATTTCGAGGAGATCTTTGAATCTCTCCCATGCCTCTCAAAATTTTCATCGAAATTTTGACGAAATCCGAAATTTCATTTTTAAGATTAGTCGTCTTTGATGGAGGAAAGAAGTAATTCACAAACTTTTGAACAAGATCCTCCCAAGTTTCGATAGATCGAGGGGTTCTTTTTCCACCAAATCCGGCCGTCCCTCAAGAGAGAATGGAAAAGCATCAACTTGATGACTTTTGAGGTACATCCTTGAAATTGATAGTTGAGGTTAACTTGTTAAACCAACGGATGTGTGCATCTGGTCTTCTCGATCGGACCATGAATTGATTTGTAGACACAAGTGTGATCAAATGTGTCTTCAATTCAAGTGATCGAGTTGATAACCGGTAAAACGATGGCATCTCCATAACCCTCGGTGGGTGCTTGGAGCATTTCCGCCATAGTACGTTAAATACGCCATGTTGTTGCTTAAAATAGTACGAATCTCGGGTTCGACTATTTGGGCAACACGCTCTCGAGAATGTCTTCTAGGAATTTCGCTAGATCACGCAAAGGACTCAATGATCTAGAAGAACGAGTGCGCATGCACTAGAGATAACTCTAAGGGATCTCGAGTTAAGAAGAAAATGGAATTATGAAAATCTTTCGATGAGAATGAGAATTATGAAGATGTTTTGAAAAATGGTGGTGAGAAGAATATTTTATGGGTTTTCCGGTTCGAAACGTCGATATCACAACAAAATCAATTAACACAAAATCGAGGCAAAACAACGATGAACTTAACCAATAATCCAAGATGAATGGCTTCTTTGAAAAAGGTACACCAATCACACGGACACAAAGGCAAGTTTTATATCTTTAGTTCGGGAACTTATTATGGTCGCACCCCAGTTAGGTAGTGCACCGCCTTGGTTTACGGTGGTAATCTTTTAAGTTGTTAATTATTAAAGAAAACGAGCGAATCTTTTTGTATTTTTATTATTTGATACATATATAGAAACAAAAGAAAAATATTTTTGTGTTTTATATGTTTTGGATGTTTTGGGTTTTGGATTTTTAGAAGAAAATATGGATATATATATAGATGATATGGATGATATAAACAAATGAGTGAGGATTCAAACAACTAATCGCTAGACGTAAGACAAATAGCACAGACTCCGGCGGTGGCGCTAAAATTTGATCTCTGCTGAATCATCAAGTTCTCTCACGCAAGCGTAAGAAAACTTAAAAGCGCTTGAGCACGAAATCAATGAAGATCTGAGGAGTATAGAGTCTCCCCGGGTCGTTATGTCCCAGCGAGCTATGCAATGATTTATCAAACGTACAGTGATCGAGGAGTTTGAACGAAAAAGGATTATGATGTGATTATAACTACGGAATAAGCCAACAAATTACAACGGCTTAAATGCAAATTAAAGAAGATTAAAAGATAAAATCTATTAAATAAACGCTATCACTATTTTTACAATGATGTTTTTGTTTTATGTTTTTATAAAGCGGAATTAAAATCTACGACGTCTCAATTAAAAAGTGAAACTTACACAATATTAACCCTAAAAATATGAAAATGATATTTTTACACACCTAATGATAAAAGAAACTTTTTAGAAAAAGAAAACTATTTTTATAATTAATTAATTAATTACTATTAATTAAAAACTATTTTTAACTATTTAATAATTACCTAAAATACAAGAAATTAGGAAATAAAGCTAGAAAAATAAAATTATGAAATGGAAAAGTCTAAAATATCAAACTAGAATTTCCAAAACTATTTTTGTATTTTTTTGATTATTTTTCTATTTTTTATGAATTTTAAACTATTAAAAACTATTTAAATTACTAAAAATTACCAAATAAACTATGAAAAATCTGGAAAATTACTTTTTTCACTTCTTATATTTATCTAAACTTAATAAAATTGAAAAATTATTTTTTTGAACCTTTTCTGAATTTTTTATATTAAATGCTATTTAAAATTGCTTAAAAACTAGTTTAAATTAAGAAAAATAGCTAGACAACTTAGAAAAATCTGAAACTTTCAGGAAAACTCTAAAATGAAATTAGGAACATGAGAAAATTGGAAAAACAGGCACTTGTTTGGAGAAATATGAAACTGCTTAATCAAGTGCTTATTAATAAGCACTAAAATAAGCCAAATGGAACAAACAAGCTACTTACTGATTACAGAAGTCTAAATATGCTAATAGTACTAGAATGCAACTAAGAAATACAAGCTACAACCACAGAATCACAAGATAGCAAAGATTTGATGTTTATTAATTCCAAGTTAAAACAGATTCTGAGTGGCAAGTTTAAGCTCATGCACAACCCTCAAAATAAGCTCAAACAAAAAAACTACCAATTGGAACTTGTAAAGGACCTGGTTGAGAGTGCTTAAACCAAAAATTAGACCATGGCTAGCTCTATTGAGCCCTGTGCAAGCTGCACCAATTCTGAGAAAAACTCAGTATTAACTGAGTCCTGTGCAGGGCACTTTGGGCCTGAAACATGAGCTTGTTTGAAGCTTTCACAATGTTTGTAAAAATTCACAAAAATACTGATAAGAAAGATGACCAGCTGAGCTTTATGAAATACCAAGATTCACTGAGTAAGTCCCAGAAATAAGCTCATGAAAAATCTTCCTTATTGAGCTCAAAACCACTTTTTTAACTTTTTGACTTTTGAAGATATTAAGAACTTTGACTTAAGTGAACTTTAAATCCAATTTTTGACCGAGATTAATGTTATATGGTGGAACAAGTGTAATGCAAGCAAGTGTTGATGATATCTTAACACAAACTAATGATTTGCAACCCCAAATTCCACAACATTAGACAGTAGACCGATTAAGGGTCAAGATTGACTTTGTGATGTTGCGAGACCCAAAGTGATGATTCAAGTGAGCATATTAAGACCAAACAAACATGAAACAACAAACATGAACTATCGCAAAAGCCTATAGGGCGGTCTTAGGTTATAAACCAAACACTCCTTATTACATCGATTAGAGCTCAAAATGTAATTAAACCAAGAACCAACTTATATTCATGAACAAACTAACTAATATGACTTAATTACGCTATTTGAACAAGTTTTAACAAATTTAAACCACAAGAACTAATTATGCTAAGAAGCTTATAAATTTGACTTACAAATGTCCAAGCCACAATGGCTAGCCAAATGTGAAACAAGAACCTCTAACCTATATAATCCAACCTAATAAGCTATAATTCACCCCATTCCATGCCTGCAACAACCCATATCCATTCTGCTTCAATTTTGTACCCGTGTTGACTTTTGTTGACCAAGGTTCACAAGTGAGTGAAACTGAATTGTGAGCTTATGGAAAGCTTTTATGAGCTTATATGAACTTATTTGAAGTTGAAAATGAGTTGTTAAAAGCTTAAGCAAGTGAGTTTGAAAACACAAATCTCAACAGTGGACACATAAGATTGAATATTGAACATTAACTAAAATTGCTGCTTGAAATCAACAGTACACACTTAAAAACATATTTGATACAAATTAAGCTTAGAAATACAGATTGAAGTTATTTAAGACAAGATTAAACTACAAACGACATACATAAAAAAAATAAAAGCTAACTCTTCTTTGATGCTTCTCTTGGCCTCTTATACATCCCAGTGTCTTCTCTCACTTACTTGGATAGTTCCCAAGAAAAGTGGCCATTGGATCACTCGAATTGATCCCGCCATTCAAATGGATTTGGCGCCAATTTTGGTTTTAACGACTAAGGCTTGAGTGGTAGGTACAAGAGTGCATTTAATGTTTTCTTGGCCTCTTGTGTTTGGAGGGGGATAGTGATGATGGAGTGGAGTGGAGTGTGCTCGGGAGGTTTTCAGGAATGGTGATGATGGAAATGGTGCACCGTGATGTTTAGGAGGAAGGAGGTGGTCAAAAGCCTTTGACCGATATTAAAAACTGGGGTCCAAAATGTAGTAATGATGTGGTCACAAAGGTATTGGCAGGGGTTCATTTGCAATTTGACAAGTCCAAGAGGTAGTAATAGGGTTTAGAATACAAGGGACTTATTTGTAATTTCAGAAAGTGGAAGGACCTGTTCTGCCAATCTCCCAAAGTTGCTCCAAGGACTGAATTTGCCAAGTGTTGATATTACAAGGACCAAAGTTGCCATTTTCACATTTTCCAGGGACCAATTCTGCCAATTTTGAAACTTGAAGGACCAATTTGTAATTTTCTCAAACTTTTTCACATTTTTCACCAAAGGACCAAATTTGACAAGTTATGATTTAAAAAGGACCTTTGATGACTTTTCTTTTGAAATTTTGACTCAGGGACTATTTTTGACAATTTTAGAAACTTGGGGACTAAAGCGCAATTTTGCAAATTTGATATGTTTTTCATCGATTTTGATATTTTTTTTAAAACACATAAAACTACGATTTGTGATATTTTGATCATTTTGATGTGTTTCGAGTGTTTTCGATGATTTTGCAGTTTATTTTGTACAAAATGATGAGTATTTACACACGATATATTCATCATTTATTTGTTGAGAAGCTTCAAGATAATTTTGTGATCCATACCATGTAGCTAACCATCTCTGACTAGCTTCCTCTTCATCTTGCTTCCTTTTCTCTAAAGCTGCTTGTTCATCAGCTAGAATACCTTTTGCATACTCTGCATCATAAGCTTCTTGTTCTGCTTTATTTTTAAACTTCAGCTCTGGTACTGCAACCCCTTTTCCTTTTCCAATATCAGATTGAACTACTTTCTTCTTCAAAGGTTCACCAATGACTAAACTTTTTGTTTTGGGTTTTGTTGCAGTAGACTGAACAGATAAAATAGGTGCAATGATAGGTGTAGAAATAGATGAGGTTTTGCTTAGATTTATCAAGGTACTTGCAGCTTCTTTCTCTACTTCCTTGGTTTTAGGTGGTGATACAGATAGAGTTGTGACAACAGTGGAAGTGGTTATGATAGCAGTGGGTATGACAGTAGTGGGTATAATTACTAAGTATGAAACTGCAGCAGGGGTTACCAAAGTACTAACCGTGATTTCAGACATACCATCAGTGTTTGTGTCCTTCACTACATCTTCTACAACATTCTTCAAATTTTCAAGAACTGCCTCATTCCCATCTTTATCAGATACCAAAAATTCATTATCTCCACTATCAACATCTTCATCCATAGGTACATCAACATATACATCACCAGCCTCCCCTGAATTCATGCCTTCACTCCTCCCCTGTTTGGATACAGCTTCCACATTCAGAGCTGGAGAGAAGTGCACCTTCTTTTTCTTTCTTCGCAAAGCTTTCAAAACAGCAACCCTAGGTCTTCTTACTTTTTCCAAAACCAACACTCTGTGCTTCAATCTTCTAATATCCTTTCCCTGAAACACAACCAACTCCTGTAGACCTGAAATTGTAGCCTCCGTTTTAGCACATTTAACCGTCAATTCATTAAAACGTTCAAGAATATCCTCCCCACTTCGACCTGTGTTAACTAGTCCGAGAGGTGGTTCATTGGAAAAGGCATTATGTACCATCTTAGAATCCGTCAATTCATGTTCTGTTCCAAACTATCCTCATCACTTGAAATGTGTTAACGCTCCGAGAGTGAATCCTTGGATATAGTAAACATAGCATCGGACCTTGCACGATCATCTATGCACCACGTAGCGACCGGTTGGCTAGGGATTCCTCCACTGTGTTAAGTTCCAAGGAACTCTCCACATTAGAAGTTGCCAATGGTTGGGTCTTATTTATGTTTCCACCATCGACCAAAGATCTAAGCATGAATCGATGGTGGAAGCCCTTCCAATCATGTCACCTCCACTCAATGTGACAGCCTCATTAACAACACCACTAACACTAGCCTGAGGAAGCTTAGTGCCCTTTTGTCTCCTAGTCCATACAATTGGTGTAACAGTGATTTGGGTTTGACTAGAAGTAGGTTGAGTTTCACTAACAGTGGTTTGAGGTGTACTATCAGTGGGTTCAGTTGTACCATCAGCAGGTTCAGTGACAAGAGGTTGAGACTCAAGACCTTCATCAAACTCAGAATCAGTAGGCAAAGTAAGCATGTGAGGAAATAAAGGAAAATCTCTAATTGGTACATTCTGTGGCTGATTCCTCATATGTGCAAAAATCTTAGGAAGCATATGATGAACTTCATACTCCCTAGTATGCTCAACAGGTTCCTCTATTTGATGTTCCACTATCAGTTGAACAAACCTAGGATACAAATAGTATTTACCCTTCTTCCTAATGTTTTGAACTAGCCCCTCATAAATCATCCTAGACCAATTAAAAATCCTTCCATCAGACAAACAAATAATAGCAGTAGCAATTTTTGAAGGAAAGTCATTAAACCCAGTGGTCTTATTACTCATACACATCAACAAGGTGTGAATTAAAAACTTCCATTGTTTTGAAGACAAACTCTTAAAGAATTGTACCTTTTCACCCCTGTGTATATATCCTAATCTCGCTAAACCAACAACAATCTCAACATCTGAAAGATTATCAACACCATCGGCATCATCAAACTTCAAAACCTCCCTAATGATCTCCTCAGTAACAGAAATAGCATGCTCATCCACAACAGTACTAAACACCTCCACGCCATCAACCTCTTCAAGTGTAGCATTCCTCGAGAATTGATGTATGTAGGCTTTAAGAATGGTGGGTTGAACTGTTAAGGCATAGTGAATGGGACTATGAACTAGGAAATCAATCATTTGATGAAACCCTTCAGATCGATTGTTTTTGATGAGGTTGGCAACTAGGTTATGTGTTGTGGAATACTTTTCCGCAATTGTGATTAAGGATGAGTAGGATGTGGGTTTTGTGAATTATGCAAAGAAAGTGATTAGGGTGAATATCGAGCGCCAATTGGAAGTGGTTTGAAGATCAAATAAAGGATCTATCCGTGATTTGGGGAGAGTAATATACTTATGCCAATGTTATCAAACAGCCCCTGTAGTATCCAAAGCTAAGCATCATGCTATCCGTGGTTCCAGAACTGCTATCCGCGGTTAAAACATACCATCAGTGGATACTTTTGATCACTTCTTCCAAGTATTCAAGAGATATAGCAAGTAAATCTGTGTCAAAATAAGAAAGATCTCACAAAATTATGAAGGATTACACAATTTTTTTTTTAAACTAACACAAGCAGCTAACACACCAGCTCCTATGTACACAAATCCTTCATACCTGCAAGATAAAAACACAAAACAAACACAGAGAAGAAGGTTATTGTTGTCAGTGGTTAGAGAGAGCCAGAAGTGGTTCTAAAAGACCTATCCGTGGTTTAGAACAGGTAAGTCAATATGGTCAACTTCTAGAACTAATATTTGTCCAACTCCCAAAAATCTCATTAACTCCTCAACCACATTTAACCTGCCCCTCATTTACTTACATACCCCTTAACTCTTCTTATAAAAAGAACCCTAATATCATATAACACACACATCAATTAAAACCAAAACCCTAATTTCTCCAAAATCCACCATCAATCTTAATCACCATGTGAAATCCCAGTTGGAGTAAACCAAAAGTTGTTGATCTTACATCCTCCTCCTCCTCATCATCATCTTCATCATCCAGTGAAGATTCTAACCCATGGCAGTCCTACTTTCCTCCACAAGAACCAAGACCAAGAAAATCTCCATTTCTTCCATCATCTGAAGATGATAGTGTGGTGAATCCAAGTGAGGCATCTGAGGACTCTGATGACTCCTTAAAGAAGAGAACTTCAAACCCCAACCTTCATCATCCCAACCCCAACCAAGACCACGAGCAAGAAATCCACCACTCCCAAAAGATGAGAGAGGTGGTTCTTGGTCTTCCCGCACTAAGTTGTGGTGCTTCTTCACATCGTAAGGGGAAGGGAAAAAGGAAAATGGAGTGATGCTTTTGGTGAAACCAGCAGATGAAAGTGTGATCGACTATGTCCTTTGTGCTTCATCTACTGTATGCATCTTCATCATCTTCGTTTGCATCAATCCATCCTTCCCATTTTGATCCTTAGCTTGTCATGCATATCCAACGGTGAGGATAGTAGTAGAAATCATGTATATAAGTAGTCTTTTAATTTGCACTTGAAGTTTCATTGTGTCGTATGTCAGAAACTGCTTTTGATGAATGAATGAACCATTTAACTTGATTACTTCTTTAGCTTCTATAATGAACTTTCTTATATCGCAAAATGGTTAGTGGAAACACGTAACAACAAGCGATGGGTTGAACACAACTATCGGTGGTTAGAAACAAGAATAGCAAAACTAAGATTACATAATAACAATCAATACTTATAAAAGCGGTACAAAACAATTTGAGAATTTAGAGATTAATCATTCCAATACTAACAACAAGTCTTGAAACCTCCCACATCAAAAGCTTTGGTGAGAAGATCGGCAACATTGAAATCGGTATGGATTTTACCATTTGAATCGATCTTTTCTCATTACAATCTCTAATGAAATGATGCCTTATCTCAATATGTTTAGTTCTAGAATGTAAAGCAGATTTTTAATAATGCAAATTGTCTGTTATTATCAATGTAAATCTTAGTATGCATAAATTGTACCCAAAATCCGAAGAATTGATTATGAATCCAAAGAACTTGACCACAACAACTAGCGGCAGACCACATATTCAAACTTCGGTTGTAGAATTAGCCACAATGGTTTGCTTTTACACCGCCAAGAAATTAATCACTTCCACAAAATGACATCCTCCGTAGTAGACTTCCTATCCAAACTAGCACCAGCATAATCACTATATGTGTAGGCCACCAAATCAAAAGGGGAATCCTTAGAATACCAAAGGCCCAATTTAGGATGACCTTTAAGATATCTAAAGATCCTCTTAACAACATTCATGTGTGAGGTATTAGGTGTGACTTGAAATCTTGCACACACACATACTGAGAACATAATATCTGGCCTAGATGCAGTGAGATACATCAAAGATACAATCATGGACTTGTACAACTTCAAATCAACTTTGAGACTTCCATCATCTGGTAGCAGAGGTTTCTGAGTCTCCATAGGTGTACTTGCACTCTTTACATCTTGAAACCCAAACATTTTCAAAACATCTGCTACATACTTGTCTTGACTAATGAAAATGCCATCGGTCCTTTGTTGAACACAGAGCCCCAAAAGAAAGTGAGTTCTCCCATAGAACTCATCTCAAACTTATCATGCATAAGTTTCTCAAAATCTCTGATAGCTCCTTGTTTGTAGAGCCAAAGATGATGTCATCTACATAAACTGAACCAATAAAATATCATCTTTGTGCTTTCTAATGAACAAAGTTTTATCAATCACCCTCTTTTAAACCCATTGTCCATCAAATAAGTGAGCGAGCACTCATACCATGCCCTAGGAGCTTGATGCAACCCATACATAGCCTTCCTCACCTCAGAAACCTTGTCGGGATGATCGGGATCTTTAAAACCGGAGGTTGACAAACATAAACCTCCTCATCAATTGTGCCATACAAAATGCACTTTTAACATCCATCGATACACAACAAAATTCTTGAATGAAGCATAAGCCAAAAATAATCGATTGCCTTTATTCTTGCAACCTGAGCAAACACTTCATCATAATCCAAACCTTCAGTTTGTGTGTATCCTTGAGCAACCAACCTTGACTTGTTCCTCACAACAATACCTCTTTCATCCCTATTGTTTCTGAACACCCATTTAGTCCCAATTGCCCTTTTTCCATTTGGAAGATCAACCAATGTCCAAACCTCTTGAAGCTTAAACTGTAAAAGCTCCTCTTGCATTGATTATACCCAACCTTCTTCTGATAAAGCTTCTTCCACTCTCTTGGGCTCCTTTTGAGACATAAAACAAGCAAGCAGGCAATTTTGCGATCTTTATATTTGTTTCTTTTGTGAAGTGATCTTGCAAAGAACCCATGTTCGGAAAGGGTTCGATGTTCTTAACCACCTTCTTGTTTGAGCTGAGTATTCAAGTTTCCAAGTATTTGTTCCTTGGGATGAATCTTGTGAATCCTTGTAGTGGTGATTGAACTTTCATGAATGAGCGGTTTCAAATTAGACAAATCGGCATTGAAGAAATCATCCATGTCTTCATCATCAGTAGGAGTATCAATTTCTATCAAACTAGGCATGTTAGGATCATGTGGATACTCCTCATCACCAAATAATGGCTTTGCTTGTGGTCCAAAGAAATTACTATCACCAGTACTTGTATCCGGGGTTTCAATTGACCTATCAGTGGTAGAAGATGGCTTATCAGTGGTTTTAATAGGCTTAGCAGTGCTTTCAGTAGACTTAGCAGTGCTTGCAGAATGCCTTTTTTTCTTTTGAATTTCTTCTACCGACACTGAGTTATCTTTCAACAACTGATCCTTATCTGGATGATGATCAACATTGCCTCCAGTATTCAGTACATCATCATCAATGGGACCTTGCTTGTGAATGATGGAAGGAACAAAACCAGCTTTCCACTTTTCAATCAAATAGAACTCCTTTGGAGAATCAGCTTCCTTGGAAGGTGTCTCTGCTTCAGAATCCTTTTGTGTACCTGTATGAACATTAGTGGAAGTTCCTGCAATGATAGGCTCATAATTCATAGATTTGGTTAGCATATCAATGTTAAACAGTCAGTCTGGTCCTTTGGTCTCAACACTAGGAGTCATTTCACTGAATTGAACATGTAAGTTCTCTTCAACAAGTCTAGTCCTCCTATTGTATACTCTAAAGGCTTTGCTATTAGTAGAATAGCCTAAAAAGTATCCATCATCAACTTTTTCTTGAAACTTGCCTAGGTAGTCTATGGTATTCAAGATGGTAACAGGACACCCAAATGGTTTTAGGAATGCAATCATTGGCTTCCTATCATGTAACAGCTCATAGGGAGTCTTGTTATGAGGCTTCACTACCTTACATGCTACGCACATAACATGCGGTTCCTCTGACTTCACCCAGGTAGTTGGTAACTTAGATTCTAACAACATTGTCCTAGCGACCTCAATTAGTGTCCTATTCTTCCTTTCACTACACCATTACATTTGTGGTGTTCTAGCAACACTAAACTGTCTTTCTATACCTTTAGTCGCATGTAGGCGATTCCCGACATCATTCTTAAACTCGGTTCCATTATCACATCGATTACCTTGACCTTATGGTTTACTAGATTTTCTATCTTAGTAATGAAACTCTTGAAGATCTCACTAGTCTCACTCTTAGCGGTCAAAAGTATACCCAAGAAAATCTACTATAATCATCATGATAGCTAAGCGAGACTGCTTATGGTTCAAGCTTCTAACAAAGGTAGGTCCAAATAAGTCCATATGAAGCATAAACGATGGTTGTGTGATGGTGTTTACTGATTTTGGTCTTACAAGAAGCTCTATGTTGTTTACCTTTTGACATGCCACACACGTTCCTTACACTAAAAACCTTTGAAGGTAACCTCTCACTAAGTTTCCTTTTACAGTTTATTGATTGTTTTGTAATTGAGATGACCTAGTCTTCTATGCCACAATTTTGACTCATCTACGATGCTTTAGCAAACAAACATGTTAAGGACCTATTTGGAAGGACATCTTTAAGATCAAAACAATATATATTTTCCTTCCTAGGTACCCTAAGTTGTATAAACTTCTCATCGGGCATCTTAAACTCGGGAGATAACACCACACACTCGGTTTTCCCAAAAGTACCCAGTTTTCTTATCACACATTTGAGAAATCTTGAATAGATTATACTTAAGTCCTGTACCAAATAGACTTTTTCAAAGACTAAATTCCACTTACGATTGTGCCTCGCCAAGTATCTTTCCTCCCTTTGGATCATTGCCAAATGCTACATATCCTCCATCAAAAGCTTCAAAATCTTCCAGGTTGCTCCCATCCCAAGTCATGTGCCCGAGCAACCACTATCAAAAACTCCTTTATCTTTTAGCTCGGTTTAAAGATTGCCTCGCACATGAAATTAAACAAATTAGTTCTTTTGTGGACCCAGCCAATCTTGACTTGGGTGCCTGCCTCATCAAAATATTCAAATTTCTTTAGGTCCATTGATGCACAGTTGACATGTGGTAAAACCTTGGTCTTAGGCTTCCATTGCCAACTAGCGAGGCCTTATGACATAAAATAATTTCCAACCAACGTGTCGCTTATCACCTTTGGAATTTTTAAAACATCATTTGAATTTGTGGTGATATTTTGCTTATGATGGTTTGATTCGCTTAGCCGTGTTTACATTTTGCTTAGCGATGGTTAGAACCCATTTAGGTGCAAGATGACTATAGATTTTGTATTCCCATTCCTCATCAACACTGCTCTTGGAATCATGTTTTTGTTTGGATGAGAGTTTGTATTCTTTGAAAAGTTTTGATGATTTACTCTCTTCCAATGATTCCAAACTTGTGGTCTATTTTTATTACAATTTCTTTGTAAGTGTTCAAAGCTACCACATACAAAACAAGCCTTTTTAACACATTGAAACTCATCTCCTAACCTGTTAGAAATTAGACCATTAAAGTTTCTCTGGTTACCCCTAGGTATGTAAATTTTCATTTGTTCCCTAGGCACTTCCTTGTACTCAACTACTCTCTTAGCTATTTGAGCTCCAAATCTAGGTACAAGCTTGACTTGCTGAGAATCAACTTTCTTAACTTTTTCTATCTTCTCAGACTTAGTTGATTCAATACTATCTTCCTCAGAATCTGATTCCCAATCTTCAATTATGGGAGCATCAGATGACTTATCAGAACTTAACTTAGGTGTTTCAGTCTTACTTATTCCTTCTACAGGTTTGTTAAAACTGAATTCACTACTAAGAGTGGGTGGTGGCATATTATTGTATCCTATCCCAGAACCCTTTTTCATTAAATGACTCTCTATAGATTTATGAACCATATCGAAGCAAATTGTGTTTTAGCTACCCTAACAACATGTTTTCTTTTTCATCTAGGGCCTTTTGTTTTACACTCTCTTGGTTCAAGTTTCTCTTTAAGCATTTTAATCTCTATTCTTAAGATCAATTTCACCACCTAATATATTGATCTTATCTACATACTCAAACTCACATTTAATACAAGATTTAAGCTTCTCTTCCACACTCTCTAGACCAACTCTATAACCTAAGTTATCCATAGTCGGTCTGTCAACTTCTTTCCTCATACTCGGTGATAGCTTTTGAGACTCTAAGTTATCATGACATGATTTAAATGAACAAGTAGAATCATTAGATACCTCGAAATCGAACCGAAAGATGAAGCATAGGCCATGAGAGCAAAGTTATGCTCTTTAGAAGCTTCACTAGCAAGAAAAGCTGCATTAGGACCTTCGTCAATCGATCACCCAATCATAATCACCAATCCCATCCCGAGCAACCAAAGTCAAGAAGCGCAGCTCTTACGTAGTCTTCTTTATGCCTTCAATTCTTTTAGGAGCTCGACATTCCCTAGCAAAGTGCCCTTTCTTCTTGCGTTAAAGCACTCCATCTTGCTTTTGTCGAACCCGGCTCTCCTTTGACCATCATACTTAACTTGTCTTCGGTCCTCCTCGAAACTTTCTTGCTTGGAGAGTCAACATTGCCATTTGCCATTGAAGATTAATCTCTTCAAGATCATCGGGATCAATTTGATCCGGATCTTGATTCAACACAAGAACACCGGTAGTTAAATCGACCGAAAGCACAAATTGCACCATCACCGACATTATCACTACAAGTGGTATTGTTTGCAATAGCCGTGGTTATACCATAGGCGATAGATACATCTTGTGGGCTCTTGTGATTAGTGGATACAAAAGCAATGTTTTGATTAGCAGAAGATGCATTAGCAAAGTTATTCTCAGACTCATAAACCTTCAAGTTGTTGAAGAAATTGTCTAGAGTCATCTTATCAAAGTCCACCTTATTTCTCCACATAATTGTATGAATAGCCCATTCAGATGATAAACTCCTAATGAACTTCAAATTAATATCTTCTTGAAGAACATTATAATCTATCGACTTGAGTTGGGCGATAAGTTTTAAAGTCTATTGTATGTGCCATCAATCTTTTCTCCACTAAGAAGCGTTGAAGGTTTCAAATTGATGCTTGAGCATATTCATCCTTGACTTCTTAGTAGCTTCATTACCAAAGAAATCTTGTTTCAAGAGCATCCAATAAATCTTTAGCAGACTCATATTGTTCAAAGTCCAAAGCATAGTCATTGGGTATTCCGTGGAGAGAATACTATGAGCTTTGATCTCCATCTTCCTTTTGCTTTATCAATTTCACTAACAATAGCTATCTCTAGTCCATCCTCACCCTTCTTAGGAAGAGTGTCTCCTTTTCAATAACATCCCGAGAGCATAATCAATCATACGAATGTATTGCCTCATTCGCATTCTCCGGTTGATACTCACCATGCTTGAGCATGGTACCTTTAAGCGATCACCATGTGAGTTTCACGGACATCTTTACTTACTTGAATAAAGCTTAACATAACTTCTTCTTGATTACGGTTTCTAGATCACAAGCTCGATACCACTTGTTGATCCCAAATGAGCAAACGATCTAATATAGAAACGTCTTAGAATAAAAGCTTATTAAGTATTACGCGAATTTAACACTTAATCTTAAGAAGAATAGTAAACACTCAACACCTCAATATTATTTATTAATCTAATACTCTTACAGATTAGGGTTTTGCAACCTTGAAGTGTATCGACCTTAGATATATATCATACGATATCTAACCTAACCTAGGACCTCCTTTTATAGGCTAAGGAGTCCTATACATTATACAATACGTAACCTACAAGATAAATATCTTTTCCATATTTATCTAATACAATAAACTAAACCGACTATTACAAGTAGCAGTGGTTACATATCATTATCCGTGGTTACACTCTTCTACTAGCCGCGGTTTGTCTTCATCCGTGGTTACATCCTTCTGTCCGTGGTTATATCAACCTTGTCCGTGGTTCCAGTACTTAGAGTAATTCTTGATCCAAGGAACCTAAAACCCAACATGTTGTTTGATAATTCGGGTGGCCTAAGATGGTGATAAATCAAGTATGCCATGGTTAGAGATAGAAAAAGTAGAGAGGGTGTTTCTAGAGAGAGAAAGTAAAAACAAAAAGAAGAAAGGTTAGATTAGAAGCACCACCCTTCCAAGGATAGAAGGGTATTTATAATAACAAAGAATACGCCCTCCGCTTCGGATGTGGATCGTGCATCAGATGTGTAAGACCGTCCTTCCTCCACGGTGTTACTCTAAACTAATAACTAAGCTAATAAACACGTAAATAACAATATGTCTACGAGCTAACATATGCTAGACTATAGTTGGGGTGACCGACACTTCAATATGAATTTTCTAAATTCTAACAATAGGTAATTAACTGCTTAAGATTGTTTGGTCTTGAATACTAGATAGATATAGTTGCTTGAGTTTCATAATGTAAGACTATCAACTTTAACTGTTTTGTTCCATTGTTTTCAAGATATAGTGTCTAGGTGTATGTTATGACAAATGATGTAAAATAGTGTCACGTATGTAGTGACTACCTCTAAGCATGTACAAATAACTTGTATACTACTTTTTCTCTATTGACGTGTTTTCATTGCAAGCATTGCTTGAAGTCATGACGCGTAGAATATGACCGCTAGATTTATCGAGAAATTCATCCATAAGGATTTGTGCTTAATTAAATTTATGTCCTACTATGGTAATTTGATGGATGGTTAGATTTTATGTTTGTTTTCATTTACAAACAAGTTATTTTTTTCTACTGTAATACTCATTTGTTTCCTTTTCGGATTTATTGCGCAATGTGTCAACATTATTTACAACGTATTTACCTAATTTCTTTGTGCCTAATGCATTACAAAGTTCTGCGGCTGTACTTGACCTTGCATATATTTTGTCTATAATCTTCATAACTATGCAAGTGGAAGGAGTCCTTAGGGTAACTTAAAGCGGGAAAATTGTAAAAAGGTAAAATTTTAATAGCCAGTTCAATAACAGTTGGATTTGAGTCATATGGCATGTTGTGTCCCATATATGTTTGTCATCAAATTAATGAAGATCATCATACTTTGACATTATTTTACGCTCCTCAAATTGACAAGATAAAATCAGTATCCCAACAATGATCGTGAATGCAAAAAAAATGCTAAACTATGTAAATAGATTGTGGTTAATATTTGTGCTTCTGATCGCTCATGCAAAAAAGGTTTGTTGAAGCTAGAGAAGATAATGGCCTCTTAGAAATTTTTGGGTTTAAACATAAATGACATGCATCATTTGTTTCGAGCACGCTGATGTCAATGTACATCTTTTGAAAATTATGCAATAATTGAAGGATTTACAAAGTCAGCAAGTTCTCCAATTTGAGTGCTAATGAATTCATGCATCATTTTAAGATTTATATTACAAGAATGACAAGAAACAAATGTAAGTGTTACACTGCTACATTTGCTTCAATGTGATATGCTCTACTTTTATTATGCTTTGTTTGACTTGATCAGCTTCTATTTCTCAACGTTTATAAGTTGTTGGAAAACATAAAGAACTACATCTTCAAGTCTCTTGTTAAAACCATTGACCATTTAGGCTCTATCAAAGTCAACAAGTTCTTAGATGAAAATCTAAATGAAGTTTCCAAAACCAAGGTTTGAGTCTTCGGCATTGAACAGGTGATTAGTTAGGTTGATTGTTTAGTGTAGGGCTAAGTATTAGTGGTTTTATATATGACATGTTTACTTATAAATGTGTCCATTTAAGTTCTACTTAATTTCATACGGGTAAAAAAAGGGATTCTAAAAAGGGAACAAGTCAAACGGGTTATTCTGTACAAAATTTAATTTGGTGCACTAAACCTCCTAATTCGTTTTATGCGAAGAAATAGTTTATTGTTAAATATTGACATCATAAGGAGCACATGATAACATAGCTTACGTGTCAACGCCTCCTATGTTGACCAGTACTAAAAATGGCTAATTTTAAACCGACCCGTTGAACCTTTACCTAACACACCTGAGCTGCTCATATTTCCGCCTTTAACAACTACATACCTTACTAGGAAGATGTGTATTTTCATCTTCGGGTCCGTATTAATCTATTTGTGAATATTATAATTTATTTTAATAATTGTAAGTCATTGTTGTAGAGCCATAGAGGGGGTGAATAAGGTCTTTTCGGCTTTTTTGAAGTTTATTGACTTCCAGCCTTAAAGATCAATAAGTGGTTATACAACAATTAAAACAACCACAATTACAACCAAAGTATATAAAGCATGTAGACACCACGATATATACTGGTTCGGGATGTGGGTTTATACTATCCGTACGTCAAGTTGCAAAACCACGACACGATACTATTCACTAAGTATAATCCTTTCGGTGGATTACAAAGCGTTACAACTTTACTCCACCGATATGCACAAAGATCGGCGCTCACAAACAAGAGCTACTCCCAACGGTATTCCGCCCTCGGAAACCACCCAAGATAATCCCGTGATTCGACTTCCCACAAAGACCACAAAGACTACCCATAGGAAGTATCAATCCCCAACTAAATCTCTAACGACCTAGGCTTGGTCACCAAGACTTCCCTTACAACCAAATTGAATGATAAAGAACTGTTTCTTTGAATCAAGCCCTAACCTAACCTAGTAACTCAATTCTAATAGAAACAATATAAAGAAGACCCTCGATACAATCACAAGAGTGGATTAGGTTCTTGTGATTCTTCCCTTGCGGAGAATGTGTTCTTTCAAAAATGATAAGAGAGAAAGATGAAGAACACAAGATGTGTAGTAGACTTAGAGGGTAGAGAGAAAAGAAAATATAGAGAAAGAATGTTTGGCAAGGGTAAGTAATACAAGAGCCAAGGGTAGGTGTTTATAGGCCAAAAACCCAAAGTGGGAAAAAAATAATCCGAGACTGGCGCGTCGACGTGCCAGCAGCGTGCCAGAATTTTTGAACTATTTATCTTGGGATTTTGGTCTTTAAGTACCCAACCTTGATAAACCCCCAATTTACTTAACACATTAGACCTTTCCGTTATTCATCCTCAAGGTCAACCAACTCAAATAGCCATTTGATAAAAAAACATTTTGTGAAGTGTTTGGGTAAAACCAATTATCAAAGAGAGAAATATAGAAGGGATAATTGGATAATGTTAGTTTGGGTATTCCTCACATGGCATAGATAAGAGAGAAAGAATATGTCATCGAATATTCCTTTGATTAGAAAGGAAGGGTTGTGTTAGAGAGAGGGGTAAGAGTGTGTGTGAGAAGCTTGGTTAAGGTTGAACTATGGTTAAGTTAAGAGAGATGGCATGGTTAAGAGAAGAGAATATGCCAAGAATATTCTATATGGATAAGAGGGAAGGATAAGATTGGTTAGGTTTGAACCAGTGTTTGGTTAAGTGAGTTGGCATGGTTAGGTTAAGAATGGAATATGCCAAAATAATAAGGAATATTTTTTCCTTGGAGAAGAGGGTGAGAAGAGAGTGAGTTGGCATGATGTGATGGGATGTGATGTTGAGGTGATGGGGAGCCTATGTAAGAGAGTTAGTGTGAGAGTGTGAGTTGTATATGATGTGAGTGTGTTAAGTGTACATGAGAAGCTTTGTGTATGTGTGTGTGTGATAGCAAGTGTACATGAGAAGCTTTGTATCATGTGTGAGTGAGGGAGTGAATGTGACTAGTGTGTAAAATTTGAATCTTAGTGTGTGAAAGAGTGAATGAGAGGATACGATGATGATATGACAATAGGATAGGGGATATTTACGGTTAGAAAAGTCAAAGCGACAATGGGAAAGATCAAAGAAGTCATGAAGGAGTCGGTTCCTCATGATTTACCTATTGTCAAACCTTATGTACCACCTATCCCATTTCCAGAGTGTTTAAACGATCCTTTTAAACCTTATGTATCTATTTATGAGGAAGTTCAGGAGGATGTGAGGAAAGAAGAAACAAGCAAGGAACAGCTAATGAAGATGGAAGCGATGAGCTTATGGGATGAAGAAGAAATTCCACAGGCTAATATGGAATCAACTGCAACACAGAATGGTATCACTTCTAGCTCTTCTTCTATTTCTATTACTAATGATCTTGCTATTTTTCCATACAAGGTGCCGAAGTGGAGGATGACTTAGTACAACCCTTGACCTCACAAGCCATGTTTATAACACCACCCGATGATGGTTATGTAGCACTAGCTACTAAACCAATTTTATTTGAGCTTGTGAAGGAATTAGGAGAGGAAATCTTGGACACTAGTGTGATTGACAAGGATGGAAATGTGGGACTGAAGCCGATTAATCAGCCGCATCACGGGGTGAGCCAATCATCAAAGCCATCAACTAAGACATCTAAGGAAAGGAATGAAATGACACCTCCTTTAAGGTATGATTTTAATTTATCATTTCCCTATCCTAGAGCAAATTTACACCCTCATAGTGTTTATTGCTACTTTCACCCACACTTGATTTCAAGTGAGGGGATGAACACCCTTTTACTTAGTAAATAAGGGTAGAGTCAAGCTCAAGACTCAAACAAAAACAAGAGATTCATGGGAGGCACCCCATGCCTATCTTTTTATTTTATGTTTAATTTTATGGGATTTTATACTTGGTCTATTTGTTCATTATTTTTGAAGATTTCTAAAGTGAAGAAATTCAGGAGAAGTGCTGGAAGGGCCTCTTATGGCACTAAAGAGGTCAACCTCATGCTACACTATAACCTGTTCCTAGTTTGAGATTATTGTCTGGTCACGTTACCTATGACGTAACTCAGTAAATGAGGTTACGCCGTAACTTAGGCCTGTGGCAAACCATTTTCAAAAACAAATTACCAAGTTTGTATATTTTTAAATGAACTTTGTGTGTGTGCTCCTTGTAACCCTCATGAGACTTCACTCGTCCATTCGGGACATCAAATGGTTTAAAAGGCTTGTTGCATACGCTAAATGTAACCGTGATTCCTACAAAAGTGAGTTATGTTTTTATTTGTTTTTTTTCCTTTTTATTTTTTTGGATTTATTATTGTTGGTAGTGTCGTGATTTTAGGGATTTGAAGTTTGCTCATGGAGGCAAAGTAAAGTCACGTCTTTTCAACGTGATCCTTCTACCATTTTTGGAGCAAATTTCAGATGAGTTCTCGCTCCAATTCTACTTTTCTCTCCTTTTATTATTACATATTTGCGTACAAAAAGGACTTTGTACATTTCCAGTGTGGGAACGGGAGTAGAATTATAACTTGAACTTTATTTGCCTATTTTTCTGGTTTATTTTGAAAAATTATGCCATTTTAAAAATTTTGGACATGTTTTTTAACCAAACTAGAATAGACCTTAGCTGAGCACACTATACCCTCTGATTTCATTGGTGAGGTTTAGCCTTTCAATTTTCCCATATTACTCAAATCCACCAAATATTGAGTGTGCCGGTAGTATTGTAAACTTTAGAACTTGGCATTTACATTATTTTGAGACCATAGACGAGTAGTGTGTCGTGTTAGCCTGATAAATTTAGGAGGGATAGTTCGAAAAGGCAATGTTTTAGGATTTATGCCAAATAGCCCATATGTGTGTTTATCGATTAATCACCTCGACTTTTCGACCCCCGTGTAAACCTTTTTGTTTCACTCACCTTTAGTGCAAGATAACCCTAGTTACACCCTTTCGAGCCATTATTTTCATTTCGTAACCCATCTTTTGTATTGTTTCATTACACTTATTCGCCTTAGCCTACCGTGTAGTCTTGGTTTATGATTGTGAAGTTGCCGTTTGCCTAAGTTTGAGGTTCGGGCAGAGAGATTCGGGAATAACGCCTACATAGAAGATATATTTTTGAAGATCATTGAAGACCCCCCATATTCCTCATATATGATTTTATCTCAAGTGGGGCGGGGTGACTTATTTGTTTGTTTGGGAAAAAAAGTAGTTTATTGTTTATTGTAAAAGGATAGTGCAAACATTATAAGCACTAATCCTTAGAAGCTTATTGGACTATTACCGAGGAGTTTTCCTCGATCGCATTCATTTGAAGACATGAGTTGGTTAAAGACCAAGTTAGTGTGCACACCTTTATATGTCATCCACTTATGGCACACTAACTTGTTACATTATGATCTAGTTTTCGCGTCTTGAAGCTTGGATTTTGGATGCACGGTGGGAGGTAACGACTTGGTTGTAGGCTAAGACTATTTGCTTGTTATTTTTATTTTTCACCATTTATGTGCATCTCATGTCTTATCCTACCCTTTAGTCATGAATCATGCTTAGGCGAGGGAGTGAGCAGTCATTGGTGTCTTGGCCATAGATTTGGTCATGTATCGATGGTCTTTGTCACCTTCACCATAGCACGTTAGTAATGACAATTCACCCTAGTCTATTAAATTTGTTCACCCAACGTTGCCTTTAAGGATTATCTTGACCTTAGCTCTAGTGGTGGAGATTTGTGTAACCACCAAGCCTATGATAAAATACATACTATGTCTGTGCAATGAGTGACCACTCTAAAATTGACACTTAGAATAGAGAGAGTATGAGTGTTTTGTTCCCATTTTGTGAGGTGTTCGGCTTTGATAAATTCTAGCATAGAAAGTTTTTAAACTCATATTTTACAAGTCACTTGGGAGATATCTTTTGAAGAATGATTCTAATAAGGTCTACTTGAGGTCAAGTAGAGTTTAAGTGGGGGAATATATGATAACATCAAATAGTCCTGATATTTTAGTGTCAATTTCCCCCTAATATGCTCATTATTTGTATTGTTTTACTTAAAAATATACTCTTATTTCTTAATTTATCATTTTCAGGTCATTAATAAGCATGGGGACAAAAAGACACCGATTTAGAAGGTTATTAAAGTAAATATACAAGAGTATGCTGGCCAGACAAGAGTTACGGCGTAATTTCATATTCTACTTACGTCGTAACTAGGATTTACACTAGAAGACTAAAGTCAAAGCAGTTCAAGGTTACGGTGTAACTTCACAACATAGTTACGCCGTATATAATTCTAGACTTAGAAAAAATTTTATGGTCAAGATACTGACGTCGTAACCCATTTGCAAGGTTACGGCATAAAAGTAATGAAATTCACTACGAGAGTTTTACGGTCGTAACCCATTCTTATGGTTACGCCGTAAATATTTTACTATGGATAAGATCGTCTGAGATACGATGGTTACGACATAACCAATTAACAGGGTTACGTTGTAACTTTGACGAGGCTATAAATACAAGGCCTAATTCTGCATTTTGAGAGAACTTCCCAACACACAACACCAAGGGGCGTAAAAGGGCTTCCATAGGGACAATATTCAGCAGCATACGGAGCATTTTCGAGGGTGAATTCATGCCATTTACTACATAAGTTTTAGTATTTCATATCAAACATTTGTATTTAGTTCAATGTTGTTCATTACAATTTTAAACATTAATCTTGCATTATTTAATATGATTGGCTAAACACCTTCGGTGTTAGCCTACTTATGAAATTGTTATTTCCATGATTTAGTTTTCTAGTTTTCGTATCGCTTTATGTGCTTATTTTCTTTGCTTATTTGTGGACACCTTTGTTTTGGTAGAGTTAATGTTTTTGTAGTATCTAGGAAGCTAGGAGAATTGACCATCGGACCCTAGACAAATAGGTTGTGAGTAGTGGTAAGAAGTGACCATAGGACTACCACTATCTTGTGTGCGAATTGACCATACGATCACCTACCAAACGGAGATGCTTAAGAAGTTAAGGGGAAACCTAAGTTCTAAGAGGTCGGGTTTCCTTAGAATAAGTCTAGATTATAGCTGGTATTTAATGACTCTACATAGGTTAACCCACGACTCTACATAGGTTAACCCACGAACTCTGGAAATCGTATGGTTACAGAATAGGACCCTATGGAACATGTTAATACAAATAAGCCGTAAAAAAAGTTTATTTATATTTTACGATCTTCTAATGTTTTGTCGATAACAAACGTAAAATCATATTAACGAAACAAATAAAATACGTAAATGGTTTGAACTAATAGTTTTTAACATATTCACATAAAACACTAAAACAAGTATAAATGGTTTTATGATTTAAATATATATATGTACAACAACTAGTGTTTACATATTGGGTTAGGATATACTTAAACTAAGTATACTAAAATGGGTAAAAACAAGTATATACTAAGGTAAAAACTAGCAAATGGTATTGACCCATAACCCATGGTTTTATATATACCACTTAACCAAGTTCATTGTATCCTTAAGGTACATTGTATTTAGAAAGAAAACCATGGATCAACCCATAACCCATGACCCATGACCCATACCCAATGTCTAGATACATTGAACCCTTGGTGAGCACTCAAGAGAATGTCTAGATACATTGAACCCTTGGTGAGCACTCAAGAGATACATTGTATCTAGCTAAAGACCCATGACCCATAACCAAAATACCCATGGGTAAAGAGGAGGCGGACCACGGATCCCTAGCTTTGTGCTAGCCGGATCCCAGTGGAAGGATCCGTGGGATCCGGGAAAGCAGATGAGAATTTTCTATAAATAGAGAGCCATTTCTTCCTTTCTATTCATCACTTTACACATACTTTCCCCAAGTATTCTAACCCTCTAACCTCAGATCTAAGTGATCTATGTAGTTTGTCTTTTGTTTTTGTGTGATCTTCTAGGTTCCTCTTAAAGGAAAGATCACCACTTCTTGAAGACGTGCAAGCTCAAGTCCATGAGTTGCCATGCTTCGTCATCATCAAGACAACGAAGGTTCTCTTGTTGATAGATCTACCTTTCTCCATAGATGTTGGGTTGAAGGCATTAGTGAAGAATGCCGAAAGTGTCAAGATGAAAGCATTAGTGAAAGGTGCTCATCATCCGTGTAAAAGCATTAGTGAAGAATGCTAAAGGTGTCAAGATGAAGGCATTAGTGAAGGATGTCAAGCGTTGTGTCGAAGGCATTAGTGAAGGGTGCCAAGCGTTGTGTCATAGACATTAGTGAAGGATGCCGATGAATCAAATAATTTAGCATTTGGGAAGAATGCTTAGGTCGTATAATCGATAAGGTACATCGTTATACATATAAGTATTTGTTTATTTACAAGGATGGTGATATCCTTGATGGTGTTGTAACAAGGAGTAGATCTCCTTGAGATTAGGTGTTGTGTCGTGAAGGGTAGTAGTTCCTCCATAGTAATGGAACTAGGTGCTTAGCCTAGTACCTAATAAAGGGTAGGCGACGTTGTGATAGGATTAGTTCTCCTAAGGTGTGAAAGAACTAGGTGGTTAGCCTAGCACCGTATAAAGGGTAGGCGACGTTGTGTTAGGTGTGGTTCGCCTTGGTGTGAAAGAACTCGGTATTTTGCTTTGTACCAGAAAAAGGTTAAGCGACGTTGTGAAGGCTTCTCCGCCATAAGGAGTTGGTGTAGTGTTCGAACTCTCGAGTAGGTGACTTGGGGAGTGGAGTAGGGCAGGAAGGTGTCCTTGTGCCGAACCACTATAAATACTTGTGTCGTGGTGATGTGCTTTACTCTTTATCTTTCATTACACGTTTATATATCTATCTATCAACGTCCAACATAAACAACCAAATATATTGACATAAGTCGATCTAAATATTTAAAAGGAAGTTTTAAATTGGTAAAACTATTCAACCCCCCCTTCTAGTTTTTCACAATTGGCATTCGAGCTTCGTTACCAAGTTTTTTTTTGTATATTGTACTTTGAAAACTTGATACGATCCGTGTATGTTTGAAAACTACAAAGAAGGAATTTCTTAAAACAAAAGTCATGTTTTTATAAATCATCATATGTTGGATAGTGATAGATCATTCTAACATTTTCCTTTGAGAAGTCTTCATACTAGGATTTAGGTATCTTAGAAGATCATGAAGTATTTGCGTCTATGGTTTCTAAAACCATAAAAGGGAATATAGCAAAGGATTGGGGTATCTTAGAAGATCATGAAGTATTTCGCGTCTATGGTTTCTAAAACCATAAAAGGGATATAGCAAAGGTATGTTTTCTTAGTTACATTTTTTTCATAAGCGTGCTAAATTGCTTGTGGACAAAATGGTGATATATGCTTCTATCTTATAATAAGCATAATATGAAAAGTGTTTTAGTGATTTTTTTCTTTGAAGTTTTGTTGTTAGATATCTTGTTAATCAAGCTTGAATGAAGGTAAAATGGGTAATATAACTTCACTAAAAAGTCTACAAAGACTAAACCTTTTAAATCGGGTCAAACGTACATTTTGTAATTACAGTATCGATCCGCGGATCCCTCAGTTACCTTTGGACGGATCCTCAAGCAAGGGATCCGTGGGATCCGTAGGTCTGAAGACGCTTTTTTCTCAATTTCAAAATTCATAACCTTTAACCGTAAGTCGTTAGAAGTCGTGCCACCTATCGTTTTAAAGGTATTTGAGTCTACTTTCATTTAAAATGATTTCATAAACTGATTCAAAACAATAATTTACAGAATCATTGATTAATAATAGAAAGTCATTTTTCGGTCATAACTTTTGCACAAACTTTTGATCTTATTGGAGACGGATGTTTTCGCTTTTGAATAACAATGTGTCCTCTATTGAAATTAAGGTTTTGATCATATTTATAAATATAAAATAAACTAATCAAGCTTGGTATACATATTTATATTTAACACAAAGCGATGAAAAGAACTTTCGTATGCTATGCTAAATGATAAATTGTCTTCTTTGCATTACTTGATTATTTGCTTATCTCAAATAGCTTTTGTGC
The DNA here is from genome assembly GCA_022545495.1 of Chrysanthemum lavandulifolium. Taxonomy (NCBI): domain Eukaryota; kingdom Viridiplantae; phylum Streptophyta; class Magnoliopsida; order Asterales; family Asteraceae; genus Chrysanthemum; species Chrysanthemum lavandulifolium. The sequence goes on along the minus strand of CM040241.1, from coordinate 125,115,486 downwards.
TTGTTTGATTGAATAGCATATGTGGTTTCCTTACCTTGCTATTCATTCTCTTGTTTGTCGTTTTAGTAATATTCTACTAATCAATGTGCTATTTGAAGGAGTGTTTGGGATAACATCTAGTTGTGTCGAAAATGTTAGTTTAAACACTTAAATAAGTCATATAGGTTGAAAAATGTTTTATGTGCTTATATGATTTCTTTTTTTCTTGTATCATTTTCTAAAAACAACAAGAATGTACATCGGATCATAACCTACACTTGTGTTGATGATGTACTCTCCCATTTTCCTTTTCATGATCGCTCTCCAAGCTTCATAGTAGGATTGACAACTTGATTATTTCATCCGATATACTCAAGTAAATTATTTTGCAACACAAATATAATTGTTCATATCCGAAAGTCCAAACTCAAAGCTTTCCAACAACATATGTTGAACTAGCTCTTCCAAACATTTTTTGTTGTTTACCATATGGACAACTTTTAAACTTATTTTTAACATGACGCCTTTGTCACCTTAGTTGTCTCGAGATAATATTAAGCGAAGCAAAGTATCATCATTGTTACTCTTCGATAGGCCATTGTAGGAATATAAATTTTCCTAACTTGAGAATGAATCTTGGAGAACTTATTGCACTAGAAACTCAATTTGACCTAACGGTTGAATTGCTTCCTTGATAGAAGTTAGGTGCATTGGAATCACCCGTAAAAATAGTCGTGTTTAGCCGTAATTGAGCACCGCTAATAATGATCTCATATTCATTCTCTCACTTGGAAAATTTATACTCCTATGTTTTCCTAAAGTAAGTTTACAATGGAAATACTTTGCATTGTCTTAGGATTACTAATCAAACAAGTTGTAAAATTAATTTTCCTTTAGTTAATCACAACCACTTGCCTCATCAAGCGATTATCTTGCTTTGATCGAGAAGTGCTACATGACTTCATAGACGATGTTCATTGTTTGCTAATCACCATCCATAATGACTATACATAGTTCATTGCTTCCGTTGGCCAAAACAACCCTATCGTCTTGAACACCATCATCTAATCTGCACGCCATTGTTAATACAAACGATTTACTAATCTAGATCGTAAATCTATTTTGAGCTTCTTAAATAGCGCTTGTTAAGTTTGATAAACCTCTGTGTTACTTGTGAGTTAGATCTCATTTAATTGCTTATGTGCTATTTCTACATGATACTCAGTATGTTTTACTTGTATACATATTTGCTTACTGTAGAGATCATTAGTTTCTATTTTCGATACTTAGAACAAATGCTCACTGTTAAGTAAGACTGTCCCAGATGCCGGATCCCTAGTTTGTAACTAGCCGGATCCCTCAAGTGAAGGATCCGTGGGATCCGGGCAAATAGAAGTAGAGTTTCAATCCTTTACACCTCAAACCATGTTCCTAGACTACTTCACACTAGCTGAACTTAATACCTTAGGATCTCTTAAGTCCTACTCAAGCTTAGTAAGCTTCACACTCACAAATAGGATCACACTCAAAGTGCTTTTCGATCTATCATGTCACCTAAACTCATTACTCTTCCGCTCTCTAGATCACTCATTATTTCTCACATGATCCCTCACATCTAGACTTAGAAATCTTTTGATTATGGCAAAATTGATCATAATCATCCTTACCTCAAAATTGGTCGAAATGGATCAAATTCTAGTTCTTTCACCTTAAAACCTTTAGGATCTTCTCCAAGACATTATCCTAAGTCACTATCTGATCACTAGGATCATTTAGCTCCATTTGACACTCTCAAGATTTTAGTGTCATCTTTGTTCATTCATTGGTACTCACAAAAGTTCCAATTTCTTCCATATAAGGCAATCATTAGCTACATCACTCATTGCCCTTGAACATTTAAGTACCCTTCCATGAAAGACACTTAGGAGAACTGAAAAAGGTATAGGCTTTAGACCTTTCAAACATCACTTCTATCCTGTCCTAGCTGCTGAGAGCCGGATCCCTAGGATTAGCCTTGACGGATCCCTCTGAGAAAGGAACCGTGGGATCCGGATGACAGTATAGGTCAAATCTTGCTAAAACAATCATTTCAACTCATCTTTCTAACTCAAACACTCCATCTCATCTTAAATGAGTTCCTAGATCAGTCCAACCTCTGAAGTTGACTCTTGTGCATGTCAATCATCACATTCCAACGAATCCTAGTGGCTTAAAGCTTAAATGCACTTACCAAATCTCTTAGTTTATAAACCACCTTGTTAGGACCTCCATAGTCATCACTCTCACTCTAACTTTCAGCTCTTGAAACCATTCCATCATGAGAAAAAACCCAAGTAATAACTTATCCACCAAAGAACCACCCATGAAAAGGGCTCGTGTTATACACGAAATCTCCTCAACCGAATCATCTCCCGTCAAACCAACAAATGAGAGAATCCTTCATCACCCAATCAAACCAATTCCTAAAAGGATAGTACCCACAAAACTACCTATGCCTAACACCACCATACCTCCTAGGCCAAACAATATCATCTCCACTAAACCATCACCAACTAATCCATCGTTGGAAACAAGGAACCACCAAGGACTTGATCATATGGAAAAATTTCCATTACCACCACCCTCATTCCTAGTAGAACCTCATCCTACATTACTCAATGTACCTCCACCATCATTTGTAGAACCTCCTGAAAACATCCAAGTCATGTATCGATCATTTTCTTAGTTTTTAGAGTCATGTATATCATATCTCTAGCTTTATGAAAATACTTACTACTTGCTATTTTTCTGAGTATATGATTACGTTGTATTCATATCTCACTTTTGTGATAACATTATTTGTTATACCACCATTTGCTGAATTTATTCATCAGCCAGACGGATCTCTCTTATTTCCCTAGACGGATCCCTACTAGGAGGGAACCGTAGGATCCGTGAGACAGAAAACTATTTTTCTACTAACTTGGATCACATATGCGAAATTGTGCATTATACTTGTTTTCTAACCTTTGTTTTGTAGTTATTCAATCTACACTTGAAGCCTTTGACACCCTAAAGCTAGGGGAGCTTTGTGTCAAAACAATACATTACAAATTACTTGCAATATTAGGATTACATTTCTCGACATCCCTTTGCAAAATTGCAATCATCAGGGGAGCACATTCGTCACTTAGGCGAAATCTTTTGCAAACTTAGTTGCAAACAAACTAGATTAGTATCACTTACTTGACGCCTTACATAGGGATGGAGTCGTCAAGTGGGGAGTAAAGACAAGATCCTCTCCCGTTACTTGCTCTCAATCTCTTTTATTTTCTTTCACATGTTTTCTTAAAAGCGATGTGTTGCTTTCCTTCAAACACTTTTGTTTCGACAAAAGGGGAGAAAAAGTAAAAACTACAAATTCAAACTTTTACAATTTTAGCTTTTCCTTAAAATAATTTTATGTTTTGTCATCAACAAAAGGGGAGATTGTTAATACAAATAAGCCGTAAAAAGTTTATTTATATTTTACGATCTTCTAATGTTTTGTCGATAACAAGCGTAAAATCATATTAACGAAACAAATAAAATACGTAAATGGTTTGAACTAATAGTTTTAACATATTCACATAAAACACTAAAACAAGTATAAATGGTTTTATGATTTAAATATATATATGTACAACAACTAGTGTTTACATATTGGGTTAGGATATACTTAAACTAAGTATACTAAAATGGGTAAAAACAAGTATATACTAAAATGGGTAAAAACAAGTATATACTAAGGTAAAAACTAGCAAATGGTATTGACCCATAACTCATGGTTTTATATATATCACTTAACCAAGTTCATTGTATCCTTAAGGTACATTGTATTTAGAAAGAAAACCATGGATCAACCCATAACCCATGACCCATGACCCATACCCAATGTCTAGATACATTGAACCCTTGGTGAGCACTCAAGAGAATGTCTAGATACATTGAACCCTTGGTGAGCACTCAAGAGATACATTCGGGGTCAAAGGAAACTTCCTTTTCTTCGAGCAAGTTTTTCAACCTCCTAGGCAGTGAACCTAATCGTTGTAGTGTAGTATGGGGTAAGCCTCGGGGATTGATATCGTTCTCTAGGGGAATAGGAATGATAGTAAGAAATATATGACGAGAAGGTGGGGTTGAGGATGATTCTTTTTTTTTATCTTTTTTATGGTTTTTTAGAAAGCTAAGGTAAATATATCGGGGCAATTGGTTGGGGGTGGTACTTCTACCGATTACTCTACTTTATTTAATTATCTAATTATCTAATTACTACCGGTAGCTTATGTCTAATTGAGGTGTGCTCGTATGATGATTAAAGATGTGTTCACCTAGATACTATTACTCCCTAGTTATCTTTTATTGTTTGGTTGAGTTGTCACGTCCTTTATCTTAACGCGTTATATTCCTAAACGTCGTAGGATATGCGTGGTCCCTTGTTCTTTGAGGTTATCTCTCGTATATGACCTAAGAAGTCGGAAAGCCTAAGCTAATTCATCCATACACCATATCATCATAAAGCATACTCAAGCATTAAATACAACGAAGAGGCCTAGTTGCACTCCTAAGCCAATTTCAATTAAGATAAAAAACAACCTAACAATAATCAATAACTAGGTTTAATAGATCTAAGCAAACACACAAGTATTTTAGCTAGACATGATAGACAAGCAAGCATACACACAATCAATCGAGTATGAGATAGACATAATGATAATTTAGATTAATAAACTTATCTCGATGTGTATAATACGGTATGGGACCCTAAGATACTGTCCAAGTCAGACTACAAACGAATTAGGGTTTTTTCTCCAAAAGTCTACTTCTCAAAATACAGAAAAATCAAATTCTATATAAATATTTAGAACTGCAACAACGTCGCCTTTTACATGGGACGCCGTCAGCTCGCCGTCATTAGGGTTTCATCTGGGCCAAGTCATCGATGGGACGACGTCACCTTAGTGTGACGCCGTCGGTCTTCAGTTGGGACGTCGTCTTGATTCTATATCTGGGCCGTCTGAGGTGAAAATTGTGAGTGACGCCCTCCATATTTAAAGCGTGGCGCCTCCATATTTAAAGCGTGGCCGTCAGTTATAAGACTTGAATTTTCAGCGAGTCACGTGCATGTTTTGATCAAGTCTTCATAGAGGACGGCCGCCTTTGGTTGGGATCTTTGTCAGTCTTGTTGATCGCCTTGAGTGGCTTTGATCATGACTTTGCCATTTTCTTCATGTATTTGCTCCTTTTCGTCCAAATGTGCTTCATTCCGACATTTTGCTTCCAAAAGACCTAAAAAGTGAAAAGGAATGAAATTAAGCAGTAACGTATATAAAATGTGTCGAAATAGGGCTTAAATGATTCCCTAAAAGCCTACGTTTTAAATTCTTATCAAATATCCCTACACTTGGTATTTGCTTGTCCTCAAGCAAATGTGCTTTTGATCAATCAATTTATAAGTTAGGGGGCATGAAGCATTGGTTTAAAATAGTTTACAACAAGTAAAAGTACCACAATAGTCATAACAAACACGGAAATTATACACTAGCACCTCACAAGTGGTGTTTGGATTCTCTCATCTCTCGGGTTTATATGAAATATAATACGAATGGAAATGGAAGATAAACACTCATTACCTGGCATAGTACATAGATTACCATAAGCTTGAGACTAGATCAAACCTCTACCGCTTTGGCGTAAACACCTAGGAACAACTATCAAAGAGGTCTTAACAAGGGTTGTAACGTTAGGCTTTGGGTAAGGAAAACAAAGGGTTTGTTGGATAGGGGATATTTAGTGGTGGCAAGTCAAAAATCTTATGTTACAAGCATGTAAAGCGTGGCGTTTCTAAGCCAAGACTCGACTCACTAACTCTAGATAACTTGAAACAAAACAAACATAAATTTAAAAACATAAAAATAAAGATAGATGTAGGATGGTAGCCCGTATGTTTTTCTTCATTTTTTTTGAACACTCTCTTTTTTCAATTTTTTTTCATACCTTTTTACTCTACCATCCTCTACGATAACATCAAAATATAAGGGATTTATAGGAGCATCCCTACACTTGAGTTTTTATTTCTCTAACACTAATTGACCCGATGTAAAATATAACTTTTCACATACACATCAAACCATAACACAAAGTAGCATATAGATGGAATTCTAGAGAGAGAAAGTTAGAGGTTTAGGGAACTTAGTGAGAGAAAGTGAAAGATATTATTATGAGCTCCAACTCTCTACCTTGGAAGGTAGAGAGTATTTATAGTCTTACATAACTCGCCACACTTTGGGTGTGGATCAGGCATACAGTGGGTAAAGACCCGTCCGTCCTCCACGGTGTTACTTAACTAAATACTACTTAGCTTAAAATAACTACGACTACGAGCTTTCTAACGATTACATATACTTGAGGTGACCGACTCTTTAATACCGGGAATTTTCTAATTCCTAACAATCTCCCCCTAAGGGAGGTCACCTCAATCATGTACTAAAATTACATTGAATACAACCAGATATTACATTAAAAATTGATCTTGCATTCTTGATGTAGTCCTTTGCTCCTAAGCTCGTAGTCATTGATTCTTCACATTGCATGTTTGGTTACTTCAAGTGGAGGTCTTTTACTGATCCACGTGATAATAAATTTGAGCCATCTTTTGAGATCATCAGCTATCAACAATCTCTGAGACATCCATTGTGGTGTTGTGACTTTGGGACCGACATGCTCACATTCTGGATCATGATATCTTCTCATCGAGTAGCGGAAGCATTTGTTGAATCATGATATTGGCGCAGTGAGCGAAGCATGGAGTGAAAATATCGAGTCATTGATGCACTTATCATGATTTCTTTTGAGATGAATGTGTAGTGTGAGCATGCGGCTATGGATTGACCGCTTCATTCGATCACCGCAAACGTCGGGTGTACCAGATACAACAGCTAGCAATAAATCGCACGAAAGTGTCTTTGATCACTTCGTTGAATTGAGGTACACGCCCACGGTTCCCGTTGATCAAGATAAATACCGCCTGATCGTCGTAGGATTCCTAAGAATCTCCTTGACGGGGTTTCGCAATGTTCTAGCCGTTCTCAAACCGAACGCCTCAAAGAAGACAACACGGAGTGAGTGAACCAATAATTTTAAGTTCACCGATTGATGAAAAGAGATTTGAAAACAATCGTGTATTGCTCAATAGAAATTGTTTTTGCAATACAACGAAGGTTTTATTGGAAATCAATTATCAATCATAAAATACCTTTTGGTTTGAAAAATGAGTACACAATCGATGTGCTAAAGAAAAGAGTTTTTAAGCACAAAGACCGGTTTTCAAAGGTATCCGTCAATCCAAAACTCGAACCAGTTTGATTCAAGAGATTGAATCGCCCCATTGTTTCTGCTCGGTTGTCACATGGTTGATCTATATAATAGATCTCACACGCCACCTACCAGAGCTTGTTTGATGTTGGCTCCGAAGGCTTTCCATCTTCATTGTGAATATGTAAACACATCACTTAGATGTTCGCAATACCACAAGGATAATGCGAGGGACTCAAGATATAATCTCTCTTCCACATTGTGTGAAACAGAGAGTCTTCATTGAAAGTGTCCTAATGAGATTTATTGATGATCTCGTGGCTCTAGACTCAATTTGTGCATATTTGGATCCCGTGCGGAGACTAGGAGAGGGTCTCCTTCTTCAATATCAACAATCTCTAAGAGAAAGTCGATAGATAATGTCGGTTCCCGTGAGAATGAAACAAGTCCTTTTAAGAGGAACTTGAGTGGTTTGGAAAGTTGAAGTGTAGTGCGTCATCGGGTCCATGACGTCTTGTCTTCAATACCGATGTTACCATCAAGAGCATATGAAGTGAACCCGGTTTCGCCTAAGGTTGAATTAATGGAGGGCTATTTGTTTCACCCTATTCTCATTCAATTCTTTTAATTCTTCAACCCTTCAAGCTTACCGAGACTTCATAGCTAGAACCTTGTTGGGTTTATTCCAAGACTAGCTCGGTCTTAGTCCGCACTCTTCCCTTATCTCATTTTCTCCTTTTATCATTATACCTAAGGACTTCTACACTAACTAGTGGATTGTCCTCGGTAGATCCCTCCGGCTCGGCGGATCATGGAACCAATACCTAACCTTATCATCCTTATATCACCGTACATTAAAGTAAAGTTGGTCGGTCTATTTGGTATTGTTCATCCGCCATTGGATCCAATAGAAACCATTTGAAAATCAATTCGGATACTTGTGATGTATTATCAAAGCATTTTGTACCGAATTGTTTTGATATTTTAGAACGAGAACTCCCCTCAACATGTGCATCAAGTATTTGAAAATGTTAAGCACACGGAGGCAAGAGAAAGAATTAACTTTTTGATTACCATTTTCTAAAGATATCAACATCACTTCCCATATCAAATCAAGTAGATATAGCATTTCCGGAAGGATGAGGTTTCCATAAATTCGCTCCCCTCAATATGTGCCTCGAGGTTAGAAAAGAGTTTTGCACATACTAGAGGAACTCGCACATGGGATGAATGATCACGTTTCAAATCAAAGGTTTAAGATAGATGCTCCCCTCAACATGTGCATTGAAAATTTGAAATCGTTTGTCACATGTGGAAGGACAAGATGTACATTCTTGTGAAACCATTTACCAATTATCGCTTTAAATCCAATTTAAATCACACATTCTCCCGATCACAATTATCAAAACATTTGAGATTTGTGATCTCGTATAGATTTAAATTGATTTTGAAAGCTTTTAAGGAGAATTGTGACTCGATTGTGAAAGCGTTTGAACCGATAAGGATCGGATTTAAGACTTTAAACTCCATTTATAAAACATGCATGTATATCTTTTGAAAACAATTTAATGCCAAATAACTTTTTAATTTAATTGAAATCATTCTCCCCTCAATCAATGATATAGGTTGTTGATTGAGAGATGAGATTTTGACAAATAAGTCCCGATGATTATCAAAAATAGAGACCGAGTTATTTTCAAAGCATTTGGTTTTCAGAGATAAATGTTTATAGAATCGAGCATAGAATTTGAAAACATGGTAAAACATGGCTCGTTCTTTCTTTTAAAACCGGTTATTGCCTCGAAAATGACAATAAACCATTTCTCTTTCTCCCAAAATATATTTATTTTTTTTTTTTTTTTAAATATTCGAACAACATCTAAAGTCCCGTGTCATTCTTTGAATGACAAAGACAAAGACCGTAGATATAATCGAACCAAAAGAAACGTGACAAAATGACAATATTTTTGAAGATTTTTCAATTTTTCAAATTTTTATGGATTTTGAAAGTTTTATATTTTCTATTTGATTTTTGAAGGTTTTATAATTTTGTATTTTGTTTTTCAAAAATATTTACAAGAGATAGATGAAGATAGACCTTTACTCCTCGCCTTCCTCCACGAAGACGTTTGAGAGTTTCGGTTGAAGGCTTTTCAAACCAATACGTGGAAGAATAAACTCAAACGTTCTCTTGGAAGAGCTTTGGTGAAGATGTCCGCTAACCGATATTCGGACCTCACAAAATATAGTTCCACCACACCTTTTTCCACTTGTTCCTGATGAAATGATGTCGAATGTCGATATGCTTTGCTCTTGAGTGTTGAACGTTGTTGCATGAGAGAGCAATAGCACTTTATTATCACAAGATGCGGGGATTTTGTTGAATTCAAAGCCATAGTCGATAATTGAGATCTCATCCATAAGATTTGAGCACAACAAGATGACATGGCTATGTATTCACCTCCTAGAGAAAATAGAAGTACTCATTTGCTTCTTTGAAGACCACTCACAAGCTTATCACCCAAAACCGAGCACCTCCACGTGCTTGACGTGTATCTTGACAACTCGCATGATCGGCATCTCGATAGGCCGTTAGTGACATACCGGTGTCCTTCGTACCATAGTCCCATATTGATGGTTCCTTGAGATACCGAAGACCCGCTTAATCGCTTCAAGGTGCTTTTAGTAGGCTTAGCACGGTATCTAGCACACATGCACACAGAGAACAAGATGTCTCGTCTACTAGCGTGAGATACATCGTGGATCCAATCATACTCCGATATTTCGTTTGGTCAATTATGATCCCGAGAGGTCCTCATCTAGTTTGGTTCGGTCAATCATGGGGGTGTCAACAGGTCACATGAATCAAATCCAAATTTCTTTAAAATCTCATTGCATATTTAGATTGATTTATGAAAATGCCTCCGGACTTTGTGAAATTTGTAATCCCAAGAAAATCACATTTTCCCATCATTGACATTTGAAACTTTGAACTCATTTCATTAGAAAACGATCACATTCCATTGGGTCGGTCGAGGCAAAATAATATCATCAACATAAATTTGAACATGAGTTAAATGTTTGCCCGACTTCTGGTGAACAATGTAGGATCAATCGCTCCTTTGATGAATCCGGTTGATAGAAGAAACTTTGACAATGTATCATACCATGCCCTTGGAGCTTGCTTTAAACCGTAAAGAGCCTTCTTCAAACGATAAACGTGAGTAGGATGCTCTTGGTTCACAAATCCTTCGAGTTGGTGACGAGACAACTTCCTTAAGATCTCCGCTCGTAAAAGCCGTCTTTACATCCATCGATATACCACCATGTTCTTACTAGCAACATTAGCAAGAAAGATTACGATTGCCTCGATTCGAGCAACTGGAGCAAAAGATTCTTCAAAGTCTATACCTCCTCTTGACGATATCCTTTAGCAACTAATCGAGCCTTGTTCTTCAACACATCACCATGCTCATCAAGTTTTACTTTGAAGATCCATTTTAGAGCTATAATCATAGCACGCCTGGAGCGGTACTAACTCCCATACATCAAGACGATCAAACTCATGAATTTCATCTTGCATAGCATTGAACCAGCTATCTTCATTCATAGCGGTTTTAACATCTTTTGGTTCGATCTTAGATAGTACGGAGTTGAAGAAGCACCATAAGGCATCGGTTGCAGTTGCTTCCGGGTTGATACAGGTGACGAGAGGATTTCCAATGATGTTGTCTAATGGATGATCGTGAGTCCATTTTCTCGAGGTGTTCATGTGGCATTTGTTGAGGAACCGAGGTAGCCGAGTCGATGTCTCTCAAGAAGATGGTTCGATGATGATTCGGGAGTAGCAAATATGTTTTCAAATGGAGCATCTTCGAGAGTCGCAAAGGATTAACTTCATCATTGATGCGAAACATTTCCATGATGTACATTTGAAGAATGATGATTTGTTGATGAGATCAAGGATCGCAGCAGTGCTTCTTGACTTACGATATTGAGACCGATGGATTGACTTCATTCACCGGAATATGAGCATCCTCTGTTGTAGGGATCAAGACCTCATTAGTAGTAGACTCATACGCCATCAAACATGGATCAAACAATTTCTTTACATCATCTTGGATGGAGGTACATATGGAGTTTCTTGAGAGGAGTTTGGAACAAGGGATGAACCAATAGGACTGTTTTGAAGCGGGTCCCGAGCTAGAGTGTCCGTGAGCCATTTGACCGGTCACTCATCAAACGTAACGTGAATTGTTTCCATGATATTTCGGGTTCTTTTGTTGTAGATTCGGTATCCCTTTTGTTTGGTGCATATCCTACAAATATTCCAATGTCGACTTTAGCCCTAAGTTTGCCCAAGTCTTGACCCTCATTAGTTGGATAACACAAGGCACCAAACACACGAAGGAAAGATAAATTAGGTTTTCATTGTGGACAAGTTCATATGGAGTTTTTCCATGAATGGTGTGAATCGTGAACGATTTTGTGTGTAGCATGCAAGGCAATTGCTTCACCCGAGAAACATTGGAACCTTTGTGTAGATCAAGATTGTTCTAGCAACTTCAACAAGAGTACAATTTCGTCTTTCAACTACACCGCTCATTGCGGGGTTCGTGGAACACTTCTTTGATGGTCGATTCCAACGCTTTCATAGAATTCACTAAGTTGTTTGTTGACAAACTCGGTTCCATTGTCTGCTCGATAATTCGGCGCTTTTGTTTAGTCGAACTCGCACTGCTTGATGAGTTTGATGATGATATCGAGTTTCATCCTTTGTCCTTAAGAACTTGACCGGTGAATCTAGAATAATCATCAACCACAACTAACACATATTTCTTCCCAAAGATGTTCTCGCACCTCATTGGTCCACATAAATCCATATGAATCATGTGAAGAACTTCGTGATGAGTTAGTAGGTTTGGGTTTATGGGCATACTTCTTGCTTTTTCCCAATTGACATCTTGAACAAAGATGATCCTTTTCATACTTTAGTCTAGGTAAACCTACAACTAAGTCTTTTCCGAAAGATCGTTGATGGTGCCAAGTTCAAGTGATTGAGACGACGATGCCATAACCATGACTTTGTTTTTGAAGCCTTAGATAACAAGCGATTGGAGATGCTCTCATCATGTCATCGATAGAGATGGTGTAAAGGTTTGAGCCACGAGTTCCTTTCAACAGCCCTTACCGTTAAGATCTCTAACAAAGCATGTATGTTTTCAAAGGCTACTTCTAGATCGTAATCACGAATTGACCAACAGAGAACAGATTGTGACCTAAACCTTCCACATAATACACTCTCGAGATGACACTATCACCAACTACATAATCTCCATAACCCATTATAGCACCGAAATGATCATTACCAAATCTAATAGATCCGATGAATTTGCTCACGAAGTTCATGAGCGTGACCGGTCTCCAATATATGCTTGGAACAAATGAGTCCAGTACCACGTAATCGATTTGAACGATCCGCAGTTGAACATGATACAGAATGGATAATCGGATAATTGGGATCCCCATGCAAGAATGGGTTCCATTTGGTTAGTAACAGAGTTGGAACACCCACATCGTAAATAGAAGCATTCATATCGATGGTGAGGTAATGGAATCATTGTGAATAGATGCAATACTAGTGTCTCAGATAGCCCTGCTTACTGCATGTGACCACTTCTTAAGGAATAGTTCTACCAAGAGGCATCCATTTTCTAGTGGGCATTATCTCGATTAGTCTTATGACCAATGTATCCAATAAAAGCCTATTCTCATTAATGTTCTTCCCGTGGGTTTCCATTGTTTTCTAACTTTCTTTCGCTTTTGCTTTTTAGCCTTTTAGCATGAATTTTAGCATTAACAATATTAATCGGACGATTAACATCATTAGGCGTAACATTAACATCACATACATGATTAGAAATGTAATCAAGCAATCATCAAGACAAGGTTTGCAAATAGTCTCGAAATTGAATTAATTACAAGACGCCTATGGCTAATACTAGAATCAACACGATTAGTTTTATTTGATTCAAACTTAAAGTTCCTAGATTGTTCTTCTACTTTTTCCAAAGGCACATTCTTAGCTTGCGAGGTCCTATCATTCCTTGTATTGTCTTGAGACTTTGACCGCTCCCTTTAATGTCACCGATTACTCTGTAGAGGAATGGGAACATTAGTTTGTTTTACTACTCTTTGCACCACTGCTTAGATGTCTTTGGGATCTCGAACTACATGCAGGTGCACTACGGTTCACTTTCTTAAAGCTAGATGTACTGAGATTAGTACTCCTAGAAGGCACATTTGAGTTCTCTTTCCTAGCATTGACATATCTAGAATCTGAACAACTCAAGGGTACACTACGGCTCTTATTCAAAACATTGGGAATCGAGTGCATATCATTTTTGGCTTTAGGCATTGAGCATGGAATCAAAGGGTTAACTCTCTCACCTAATGTCTTTGGGCATATAGTGATCAAGCATTCTAAGATTTCTTGAGATCGTTTGGCATATGAGCATGCATGTCCAATTGCATTATCATGAGGTTTCTCTAGCTTATCCTCTTCAACAATCTCACGCAGGCATTCTAAGCAATCCTTAAGGGATGAGAAATATGTTTGAATGGCAAGTTTGTTGTTCCTTAGGTGAGGGGGGACATATGTCACGATAAAGCGATTTATTACCGAGTGAACTTTAGATACAACATTCTCCCCATTGATCATTGGCATTTTCCCTTTTACGACTCTCGATTCTCAATTTCCTTTTGCAATGAAGTTATTTGTTCGTTGTTTTGTTACGAGTGACTTTAATTGATTCAAACAACTCATTGAAGTGACGTTTAACCTTTTCATTTTCTTCTAGAAAACTTTCGCTTTCCTTTTGTAAAGCATTTACTAGGTTTTGAAGATGAAACGTTTGAGAATTCGAGAATCTAAAGGAGGAGGCATTTGGGAGCCCGTCATATTGTTTGTTTGACCCTTTAATTGAGAGATTTGGGCTTTCAACTTTACGATCGTGTTGCACCGAGCTTGAATCATTCATCACGTTTGTTAATTTGAAAACTGCATCAAACTCGGAGCATCCGAAGATGTCTTGATATTTGAAGTTTTGACATTTTCTTTGAGATGTTGATATTTTAGTTGTAGATTAAAATACTCAACTTCTAGTTTAGAAAAATGTTTAACCAAATTGTCATGATCATCCAGTTCAATTTTCTCATTTAGTTTAGAATTAGTTTTTCAAGCTCAATGACACGATCATGGGAGACTTTCGGGCACGATAGTTCATGAAATTTGGAAGCATTAATAGAGCAATTTGAAGCGTTGAAAAGACATCTTGAGCAACACATTCAAGAATAAGATTCTCATTTAATGTATGCGTGTTCTTTCTCTCAATCTCATTATATTTCAAAGCAGCACGCATAGTCACTAACTTCAACAACCATTGCATCAAATTCCTTTCCATACCCTTAATATCGCTTTCTACCCCTTTTAAGACTCTCAAAGTGATCTTTTAGAAGTTTAAAGAAGGGCATGACCTCGCTTAAATAACATTCTTTCATTTGTTCAAACCCTTTCTCCTTCGTTATACCAAGAGGTGTGATCCTTTTCTTGCAAGTTTTCTCAAAATCAACAAATAGTTGAAATATAACGTATTGGCTAATTAATGTCTTGCTTTTAGTGGCAATTGTTCTAGGTACAAGATGCATTGGTGTATTAGGAGGATACACACGCGCTCTAGGCATTTTCCGAAGGGAGGGTTTGTTTCTACAATATTTTCACTTTACGCTTATCTAAATCCATTTTCCGAAGACTTGTTCGGGAGTCAACAAAGTCCGAGGCTTAAACTTGTTCAAGGAAATCCAGTTTTCCTTCTTGTAATCATGAGGAGAGATGATTATGTTTTCTCTTTGCATTTGGGATCATTTTGCTTCTTATTCATCTTTTCCTAGTGATTTCATTTAATATCTTATCTTCCTCGGTGCACTCAACGCAACTAGGTTTCCGCCAGGCGTAAGGACTTCATTACCATCATAAAGCACCTTATGAGCATTTCTAGCCTTTTAATTACCTCTGGATTTGGTTCCTCTACAAGGGAATGCTATGCTTATCACTTAAGACACGATGTTTCGTGACCATGTGAAGCGATCAATGGTGTTTCCTTGTAAGTACAACTTGTTTTCAAGTTTGTTTTTCAAAGTTTTCGATTAGAAAAATCTCTCAAGAGTTTTGATTCCTTTGCATTAAATTCTTGCTTAAGCATTTTCACATTTTCTTGAAGTTCTTGTTTTTGCTTAATGTTTTAGAAAGTTTTTCTTGCAAGGAATTTAATTCTTGTTTCAATACTTCTTCTCTAAACTTACTTTTTCTAATTACTGTACTCACTTGTACATCCATTTCCTCGCTCACGAGTGGTCAACTCAAATTTTGCACGTTGTTCATAAATAGCAACACGCTCCTTATAGGCATTTAGTTCGAAATTATGGAATCATCGTGGAGCACATGCGGTGTATTCATCAAAGACATAGTCATTGTTGATCGCAGAAGATGCATCACTTGGTACAACTTCACTTTCACTTTGTTTCACGTATTGATCGTATGGGACAATATTGATATTACCCATATTTTCAATATTTGATTCAATAGTTTCGCTTGGTTGTACTTTGTCATACATCTGCTGCACATCAAGATCATCGTATAGCTTTAATACCTCCGAGATGAGTTTGTCCTTGGATGGGCCACTTGTGGTGAAGATGAGATCTTGGGAGAAACCATTGGAGAGATGCTAGCCATAAAGATTGTGTGCGCAGAGGTCCATCATCTACATCGTAGTCGTATGCATCACAACAATGACTTGAAAGGCATTCGATGATTGTGACCTATCTCCCGAATAGGTCGCTCATCCACATCTCGCATCATAGGTCTTGGCATTGCCCTCAAGAAGAAACAAGAATTCCTCTTCATCCAACGCAGACCATTGTCCCGAGCTTGTGCGGCAACATCTTATCTCTGGTAATCGGCGATTCGTGGACGCTTTGGAGATGTGCGCCTCCTTGCAATGTGTCCTTCACCACCACGCTTATAGCATTTGATTGGCTTAGGTTGACCTTGGTTACCATTTCTTCCTCGATTCGGGTTTCCAACATAACCTCTCCCACTCCACCTCTTCCCCGATCATACTGTCTTTCTTGAATCTGGTTGCACCACGATCCTTCCATCTTTAACAAGGCTTGATTATGTGGGTTAGATGCGCTCGAGGTTGTTGTTGGTTTGTGGGAGAATTCATGTTTTGACTAATGAGAAGAGCTAGTTGATTGATGATGTTACCCACGTGTGCATCAAAGATCGCCTTGTTTGAACATGGGATCGGGAATGAGTTTGTGATTACCATTCCCAAGGGTATGACTTGTGATGCTTTGGTTGTGATTCCAATGTTTGAGTAGAAGGTCATTGAGTCATTAGACGAGCTTGTCTCTCCTCGTTGGTTTTGAACCGATTGAGAATCAATTTTCAAACATGGCATGTCTCTCATTCGAAGGAGGAAGGCATAGAGTTGCTCATAGTTTGTATTCTTCAATCCTTTAGTGAGCTTCACAAATTGTGACAAACTTGTGCCATTCGGATTCATGTTGTTCACAAACTTTGAGTTCAATGAATGTTAGGCATAGTCATTCGATGTTCCTCATGTCATTCACTAACTTATGGAATCTCACATAGTACTCATAGACACTCTCATCCGGTTTCATCTTGAAGTGCTCAAATTCGTCATAGAGTTGGGATTCTCTGTCTTCCATAGTTAATTCGAACCCGAGAGAAGCATCTTAACATTATCCCAAACCGCCTTAGCATCCGTGTTATGATTGATCGACTTGTAGATGTCTTTAGGAAGACCTTGAAGAACAATGTTTGAAGCCCCGATATCCGCATCGAATCTCTTTTCTCCTTATCATCAAGCTCATCATACATCTTAGGTCCGCCCATTCCGTAAACAGAGTACCATCTTCATTAGTATCAAGTATGTCTCTAGTCGTTTCAACTCGATATGGTCCTTCATCAATGGATTTGAGAATATTGACACCATTTTCCTTTCCAAGGCAATACAATCGATTCGTTGAGCCCAAGAATCGTAGTCGATTCTGTCAAGCATGGGTGGACGAGTATCTCGAGCCACCGCTTGTACATCCTCGACAATAATGGAGATGATGTAGGGACGTTGGTAGACATGTTACCGATTATACGGGTTTTATAACTCTATGATTAAACCGGAAATAGATTCTTTCACGGATTTTACTAAATCAAGAGAAAACCGTAAACAATCACTCAAGTCGCTAGATGATAATGCACTAAGTCGCTAGAGACAAATGCACTAAGTCGCTACCAATTAATTCGCTAGAAAACCAAGTCGCTAGAAACCCAAGTCGCTAACGAGAAAAGCAAGTCGCTAAGTAGTAACTCGCTATGGACCAAGTCGCTAACCAAATTTTGGCGACAATTGCACACAAGTCGCTAGAGACACAAGTCGCTAAAGAGCAACTCGCATCGACCAAGTCGCTACCACAGATCGCTACTCGTAGTGGAGAGTCCACTACTTGTACTTTAACTCGCTAGCTCCAACACTGTAAGTCGCTACAAAAATGCGAAGCAAGTCGCTACCAAGAAAAATATTCCGTGAACTAAGTCGCTAGCATGAAAACCATATAAACATCACTTTTCAATCCAAAACAACCCAACCAAGATGATTCAAGCTTACCAAATGAAAACCTAAACACTTTTGATGATTCTAAACATAAAAGTACCAACAAAATTCAAACTTTAACACAAGAAATCACCCAAATGATGCAAAACCACTAAACTTTTCCAAACTCAAAACCACCTAAAACCGCTATAAATCCAAAGATGTGCAAGATATGATCTAACCATGGCTCTTGATACCAATTGTAAAATATAACTTTTCACATACACATCAAACCATAACACAAAGTAGCATATAGATGGAATTCTAGAGAGAAAGTTAGAGGTTTAGGAACTTAGTGAGAGAAAGTGAAAGATATTATTATGAGCTCCAACTCTCTACCTTGGAAGGTAGAGAGTATTTATAGTCTTACATAACTTGCCACACTTTGGGGTTGTGGATCGTGCATACAGTGGGTAAAGACCCGTCCGTCCTCCACGGTGTTACTTAACTAAATACTACTTAGCTTAAAATAACTACGACTACGAGCTTTCTAACGATTACATATACTTGAGGTGACCGACTCTTTAATACCGGGAATTTTATAATTCCTAACACCCGATTTGAAAAGATCAAAACACTTGGAGTATTTAATTACGTAGACAATGGAAATTTGAATTTATCGTTCTTTCCCGTTACTCCATAAAATATTACTTTTTACCCATGAGTCTCAATCTTCCCAAAACTATGCACAAAAGATATGACTCGACTTAGCAACCATGCAAGTAACTAGATATTTGAGTTAAGGGTTTAGTAATGATAACAATAATACACTAAAGGTGAGTGCATACAAGGTAGGCTAAGGTGATTTAGGTATACATTTGGGGGTAGATTGTAAACAATGTTCTTCATTGATATTCTGGAAAACTGAAACATCACTAGAACCGCGAAAAGGATAGGCTCTGAGGGGTTAACTAGGGGTGAGTACATCGCAAGGGTGTGGGGTAATTACTCAACCGATGTGGAAGATGTAATTATAATACAGGTTTCAAACAAGGGTTATCCTAATGCCTCTTTTCATTTAGTTATTCCTAACTACACAAGTGTAGTCTCACTAGCGATCTCGGAATGCATCACAAAAAAATTTCTAGAATCTATTATACTACCGGTATACTCTCTAAGCATTAAAGGCGAATTCTTTTATTCCTAAATATCTAGGGGCGAACCTCACATTTTTGGGGTGGAATTTGAGTGGTAAACGGTTTTTGTGCTAGTCATATAATTCCTATCCATGAGACGCTTTATTAAGAATAAAGTTTAGCTCGTAAATGTCATAAAAAATTTTAAATTTGGTGCTAAAATTGCCCTAACGAATATTTGTCGTAGTTTATTACACAAATTACCAAGGACCAGACAAATGATCAAGTGAGTGAATAGTTTCTAAGTTCCCGTTTTATTCTCCCTCCCTACACTTAAACTGAACATTGTGCCCAATGTTCCCCGAAAGTATCAAAGTTATGATAAAGGAAGGTAAGTAAGGAAAAGAAACTAGTACTCCCCTGATTAGCTCGGTAGGATACGTGTGAAGTTGCGGTTAAAATCTTTTCGAAGAAGAAAGCATGAGTAATAAGCTTCATCCAATGAGTGTTTCTTTTTCTTGCCAAATATAACCTGCACACTTATAAGAAAACAAACGAAACCTTCGCGTAAAATCGGCGGTAAAACTATATATGACACAAAACTACACTAGAAAGCAAGTAAGATATAATACTTGTGAAATGGATGTTTGCGTTTTCTAGAAAATTAAGACCTAGGAATTTCCAAAAATTTTAAGTTGCACGAAAATGAAAAAGCGTATAATCTGTCTCTACATAGCCCGATGTCGAGATTTAATTACAGCGCCGTCGAGTTGTCCCGACAGAAAGTGGTGCTCTGCGTTTTTCGGAAAAATGCTAGAAAATTACATATTTAAAACACGAAAATTCACGCAATATATCCATTATGACTCGATACAAGCATTTGACTCTAACAATGACACATATATATCATTTTCAATAGTTGTAATTCTCATGTTCATGTTCTTCAAAAACATATGTGATCTTCCCTACACTTATCTTTATGTAAAATACCTTTATATATAATTAAGACGAGGTTAAAGACAAAATAAAGCATTTTCACAAAGTCTAACATGAGAATAAACAACAATGAAAAAGATATAAGACACACAAAAATTGAAAAACAAAACAAGCAAACAATTAAGCATAGGTTGCCTCCCACGAAGCGCTTTTCTTTATTTATGAGTCTTGTAGCTAGACTCGAAGTCGTGCTCCTACGTGACTTCCTTACCGTCATCTTCTTCCAAAACAATATCTTCATTGTTGATTAGTTCGTTATTGTCCATTTGATAATGTTTCACACGTTTTCCATTCATGGTAAACTCTCTTCCATTATTATCTATCAATACAACGACTCCATTGCTCATTTTCCTCTTTACTGAAAAGGGCCCATACCATCTTGATTTGAGTTTTCTCGGGAATAGTCTCAACCTTGAATTATACAAGAGCACCTTATCTCCCTCCACAAACTCTTTAGGATTCTTTATTCGTTGATTATGCCATCGTTTCGCCCTTTCTTTGTTTGTGATTGAGGACTCATAAGCCTCGAGTCATAGTTCGTCTAGCTCTTGAAGCTGCAAGAACCTATTTGACCCTGCCTCAGAATAATCCATATTACAAGCCTTAAGTACCTAGTATGCCTTTTGCTCAAGCTCAATAGGGAGATGACTTGCTTTCCCATACACTAAGCAAAAAGGGGTTGTTCCGATGGACGTTTTATAAGCCGTTCTGAATGCCCAGAGTGCCTCATCTAGCTTAAATGACCAATCTTTTCTGTTCTGGTAGACCGTTTTTTTTAGTATTCGCTTTAATGCCCTATTCGTGTTTTGTACTTTCTCATTTGTTTGGGGATGATATGCCGTAGAGAACATGTGCAGAACACCATACTTCTTCATTATCTTTTCCATTTGAGCATTGCAAAAATGGGTCTCTCTGTCACTAATCAATGCCTTAGGAATCCTAAATTGTGCGAAGAGTTTCTTGAGAAAATGAATAACTACCCTTGCATCATTAGTCCTAAGGGCTTGTGCCTCCACCCATTTGGACACATAATCAATGGAAACTAGAATGTATTCATTTCCTCCGGATGATGTAAAAGGTCCCATGAAATCGATACCCCAAACATCGAATATTTCACAGAATTAGATGTAGTTTTGAGGTGCTTCATCCCTTCTTGAGATGTTTCCTGATCTTTGGCATGCATTACACGTTTGGACTAACCTTTTAATGTCGCGAAATACAGCATGCCAGTAGAATTCGGCATCGAAAACTTTTTGTGCCGTGACATTTATACCGTGATGCCCCCCAGATGGTCCCGTGTGACACTCTCTCATAATCCGATCAATCTCCCTTCCTGCAACACAACGTCGGATGATCTGATCAGGACACATACGGAATAGAAAGGGTTTGTCCCAAAAATAGTATTTTAGCGCTGTGAAGAATCTCTTCTTCTCTTGCCTAGTCATGTAATTTGGTAGGACCCTACTAGATAGATAGTTAGCATAATCCGCATACCATGGCTCAACATCCTTAATGGCCATCAACCGTTCCTCAAAAAAGGAGTCACGAATCTCGTCATTGTCTAATTTCTCTAAGTCCAGGTTTTCCAATCGCGAGATGGTCAGCAGCAAGATTTTCAGCCCTTTTATCCTGAATTTCAATGTTGAATTCTTGAAGCAAGAGATCCCATCTAATAAGTCAGGGTTTTGCATCCTGTTTGGAGAACAAGTATCGTAAGGCGGAATGATTGGTGAAGACGACAATTTTGGAGAGAACAAGATATTTCCTGAATTTATCGAAGGCAAAAACCACATCCAGAAGCTTTTTTTGGTGGTTGTATAGTTCTATTGTGCCACATTCATGGTCTTGCTAGCATAGTAGATTGGCTGAAAATGCTTCTCCTTTCTTTGGCCCAAAACGGAACCTACAACATAGTCACTAACATCGCACATGATCTCGAATGGTTGGGACCAATCAAGAGTAACCATTGTAGGAGCTTGTGTAAGATCCTTCTTTAGGCGATTGAACGCTTCCTTACATTCCTCCGAAAAGTCAAAAGGGGCGTCTTTGACGAGAAGTTGTGTCATTGGTCAGGAAATTTTTGAAAAGTCCTTAATAAACCTCCTATAGAAGCCTGCATGACCAAGAAAGCTTCGAATAGCCTTAACGGTAGTAGGATATGGTAGTTTAGATATCACCTCTATCTTAGCACTATCGACCTCGATCCCATTCCCGGAGACTTTATGTCCCAAGACAATCCCTTCTCTTACCATGAAATGACATTTTTCCCAGTTCAATACTAGGTTGGTTTCCTCACACCGTTTTAGCATCTTCCTAAGGTTGGATAAGCAAAGGTCGAAGGAATTTTCAAACACCGAAAAATAATCCATGAAGACATGCTATCTTCAATCAATTCATGGAATATGGCCATCATACATTGTTGAAAGGTGGCGGGGGCGTTGCATAGTCCGAAAGGCATTTGTTTGTACGCATAAGTCCTGTAGGGCTATGTGAAAGTAGTTTTCTCTTGATCTTCAGGGTAAATGGGGATTTGGAAGTACCCTGAGAAACCGTCAAGAAAGCAATAGTATTCATGCCCAGCCAACCTTTCGAGCATTTGATCGATGAATGGTAAAGGAAAGTGATATTTTCGAGTAGCGTCATTTAATTTTCTATAGTCGATACATACACGCCAGCCTGCGACCGTTCTTTGAGGAACTAAATCACCCTTCTCATTCTTCACAACAGTCATTCCTCCTTTTTTGGGACCACTTGGACTGGGCTGACCCAGGGGCTATCTGAAATGGGGTAGATTAAGCCAGCATCGAGGAGCTTGATGACCTCCTTCTTCACCACTTCTTTGATATTAGGGTTTACTCTTCTTTGAGGTTGAACGGTTGGTTTGTAGTCCTCCCGCATAAGAATTTTATGAGTGCAAAATTAGAGTCAATTCCTTAATGTCAAGAACACTCAATGCGATCACCCCTTGTACTCTCTTAAGAGCTTCCCTTTTGTTCGGTGGTTGGGATGAGCTTATGATAATGGGAGTTGATCCGCTCCTGAAGGAAGGCATATTCTAGGTGACTTGGGAGATCTTTCAATTCGAAGGTAAGGGGTTCCTTGATTGATGGTTTTAGCTTATTTTTCGGCTTTTGAATGTCAAGAGGCTCAACTTCTGCCTTACGTAGATAAAAGGAAACGGCTCCAACCATCTCAGTCTCTCTCTCTCCATCATCGTACATCATGCTGTTGTCGACATTCATGAACCCGTTTACCAGATACTCATCAATACAACTATCTATTTCATCAACAAATTCATGAACTTCTTCAACAAAATATATGGGATGATCGTAAGAGGAAGGGGGGCTCATAGTATCCTTGATGTCAAAGGTCAAGCTCTCGGATCCCACTCGTAAAGTGAGTTTGCCATCATGAACATGGATAATGGCGCGAGCTGTGGCTAAGAATGGTCTCCCAAGGATTATCGGAACTGAGTCATCCTCCTCCATTTCTAAGATCACGAAATCAACCGAAAACTTGACCTCTCCTACCCTTACTAGAACATTTTCGCAAACTCCAATGGGATATTTGATTGATTGATCAGCCAGCTGAATACTCATTCTGGTATGTTTCAGCCCTGAATATCCAAGCTTGAGAAATAAGGAGTGAGGCATTAAGTTAATACTTGCCCCAAGATCTACCAAGGCGTTTTTTTATAGAGAGTGCTCCTATAGAGCAAGGAATGGTGAAACTACCCGGATCTTCTTTCTTTTTGGGTAGGCTTTTTTGGATGATAGTTGAACATTCTTCTCCTAATGTCACCAACCCTTCAAGCTTCTTCTGATTTGAGAGCAATCTTTTGAAATATGTGCTATGTTTAGGGAGATGGTAGAATGCGTTGATAATAGGGATGGTAACGGCGGCTCCCTTGAAGTAGGACAATAATCTTTTATTGTCTTCTTCGGCTTTATGGTTCTTTAAACACGAGGGATAAGGAATCCGTGTAAGAGTTTGTTAGGAATTAGAAAATTCCATAGTGAAGAGTCGGTCACCCCAAATATTATCTAGCATAAGTTAGCTCGTAGACTTGTAGTTATTTACGTTATTTAGCAGTTTATTAGTTAGTTTGTAGCGTAGATTAGTTTAGTGTAACACCGTGGAGGAAGGACGGGTCTTTACCCACTGTATACCTGATCCACAGGCCGATAGGAGGTCGTATTTTATGTAACTATAAATACCCCTTCCATCCATGGAAGGGGTGGTGCTTTCAATCTAATATTTCATTATTTGTGTTACAAGTCTCTACCAAGAAAAACACCATCTCTCTACTTTCTCTCTCTAATGGAAAACATGTATTTTGATCATCCAAGACCACCCGAATCATCAGCACAATAATATTATCAATCCTACAAATGGTACCAGAGCCAGGTTTTTGTGTTGTGTTGATTTGTGGGGTTTTTGAAACATGTTAAAACTGTTTGTAGTTTATGGTCGGATAATTATTATTGTCTATACGTATGGTTAAACAGTTTTAACAATCTTTTTGGTCAAAAAGTTGTCTTGTGACTCATGTTTACATCTGGTTTTGTGTACTCGTTTGGGTCAAAAAGTCTTGGTCTATCAATGTTTACATTATCTGTTCTGGGTCAAGTCTTTTGTCCAAACAGTTTTTCCATGTTGTAATGGTTATATCATTCTGGTAATTTTTGTGAAGTCAACGGGTCAATGAAGCATATTTTCTGTCACTTTTTCTGGGTTTTGTATGAAGGTGGTCGGAATAACGCCAGAAAATGTCAAAGTTTCTTCTTAGCGAGTTTTCTATGAAACAGATGGAGTTAGCGAGTTGTCAAAATGCTATTTAGCACTTTGTTCTTAGCGAGTTGTCTACTTGTCTACCTTTCCATGTACAATGTATTTGAGCATAGCGACTTGCTTCTGTGCATAGCGAGTTGTGTAACTTAATTGACCTAGCAACTTGTATTTACAAGCTAGCGACCTATGTTAAGAAATGATGTAGCGACTTGACATTATTTAATGTCAAGCGACTTGCTTTGAAAAACTTTAGCGACTTGCTTCGAAAAACTTTAGCGACTTGTCATTACTCATGAGTGCTAGCGACTTAACTTTAACTTAGCGACTTGTCAAAAATATTTAGCGACTTGCTGTGTTTGTAGACAAGCGACTTGTGACTTGTTGACTAACTTGACCAAGACTACAAGACCAATAATACCAAAACTTTTCCAAACTCATGAGACCTCAGCTCATACATCCTTGGTCAAATCATTTACCAACATCCTATTACAAATCTTTCCTACCCCTTCACCCAATCAAACTCCACTCGCTTAAACATATTCACATACGATCTCAGTTTGTTCAAATGTTTCCTCAAATCTTTTAAAGATTTTTTTTTGAACATGTAACCATCATCGATCAATCTATGAGGCCAAGCTTCTTGTAATATCCGAAGTTATCAGAAAGAACTGTAACAAGTATGCTACTTTCTTTTGAATGGTTCGATAATAGACCAAAAGTATGATCATAAACAAGAGTGTTTATGTCATCCTTTGTCTGGTTCATAAACTCAAAACTGAAATTAAAACGAAAATCATCATAACAAACCATCACATATACCTACCCGATACCTTGGTTGTCACAAGACCTTGAAGCCGTTTAAATTGTTGCTCTTCAATCGTTATTAGTGGTTGCTTATTATAAACGAGAGAGGACTGATTAGGTATTCGTGGGTTTGTTTTTGTGTGTGATTCGTGGGCTATTTCACAAATAATCAGGGATGATGTTAGTTGTTGAACTTGAGATGAGGTGAAAAGTTTGGTGGCTGTGGAGATTATCAGTTTGAGGGAGGCGTATTCTTTTGGGTGAGATTAGGTTTAAGAGTTTATGACCTAATGTTTAGGTATTGCACTTTATAATCCGGATGATACTAGTAGGTGGATCGGGTATATCCTTTTCTAATAGGCCAACTAAATATCCAGATTAGTTGTTTTTGTGATGATGAGGACTGGTGAATCAGGTGTTTCTATCTTGGGCTCGTGTGTCTACCTATTGGACTTGGGCTTTGAGACTTAAATCTGTTATGCGCTATCCGGTCTATAAGATGAGCTGTGTGCTGAAAATGTTAATCACCCATTACTTGACTTACAAAGAATGTGTTATCCGAATATTTTTATAAAAATATTGGATAACAAATTATTGATTGCATTTGGTCTAGAGTGGTATTTATGGTATATTTTCTCGAAGGGATACACAATTCAAGGCTTGTGCTATGTGTTCATCTTTAAATATGGTCAAAGTTCTAGTCCGGCATTATAGACTTGGTATTGAAGTGACAGTTCAAACTGTTTTAATTGGATGGACATTGGACTTAATGTGATTTGATGTTGAGATCTGCTGTGATATGAAATTACTTGGGTTATACATTTTTCATGGTAATCACCATTTCACGGCTTGAAGTGCTTATTGAACAAGAGTTGACTATGGGGTTGTTTGCATTTGGTATTTCTTATTTGGATTTGAAGTGAGATTTTTGGGGCACGGTTACTTATTTCGTCTTCTTTCTTCCTACCCTTCCGCGAAGATGACTTGTTTGGGCTGTTATAGTGTGTGATAAAGACTTGGCTATTTAATTACGGTTGTGATTCTTTCTCGTTTAACCCACAACGTAACTATCACTTCGGTGTCTCACTCAATTGAGAATGTCAAGAGGTTTTGTACATTGGGTACACCGTTTCTTTTTCACAAGGATTAGTACAAGTTTAAGTAACAAATATGGGGAATTCTACTTCATGATCAAATTTGGTATATCGGGTTTACTTCACCTTGTTGTCACAACGATTGCCGACAGAATGCGTGCATGATGTGTTTACCAAGGTGTTTATTGGATGGTTGATGGTGTTGATGTTGGTAAATGAATCGTTGATGAACCGCTGCATGTTCCCCTAAAACAGATATTCACCGAAACCAAAGTTGTCATAACACATTCAAGCTAACATTGCTTATGGTTTTGTCTTGATTTTGTAAAATCCCACGAAAGAACCTATTTCTCGGTTTAAATCATAGACTTGTAAAATCCCGTGACAATGGAAACATCCTGGTAAAAGTAATGCGCACTTCCGGATCTATCTTGCGGTTTATTCTTGGTTTTGTAAAATCCCGCGAAAGAAACTATTTTTCGGTTTAAACCATAGAGTTGTAAAATCCCGTAATGATGGAACCATCTTGGAGAAGGGAAAGTGTAATTTCTGGATCTTATTTGATGCTGGTGCTACGGTTTCTGCTTCGAAGAAGGGATAAAAGGGTGTATTTCATGAATTGGATGTGTGTTTGGATTATCGTCATGGCAGTTTGGTTATTGCATGGTTTTACGGGGTGATGTGCTTTTAACCATGGTCGGGATGAAACCATTATCATAGTTCACTTTAAACGTCAAAGCAGGCTAGAATTGAGCTTTTAATCAGAAGATGTGACAACGGAGTTAATTCACTATTATTTATTTGAGGTTGAAGTGAATTATCACGGGCAAGTGTACTTAGTATCTGAAGGTATCGGGGATGGATGGATGAAGATTCTTCATGATCCTTGTTCAAGCTTATTATCAAAAGCGAAGACTTGGAAATCTAGTTATTGTTGGGTGACTTTTACCTTTTCTTTTACCACTTGGGGGAATAAGGCTCTTATCACCTCAAAATAACTATCACTTTACGGAGTTACGTTGTAGTGCTCAGTGTCACATTCAATTGTGGATTTTCAAGAGGTAAAGTACGTCTATTACTTGATGGTTGGTTGGATGAAGAGTATAGAGTACTTAGAGTACTTAGAGATGCTAATGGAAATGCACTGCCGCTCTTTGTTACATATGTGCAAGCTTATGTCACGAGTTCGAGTTAGTTTACTCAGGTCAAATTCATCATATTGGGTTATCTCCATCGAGTTGTCACTACAAAGAGCCTCTTGAATGATAATGGTGATTGATTACATGTTTTGCCAAGAGATTGAAGAGAGAGATTATGACGTATGAACACAACAGTTCATGCCTCGCTTTCTCAAAGAAAAGAAATGTATACGCTTTAGTGCGTATTATCTTCGGAAGAGAAATCTTCTTATTAATGACCATTCTCATCAACATGCTTCATACTTTTCCATGCGCTTGACCATCAAGTGAACAAGCTCTGTTGATTGTTTTCTAATTCCACTTTCTCAACTATAATGACGATGGCGACATCCTGTGCTAATTTTGCGAGGAGAAGTGAATAGACTACATTCGGATGATTTCACTTATTTAATCAAGAATGGCATCTCCGTATGCAATTCTTGAGGGAGAAGAAGTGTGAATTTTTGCATGGTTGATTGATATTTGAGAATAAATGGTCAAACGGCTCCAAACTCATGTAAGAACCGAGCTTCTTATCGGATCATCTTTACATGGAGTTTCTTCTAAGATCCGTTGGTTGACATCTTCACCGGATTGATGAGTTTATCGACAAAGTGCTTCCGGTTAATGCTTCACGATACATCAACATGATGATTACGAACAATCTCTACGTTCTTGTTTGATGTGATGGGTAGTTTGGTGTTACCATCTTGTGTGTTCGCTATGCGGCCCGATTCTTGATTTCCTTGATGAACATCTTCTGTTCTTGTTTGATTGGGAGGATTTTAGTTAAGGGATTTGCAAGATGTAAGTTAATTGGGATGCTTTTGGTGGGATGCTTTTGGTGTGAGTTGAAGATGTTAACTATCTATTCCCAACCGGACAATCTTAAAGAAGGTCGAGTCTACATCGGTTCTACATTTTCTCGCTATATGTTAGAAGACTAAAGACGAGTTGCATTTGATGATCTAATGACTTCTTCTTAATCTGGGCATGTATCAAACAAATTGTCGATTTAGGGGAGAGCACTAATTGGGGGAGAGTGAAATGTCAGATTTAATCCCCAATTAGATTTGCTCACACTATCCTTCAGCAAGTTGATTCTCACAAAGACTTCAAGTGATCTTCTCAACAGATTTCAAGTACTTGGGCTTATAATATGTTGCTGATTCTGAAGTATCAAAACCAGCAAGGGGGAAGGAGACACGCATCTAAACGCGAGTAAACTTGATGAACTTAATACTTCTAAGTAATTGAAGATATCCCGGGAAGACAAATGTTATTACCGCAGAGAAACTCAAGGTTTGACTCATGGTGAATAAACTTGATGAACTTAATTCTTCTAAGTGATTGAAGATATCCCGGGAAAACAAATGTCATGACCGCAGAGAAACTCAAGGTTTTACTCATCAAGGCGTTCAGTATTCTAATTCCAACTATGTAGGGGAAGAGATGTTAGAGAACGTTTCTAAAGATAAAAGAGGTACACAAGTACGACATATTCGGGGAGATAAATGTGTAACATGAGGAGGTGTTGTCGATTATTCTCTCGTTGGGAATGTGTGTACTGGATTCTTGAGCTTCATACACATTCATCGTGACGAAAGATGTGAACATAGGGAGGTGTTCTTCATTACCCTCATGATGTGTTTTCGGAGAGTTCTTGGATAGTGGTGTACTTGGGTTCTTGAGCTTCATACACGCTCATAAGGGAAGAAAAATGTGAACATGGGAAGGTGTTCTTCATTCCCTCATGAAGTGTATTCGGAGAGTTCTTGAGCATTATTCTAAGAGACGGGCTGCATCAATTCAACTACTCGGGAAGTGGTCTCTTGACACCTTTTGGAATGGATTGCGTCGGACTTCATGGTTATGAAATTTGAGAAGAATTTTAAAAGTGGGATGATACGTTGTCGTTCTTGTTGATGATATAACCCGAACGGAGACCTACAATGATCCTTCTTATATGGAGCAAGCAAGATCGATGATATGGTGTGCGTTCTTGTGCATCTGGCTAAGGCAAGCTTGAAAGAAAGCTTAGAATCTGCTCAATAAGAAGATTTACGGTTTGGGGGGAAGCTACCAAAGTCTCACTTTCAAGTGGGTCAATTTGTCTCTTCGATTCAAGAGCCCTTGGAAGCTTTGGTGGTGAATGTTTAAAGAGATGATGACTTCTATCTTCTTCAACGGGGCTGCTCGATATCCTTATCTCGGTACTCGTATCATCATCTTCTTATACTATATCATCTATTCTATCTTTGTAAATATTTATCAAAAAAGAAAATATAAAAATATAAAACCAACAAAATCAAAATAGAAAAATATAAAATCAACAAAAACCCATAAAAATCCGAAAATTTGAAAAACACCAAAAATATTGTTTTCAAAGACATGTCTTCTGGTATCGATAACATCTACGGTCTTAGAAATGTCATTCAATAATGGCACGGGACCATAGATGAGGTTCGAGCAGGAGGTGTGAATATTCTTTTTTAAACATGTCTCAAAAAATGGCTTACAGTTATTTCAGACTGTGACCCGTGCTTAAAACTATGATTTGCTATTATTTCTGATAGCAACCCACTCTTAAAGAAAGGAAAGTGCTGCGCTAAACCAATTTTTCAAATATTTCGTGCACTTATCCTAAGAACAAATGAGGAAAGTATGTCGAAGGACTGCTGTTCCTACTCAAATATTTTTCCGTCTAAAATTCTTCAGAAAAATATTTGTTTTAACAAAATGGTGGAAAATGAGTTGCTTGAAAAATCAATCAGATTCAGAGTTTTTCGTAAAAAATTGAAAACTCAATCAATGACTTCAGCGCTTTTAACCTTTTCAGAAAATAAGTCATTGATTGAGGGGGAGAATGTTTTCAAATCTATATCATCTAACGGGCTTTCTTAATTATCCTACGTGCTTAATTAAAAATGATATTTGCCTATGTCGAAGGACTAGAAATTTAGGATATGATTGTTAGGATTAGATGATTAGAGTTTGATTAACACATAAACCCCATGCCTTATTTGATCTGATTGATATGTTGGATTGAATTTTATTAGTCGATTGCTGTTTGGGTGTTGTCGACCACCATATATTTGTATGTGTGTTCACTAACGTATGCAGGTATATTGGTATATAAGAATGTTCCCGATCCGGATCCCACAATTGAATATGATTGGATGCCGAAAGGAAAGGGTAACGATTTCTTGGTTTGACAAATGAAGAAACGGAGCTTAATTTAACTTCAATGGAGAGTTGGCATAATGCAACGTAAGAGGTCTCACTGCATCAGCAGATGGCATTCTTCTAAGTGATTGAAGAAACTGAGCTTAATTTGACCTCAGTTGGCATTAAAATGCAACGTAAGAAGTCTCACTGCATCGTGACCGCTTTTCCTTCCAAGCCCCACAAAGAACAACATAAGCTTCTCAACCACCTAACGTATCTTGTGCAGGAAAAGTAGTGAATGATACCATTTTTCAAAATATTTGATAAAAAATTGTTTTGAAAATGGAAAAATATTGTTTTGAAAATAAATTGGACTAAATTTTGAAAATCACCGGACTTCTTTTTATCAAAACCTAAGTCACTCAATTATCGACTTCGGTCATAGATTGAGGGGGAGAGTGATTTAAATTAAAATATTTTCAAACGATATTTCTTCATAAAAGTCCGTTTGTACAAAATGTGGTGATCTAAAGATATAATGTTATGTCATGGTATGATTTTCTTTAAATCTCAAAGATCTGTCAAAATGAAATTTTTTCTGTTCTTGTTTGATTGTGAAATTGTTTTATTTTACTTAAAGATCTCTTAAAACAATCATACCTGACACTAACAATCTTTAATGTTTAAATCTGTTCCTATCTGTTATTTTTCAAAATTAAATCTTGCCACGTCTTTCCCCTAAAATTTTCCAAATGATTTAAATCAATCGGGCTCCAAAATCTCAATAGGTTTGAAATTTTTGATCGGGGGAGAGATCATGATTTAAATCTCAAATTTGTTTTAATGGAATCGGTTTTAGTCCTTTAAAGGCACTCCTGCCTCCATGTGCCTAATGATTTCAAATATACAATGCACATGTTGAGGAGGAGGATTTATCCAAAACAAGATGAGTATTTAAACTTGCCACATATTCTCCCATGTTTTCTAAACCTTATTAAATCGCTTGGGATCCAAAATCTCAAAGGGTTTGATATTCTTGATCAGGGGAGAATTTGTGATTTAATAATGAAATTTGATAAATGATGATCGATTTGATTCAAAAGTGCAGGCTGCTCTTTCATATGTGCTAAACACTTTCGAATCTCGAAGCATATATTGAGGGGGAGCATTTCAAAAGAAAATAAACTTTCAAGGTACAAAGATTTCTATGTTTCAACATACGTACCTTGAGTGATTTTCTAAACGGTTTCTTAATGGCTGTGTAATCGTGGAAGTGCTTCAAAAGAACTCTTTCCTCTATGTGATAAAATGATTTAAAATATCCTATGTACATATTGAGGGGGAGAATTTACCAAAGAAATTCAAATGGCTTTTTCTAAGGAAATTGTGATCAAGAAATTATTTCTAAGAAATTATTTCAAAGAACTCTTGTCTCCATGTACCAAACAATTTCAATATCATATGCACATGTTGAGGGGGAGCATTTCTAAATGATCAAAACAATTAAGGTACAAAATGCTTTGATCTCGTATCAAAAGTAGCTTGATTGATTTTTCCAAATGATTTTTCAATTGGTTTCAAGGAAGAATGAACTGTACCAAAAGACCGACCATTTTACTTTATGTATGAAGTTATAAGCATGGTGAGGTTAGGTATTAATTCCCACGATCCGCCAGAACCGGAGGGATCTACCCAGGGACAATCCACTAGATAGTGTAGAGTCCTTAGGTTTGATTAAAAAAAGGAGAAATGTGAGATATGGGAAGAGTGCGGACTGAGATAGAGCTAGAACTAGAATAAACCCAACAAGGTCCTAGTTATGAAATCTCGGTAAGCACTGAAGGGGTTAAAGAATGCAAAAGAAATGAAATGAGAAAAGAGTGAAAAGAAATAGCCCTCCAATAATTCAACCTTAGGGCAGACACCGGGTTCAATACATATGCTACTGGTGGTTACTAAGGTAACACTGGTATTGAAGACAAGACGTCATGGACTCAGTGACGCACTGCACTAACCTTCCCAAGCTACTCAAGTTCCTCTTAAAAGGGCTTGTTTCATTCTCACGGGGAACCTACATAATCTATCGACTTTCCCTTAGAGATTGTTGATATTGAAGAAGTAGACCCTCTCCCTAGTCTCCGGCATAGGAACCAAATGTGCACTATTGAGTCTAGAGCCAAGAGATCGTCCACAATATCTCATTAGGACACTTTCAATGAAGACTCTCTGTTTCACACAATGTGGAAAGAGAGATTATATCTTATGAGTCCTACGCATTATCCTTGTGGTATTGCCATAACATCTAAGTGTTATGCATACATATTCACGATAAAGATGGAAAGCCTTCTGGAGCCAACATCAAACAAGCTCCTGGTAGGTGGCATGTGAGATCTATCCAATAGATCAACCATGTGACAACTGGATAGAAACAATGGAGCGATTCAATCTTTTGAATCAATCACGGTTCGAGTTATGGATTGACGGATACCTTTGAAAAACCGGTCGTTGTGCTTAAAACTCATTTCTTTAGCACATCGATCGTACTTATTTCTCAAAATAAAAGGTGTTTATGATTGATAATTGATTTTCATTAAAACCTTCGTTGTACGGCAAAAACAATTTCTATTGAGCGATACGATTGTTTTCAAATCAATTTTCATCAATCGATGAATCTCAATTATTGGCTCACTCACTCCGTGTTGTCTTCTTTGAGATGTTCCGGTTTGAGAACGTCTAGAACAAATGCGAAACCTGTCAAGGAGATTCTTAGGAATCCTACCGATCATAGGCGATTTGTCGCGATCAGCGGGAACCGTGGGCCATGTACCTCAATTCAACGAAGTGATCAAAGACACTTTCGCGCTTTATTACTAATCGTCAGATGCGGTACACCCCGCGATTGCGGTGATCGTAATTGAGGAGTCAATCCAAAGCCGCATGCTCACAGCATCCACACTTAATTGAAGAAATAATGACTTGTGCTTATCTACATAACTGGCTCGATATTTCTATACTATGCTTGCTACATGCTTGCCAAATATCATGAGCGAGTAAAACTTCCGCTACTCGATGGAAAGATGTCATGATTCAAAAGTGTGAGCATGTCGGTCCGAAAGTCACAACTTCACATGATGGCAACACAATAAAGGATGATCCGAGATTTCTGTGGTGATGATCTCAATGAAAGCTCAAGATCATCAAAGATGTGGATCGCTTAAAGGCCTCCACTTAAAGTACAAAGTTATCGGACCTTAAAGAATCGCTACTAATGCACAAAGATTGCGAAATTGAAGAATTGAAGTCTACGAGCTCAAGAAAAAAGTCTAGAATAGAATGCTAGGATTCGAAATGTAAAACATGGGGTGACCTCCCTTAGGGGGAGATTGTTAGGAATTAGAAAATTCCATAGTTAAGAGTCGGTCACCCCAAATATTATCTAGCATAAGTTAGCTCGTAGACTTGTAGTTATTTACGTTATTTAGCAGTTTATTAGTTAGTTTGTAGCGCAGATTAGTTTAGTGTAACACCGTGGAGGAAGGACGGGTCTTTACCCACAGTATACCTGATCCACAGGCCGATAGGAGGTCGTATTTCATGTAACTATAAATACCCCTTCCATCCATGGAAGGGGTGGTGCTTTCAATCTAATATTTCATTATTTGTGTTACAAGTCTCTACCAAGAAAAACACCCATCTCTCTACTTTCTCTCTCTAATGGAAAACATGTATTTTGATCATCCAAGACCACCCGAATCATCAACACAATAATATTATCGATCCTACACATTTGAACGTTGAACGGGTGTAGATGCCTGAGGTTATGAGAGGTTGGAGGGGTTCAGGTGCTCCCTCCTTGTCTAACTCAGGCTCATTGGTAGTGGAATTTTGAACCGGGTATGGTGGATCCTTGGTAGTGGTTCCAGATCGCGTAGTGATAGCACAGGCTGGATCATGCTGGATTAGACCGGGTTCACTTATCCTTTTGTGGAATTCGGCGAACTGGCTTTCTAATTTAGCCTGTTGCTCTTGAATGAATCCTTCAAGGCCCTTCAAAAGCATCTTATTTTCCATGGTGAATTGCTCGAGCTCTTCTACAAAGGTATCACAGGTGGTGTATTCGGGACCCTCTTCCCCCTCAGCTTTCCTTTTTAGATTAGCCCAAAGAGTGTAATTATTGTTCTGATAAAATACTAGGAGGGAAGGGTCACCATAGATGTCATGGCTGGAAAGGAGAGCTTGCTCATGTTGTTTATCATCGTCACACTCATCGCCCTTGTGTGGCCCTCCATAAATGTCGCATATAAGGTATGGGTTAAACAATCTCTTAGAATCTTGTGACTTTGTGAGGTATGCGAGCTTCTCTTGTGCTCTCTTCATCCGATCATCAAGAGATAATGGGTTTTCTACGAGGTAGCAGAGACACTCATTATGGTTTTCGGCTCGTTCTTAGTGTTGTCTTGGTATTGAACATACTCCTCAATGCGGTCCTATCCTTCATCTCCACTGAGATTGGAGATCATTCTTCTAGTCGAGAAGTCGATCCCTTTTTTATCACCGCGGGAGACATTATCGTAAAAGATTTGGACAAGCAACCAAAGGTTGATACCATGGTGTGGGGCTTGTTGAATAAGATCTTTAAAACGAGTCCAGGAGTTAGCGATAGATTCTCCATCTTTTTTACGGAAGTGAAGGATTTCGCTCCTGATGGCTGCAGTCCTTCCTGGGAGAGAGAATGGGAAAAACCGGAGTCTAGATATCTTCTGAGATGCTCCGTCAGCATAGATAGTATCCACAATTTTCAAAAATTGTTTGATGTGGTGAATTGGATTTTCGCTGTGAGATCCGTGAATTTGACAGGCATTCTGGATAAGCCAAATATCGATAGCATACAACACTTCATTGATTTGTTCAGAAGGGTAGACGATGGCGCAAGTAAATCCAGATAATGTAGGAGCAGAATAATCTCTGAGGATTTTGGCCTTAGGTTCATTGATGTGTTCGTTGACAGGAGTAGCGGGGACTTCCTTGCTATGTAGGCTCAGATTATCTTCGTTGATAGCTTCATGAGGATTGGGGGAATGTGTGGACTCTTCATCAGTCATGGCTTCATCGAAATCGATGGTGGTGCCTTGTGGTTCCGACTCAAGGAGGGATCTTCTTTGTTTATAGAGCTCTCTATCGGGTTCGGAAAAGGGCTCAAGAAGGGTTTAGGTGGAACTACTGGTCCTGAGTTGTCGAAGGGTGTTGGTGGGGGAAAAATGGTGGATCATTGTTGGGTGGGTTATCGCCTTCCATGATGAAAAGTGATAAAGCTACGAACAAAAACACGAAGAAGGGGGATAGACTACAATGAAGCTAATTATAATGAGAAAAAATCTTTCTTGATAGGAATCAAGCAAGGGAACCTAAATGAGATAGAGATCTAACTAGCTATTCTATTCCCCAGCAGCGGCGCCAAAAAGTTGATGCATGCGGAAGGCGCGTTCGGGGGGTCAAAGGAAACTTCTTTTTCTTCGAGCAAGTTTTTCAACCTCCTAGGCAGTGAACCTAATCGTTGTAGTGTAGTATGGGGTAAGCCTTAGGGATTGATATCATTCTCTAAGGGAATAGGAATGCTAGTAAGAAATATATGACGAGAAGGTGGGGTTGAGGATGATTCTTTTTTATTTTTTTTATGGTTTTTTAGAAAGCTAAGGTAAATATCTCGGGGCAATTGGTTGGGGGTGGTACTTCTACCGATTACTCTACTTTATTTATTTATCTAATTACTACAGGTAACTTATGTCTAATTGAGGTGTGCTCATATGATGATTAAAGATGTGTTCACCTAGATACTATTACTCCCTAGTTATC
This sequence comes from Chrysanthemum lavandulifolium, assembly GCA_022545495.1. Taxonomy (NCBI): domain Eukaryota; kingdom Viridiplantae; phylum Streptophyta; class Magnoliopsida; order Asterales; family Asteraceae; genus Chrysanthemum; species Chrysanthemum lavandulifolium. The sequence goes on along the minus strand of CM040241.1, from coordinate 125,078,482 downwards.
TTTTATTGTTCGGTTGAGTTGTCACGTCCTTTATCTTAACGCGTTGTATTCCTAAAGGTCGTAGGGTATGCGTGGTCCCTAGTTCTTTGAGGTTATCTCTCGTATATGACCTACGAAGTCGGCAAGCCTAAGCTATTTCATCCATAGACCATATCATTATAAAGCATACTCAAGAATTAAATACAACGAAGATGCCTAGTTGCACTCCTATACTAATTTCAATTAAGATAAGAAACAACCTAACAATAATCAATAACTAGGTTTCATAGATCTAAGCAAACACACAAGTAATTTAGCTAGACATGATAGACAAGCAAGCGTACACACAATCAATCGAATATGAGATAGACATAATGATAATTTGGATTAATAAACTTATTTCGATGTGTAAAATAGGGTATGGGACCCTAAGATAATGTCCAAGTCGGACTACAAACGAATTAGGATTTTTTTCTCCAAAAGTCTACTTCTCAAAATACAGAAAAACCGAATTCTATATGTAGATTTACAATTGCGACGGCGTCACCTTTTGCATGGGACGTCGTCAGCTCGCTGTCATTGGGGTTTCGTCTGGGCCAAGTCATCGATGGGATGGCGTCACCTTAGAGTTGTGACGCCGTCGGTCTTCAGTTGGGACGTTGTCTTGATTCTAGATTTGGGCCGTCTGAGGTGAAAACTGTGAGTGATGCCCTCCATATTTAAAGCGTGATGCCGTCAGGTTATAAGACCAGAATTTTCACTGAGCCGTCGTGTGCATGTTTTGATCAAGTCTTTATAGATGGATGGCGTCGCCTTTGGTTAGGACGTCGTAATCTGTTGATCGCCTTAAGTGGCTTTGATCTTGACTTTGCCATTTTCTTCATGTATTTGCTCCTTTTATACAAATGTGCTTCATTCAAGTTTTTTGCTTCCAAAAGACCTAAAAAGTAAAAAGGAACGAAATTAAGCACTAAGGATATAAAATGTGTCGAAATAGGGGTTAAATGACCCCCTAAAAGCGTACATTTTAAATCCTTATCATATTCACAATATCAGAGTTCGTAATTTCCCACAACTTAACGTGATCAATAATCATATTGATGCAAACTAGCTAAGTGTTTTGCATCATAGTATAGTATATCCCATAACGGAAGGGATGCGTTCTAAAGGGACCTTGACTTAGTTTGACTGTGGAAAACTAGAAGGGGTTGAATAGTTTTACCAATTAAAACTATGTTTTAAACTATTTAGATCGACTTATGTCAATCTATTTAGACGTGTGTGTTGGATGTTGATAGAGAAACATATAGATATACAAATATGTAATGAAAAGATAAAGAGTAAGAAGCACAAAGCCACAACGCGAGTATTTATAGTGGTTCGGCTACAAGGACACCTCTCTTGCCCTACTCCACTCCCCGAGTCACCTACTCGAGAGTTTGTAATCACTACACAACACCAACTCCTTGTGGCGGAGAAGCCTTCACAATGTTGCCTACTCTTTATCCAGTACAAGGCTAGATACCGGGTTCTTCCACGAGGTAGAACCAAACCTATCACAACATCGCCTACCCTTTATCCGGTACTAGGCTAGATACCGAGTTCCATTACAATGGAGGAACTACTACCCAACACTACACAAATCCTACACTCCTTATGACAACATCAACAAGGATATCAATATCCTTTGACCCAATACAAATCTATCTTGTACATCGAACACACCATATCGAATGTACACCTTAGGCACCTTTCACTGTTGCCTTTGACTCGACTTCTAGGCACCCTTCACTAATGCCTTGAGACTTGACTTCTAGACATCTTTCACTAATGTCTTTAGACTTGACTTCTAAGCACCCTTCACTAGTGCTTTCAATATGGACACTTGGCACCTTTCACTAATGCCTTTACTTTGACGATTCGACACCTTTCACTAATGTCTTCGTCTTCACCCTTTAGACATCTTTCACTTATGTATTCGACACTACACTTCTAATGAGAAAGAAGAAAACTATCAACAAGAGAACCTCAGTGCTCTTGATGATGACGAAGTATGGAAACTCATGGACTTGAGCTTGCTGGACTTCAAGAAGTGGTGATCTCGCCTTTAAGAGGAACCTAGAGAATCACACGAAAACAAAACTACATACAAAGATCACTTGGATCTATGGTTAGAGAGTTTACAACTCAAAGAGAAAATATATTTGAAAAGGGTGAGTAACAATGAAGAAATGGCTCACTATTTATGGAGGAAAAAGTGCTACTGTTCCACGGATCCCACGAATCCCTCACTTGAGGGATCCGTCCAGTGTAATCCTGGGGATCCGTGGGAGGCTCCTCTTTGCCCATGGGTTTTGGGTCATGGGTCATGGGTTATGGGCCATGGGTCCTAGACTTTGGACCATAGGTATCCAAGTAGATACAATGTATCTACAAGATGCAATGCATCTAGTCCATAGGTCATGGGTTAAAACCATGGGTCATGGATAATATCCATATATGACTTATGCATGATGTCATGCAATGGGTTATGGGTTATGCCCCATGGGTATGGGTTATAGACTTTGGGTTATACCCAACTACATTCAATGTATTAAGTCAATGGGTCAAATACTTAAACTTCTACCTATTATATTACCCATTATAATACATACTAATTATGTATATATCTACCCAATATGTAAACACTAGTTATTGTACATATGTATTACTAAATCATAAAATCACTATTACTTGTTTAGTGTTTTATGTGAAAACGTAAATGTGTTAGTAAACTATTGGCTCAAACCATTTATGTATTTTATTTGTTTCGTTAAAATGATTTTGTGGAAAACTAGAACGGGGGGTTGAATAGTTTTGCCAATTTTAAGTTAGTTTCAAAAACTTTAGATTCATTAATATCTGAGATCTTATGGATGTAGAGAAAGTATAGATCTAATGATAAAGCAAGTAAATAAAGTAAAGCAAAGGGATAGAAATGACACAACCGATGTATAGTGGTTTAGCTACAAGGACACCTTCCTTGACCTACTCCACTCCCCGAGTCACCTACTCGAGAGTTCAAGCACTATGTCAACAAACTCCTTCACTTGGCGGAGAAGCCTTCACAACGTTGCTTACACCTTTTTCTGGTACAAAGCTAGATACCGAGTCCGTAACACGGTGGACCAAACCAACATGACTATTACATAACAAATATGTTAAATATCAAATACAAGATCTTTGCTACATAAATCTTGTGGAGTGACAAATCAATCAAGGACCCCTTGCTTGGATGACTTGTAGAATGCTCGTGATCTCGCCTTAAAGAAGGACCTATATGAGAATCACAATAGAAAGAAAGAAGAACAACTCTCTAGATCAAGTGATCTATATGTTAGAAGAGAATGAGAGTGTTTGAGAGATTTAGTAAGAAGAGGGTGAGTTAGAATGAAGAAATGGCTCTCTATTTATAGGCAATTTCTTCCACTGCTCCCGGATCCCACGGATCCTCCCACTTGGGATCCGTCTAGTGTAATCCTAGGGATCCGTGGGACGCCTCTCTTGCCCATGGGTTTTTGGTTATGGGTCATGGGTTATGGGTTGGTCCATGGTTTTTACTTAGATTCAATGTATCTAAAGTATACATTGTATCTAGCCAACTTAGGTACGGGTTATGATCTATGGGTTATGGTCCATGGGTTGTGGTTTTTACCCATCCTAATAAACTATTACAACAAATGATTAATTACAACATTTTTGTATTAAATGGGTATATGTAAATGCTTTACAAAAATAACATGTATCCTTATAATTGTACTTAAGATAACATTATATTTGTTATCAACAAAACACAAAGAGATCGCAAAATATTAATAAACGTTTTACGGTTTATTTGCATTAACAATCTCCCCTTTTGTTGATGACAACACATAATGTTATGATGAGTAAAACTTAAGAATAGATGTATGTTTTGAAAGCCCCTAAGTTTTACTTCTTCTCCCCCTTTTTGTCGAAACAAAAAGTTAACCCTTCGAAGAAATAAAAGTGCGGAAAAATTAGTCCACGTACTGCTTACTCCCCCTTGACGGTACCTCCCCCTTTTTTGGGGCGTCAAGTGAATAAAAATAAAAAATCCTACAAAGAGAAAGGTTAGTAACATGCTTATGTAATCTTGTGATTGACGAGAATCAAGATTGGGAGCCAAGGTATGTAAACAACAAAGTGTAGTGGTATTTATGCCACCTACAAGCATGTAAAAATAAGAACAAGACTTGTTCTTGAAAATGACTTCAAAAGAAAAAGTACTAAAAATAGAAAATAGTAGTATTGATTCCTTCCATGCTTTCATAAGGTTATGGATGGAGGTTTGTATGAGTAATGGTAGTGATGCGATCAACGATGAGGTTGTGTATGAATCGCATTTCTTCCCTAACTTCCATTGCAATTTCCCTGGTGGATTGGCAATGTTCACAATGTAAGTGATGTGGGTAGTGAGTACGGAAATCTTCCGGGTTGTTCTGATTTGTGAGTTGCAGAAGTTGTGGTGGAAAAATAGGAAAATATGGATCAAAGTCCGGAATGATTGGAAGTGGTGGTGGAAAAGAACCTAGATGTTCTTGTAGTTTAATGGGAACTAAAGGTGGTGATGTTTCAAGATCATTGAATATTGTGTTTGGGGAAGTTGGAGATGTCAAAAAGGCTATTTCTTTTTGCTTTGGTTGTTGAGATCTTGTTGGAGTCGTAAGGAGTTCCAAAAGAGTGATTTTAGGTGGTGAGTGATTTGGTGATGAAGTTGGTGTACTCGTTGGTGATGAAGAAGGTGCTATAATGGAAGCATCTTGTGGTGAGTTAGTTGATGGTCACGAGCCATATGATGATGGTTTTCCTAAGCAACAAGATCGGATGTTAATCCGTGCGGATATCCTAGAATTTGATTTTGGTATTTTGGAAGGTGGAAGTACAAAGGTTTGGGTTTCATGAAGATGATTGTTTGTACTAGGTGATTCATCTAAAGAGTTTGCGGTCTTAGAAATGTCATTCAATAATGGCACGGGACCATAGATGAAGTTCGAGCAGGAGGTGTAAATATTCTTTTCCAAAACATGTCTCAAACTATGGCTTACAGTTATTTCAGACTGTAACCCGGGCTTCAAATGGCTTGTAGTTACTTCAGACTGTAACCCGTGCTTAAAACTATGGCTTGCTATTATATCAGATAGCAACCCGCTCTTTTAAAGAAAGGAAAGTGCTGCGCTAAACCAATTTTCAAAAATTTCGTGCACTTATCCTAAAACAAAATGAGGAAAGTATGTCGAAGGATCGTTTCCTACTCAAATATTTTTCCTTCAAAATTCTTCAGAAAAATATTTGTTTTAACAAAATGGTGGTAAATGAGTTGCTTGTAAATCAATCAGATTCAGAGTATTCGTAAAAAATTGAAAACTCAATCAATGACTTCAACGCTTTTAAACTTTTCGGAAAAATAAGTCATTGATTGAGGGGGAGAATGTTTTCAAATCTATATCATCTAACGAGATTATCTAATTATCCTATATGCTTAATTAAAAATGATGTTAACCTATGTTGAAGGACTAGGTGCCCAGGATATGATTGTTAGGATTAGATGATTAGAGTTTGATGAAAACACATTATTCCCATGCTTTACATGATCTGATTGATATGTTGGATTGACTTTAATTAGTCGATTGCTGTTTTGGTGATGTCGACCACCATATATCTGTATGTGTGTTCACTAACGTATGTAGGTATTTTGGTATATAAGAATGTTCCCGATCTGGATCCCATAATTAAAGATGATTGGATGCCGAAAGAAAAGGGTAACTATATCTTGGGTTGACAATTGAAGAAACGGAGCTTAATTGGACTTCTATGGAGAGTTGGCATAATGCAACGTAAGAGGTCTCACTGCATCAGCATATGGTTTTCTTCTAAGTGATTGAAGAAGCGGAGCTTAATTTGACCTCGATTGGCATTAAAATGCAACGTAGAAGTCTCACCGCATCGCCAGACGGTTTTTCTTCCAAGCCCTACAACAACAACATAAGCTTCTCAACCACCTAACGATCTTTGTCTTTGGGATAATAGTGATGATACCATTTTTTAAATTTGTTTTAAATAATATTGTTTTGAAAATGGAAAATATTGTTTTGAAAATAAATCGGATTCAAAGTTTTGAAATCAACCGGACTTTATTTTGTCAAATCTTAAGTGATTTCAAATTAAATATTTTCAAACGATATTTCATCAAAAAGTCCGGTTTGTACAAAATAAGTGGTGATCTAAAGATTTAATGTTATGTCATGGTATGATTTTTTCTTGGGATAAGTGTTTCTAAATGTATCCAAGTTACCCTCTTTTACTAAGTTGTGTATCAAAAAATTAATCCTCCTAAACAATGTAATCTTTTTACTAATCATACTAACATATGTATCAATTAAGCCTCCCGTCTATTTTTGCTGACGTGGCAAAGTGGAACCGTTATCTTTGTTTTTTTCCTTGTTGACTCATGCCCAAGTGGCAGTCAAAACGGGCGGCATATTTACCCGCCAAAAACACACAATACACGCACAACAATCCCCAAATCACACACAACTTTTCCAGAATCAGGAGTAAACCCTAATTCCTAACACATTACACACACAACTTTTCCAGAATCATAATTTGAATGCAATTAAAGTATTAAGGTATGTGTTTTTTTAGTTCCAATTTACAAATTGTTAATTTATTACAACTACAGTTTAGGGTTTAACCCCAATTTTGTATTTTGTTTCTTTTAGAATGACTATTCCTGGGCCTGATGGTGTAGAGTTGGATGTTTGGTTTGATGGGATTTTCCTGCACGAACCACTAAGGTATGACGGTGGAACAATGGGTAACATATATGTTGGTAGGCTTAAATATGAAGAATTTAAGAGCATGGTAGTTGAGAGAACAAATTGTGCCCACATATTTGGTGTATACTATAGAATCCCAGAACATGATCTAGAGAAGGGTTTAGTGAAAGTAGGTAATGACGATGACCTGATTCACATGTATGACCTCTCAAAGTTGCATGGTGGAATAGAGTTATACTTGGAACATTGTGCCATTGATTTGTCACAGTATTTAGCTAAACCTGACCCTAGTGCAACTAGTGATGGAACCTCTAAGAAAATAGGAACACCTGTTAAGAGGCAATGCAATGTGTTTACAGTTGAAGAAATGGAGAGGTGGGCTGAGGAGGATGCTGAACAAGGGAGTGTGGTTCATAAGGGTAAAGGCATAATGGTGGTTGAAAGTGATAAAGATAAAGGTAGTGATGGAGATAGTGATAGAAATAGTGATAGTGACAGTGATGATAGTGATTACTCTCAGAAGTCCATTGATTATCTAAGTCTCAGGAAGAAGAGCTCATAGAGCTTAGAACTAGGAAAGCAAACAAAAGTAAGAAAACCAACACCAATTGCGTATGGTTCGGTTCTCGCAAGGAGTAGTAAGGTCATAGCTTCAAACAAAATGAAGTATTGATTGAGCATGATGAGTTCATAAGAGATTTATTGAGAAAGTTGAAGGGTGATGGTGATGATTCGATTTGCAAGACCCATTTGTTGGTCTTGAAGATGTGGTAGAAATATCCTACATATGATCCTAGCACACATTGGAGGTCACAGCTTCGAGGTAATGAATCTTATTTTTATGTTCTTGTAATAGTTTGGTCAAAAGCTTGGCTAATATATTCATTGATTTGAATTGTTTTCATGTAACAACTTGGGCAAAAGTTTGAGAGTGCAGCACAATTGAAGGAATGCTTAACATACTATGCTTTGGACAATGGATATTCAATTTGGTATGAGAGGAGTGCATCAGATAAGGTAATTGTTGTTTGTGGCCAAAGACCACCAAACCTTAAGGATCCTGATTTATGCAAACAAAGGAAGCAATTCAGGTATCCTTGTGAAATACCTGAAGATGTACCAAAATGTAGTTCAGATTATATGCTAGGATCAACCATGAAAAAACATTTCAGATTATATCTTTAAAGTCTGAACATAATTGTGTGAGAAATTTCAAGTTTGGGTCACTAGTGGACTATAAGTGGATAGGAAAACAGTTTGGTGATAAAATTAGAAAGAATCCATATATAAAGCTAGTAGATATAGCTGATCTTGTAATGAAAAAGTATAAATGTAGTGTCACTCCTAATCAGTGTAAACCTGCAAAGAATTGGGCATTAAGTGAGTATGAGAAAACTATAGAACAACATTATGGGCTGCTTAGATCATATGGCAAAGAATTACTGGATAGTAACCCAGGGTCCACAGTCAAACTAGGTGTTTCTGTAACATATGACAAGACTTATTTTGATAGGTTTTATGTCTGTTTAGCTGCATTAAAAGAAGGTTTCAAAATTGGGTGTAGAAGGGTGGTTGCATTGGATGGTTGTTTCTTAAAGAGACCTAATCAAGGTGAGATTTTAACTGCCATAGGAAGAGATGGGAACAACCATATTTACCCTATAGCTTGGGCTGTTGTCAATGTAGAAAACAAGGACAATTGGGCTTGGTTTTTAGAACTTCTTGGAGATGACTTAGAAATGCCAACTGGTCAAGGTCTCACACTTATGTCTGACCAACATAAAGGACTCATTGAGGCTGTGAAACAGGTTATGCCTGATGCTGAGCACAGGAAATGTGCTAGGCATATTTATGAAAACTTTAGGAAGCAATTCAGTGGACTAGAGTATAGGAATCTGTTTTGGGCAGCCTGTAAAGCTTTATATCCTCAAAAGTTCAATAAAATTATGGAAAAGATCAAGGCTATAAACCCTCATGCTCACAAGTACTTGATAGAGAAAAACCCAAAGTCATGGTCAAGGGCTTTTTTTGAGTTAGATAGAGGGTGTGAAGCTATTGAGAATGGTTTCAGTGAGTGCTTTAACTCAGTCTTGGTGAGTGTGAGAAGCAAACCTCTTCTGACTATGTTAGATGCAATTAGAGTAATAGTACTTGAAAGGCTCAACACAATGAGGAAGATTTTTTCAAAATGGAATGATGACATATGTCCATCAATCAAGAAGAGACTGGACATAATGAAGGATGACACAAGGTATGATGCATTCCATTACTTTCCATTATTTCACTTTTACTTTACTTTTACTAAACTGTTACTAATTAAATGAAAACTTAAATGAAGGTTTTGGGAGGTGATTCCAGCTGGTGGTGATGCATTTGAAGTTAGATCAGGAAGTGATGCATTCAAGGTTGACATGCAAACTAGAACCCCGCAATTGCAGATTGTGGCGATTATCCTGGCCGCCATGTGTTCATGCCATATCTTGTATCTTCAAGGTGAATATGGTTCCGCAGTTTGTTCCAAATTGGTTTAGGAAAACTCTATACCATGCCACTTATAATAACTTAAAGCTGGTTGGTGGAACTGACTTCTGGCCAGATCAAAGTCAATTCTCAACTGTTCTACCACCAAAACCCATAGTTATGCCAGGAAGGCCAAGGAAGAAGAGGATCAGGGCAAAAGGTGAAGGTGGAAGTGGAACAAGGGTATCAAGGGTAGGTGGTATTGTAACTTGTCAAAACTGTTATCAGGTTGGTCATAACAAAAAAGGTTGTAAGAATCCCACCGTTCACAAACCTGTTAAGGAAAAAAAAGTCTGGTAGGCCAAGAAAAGGAACTACAAGTGGTGTTGGTGGGTCTGCAAATGTTCAAGGAGGGTCTGCAAGTGGTCAAGATGGGCCTGCAATGGGTGGGTTTGCAAATGCTCAAGGAGGATATGCAAGTTCTCAACAAGGGTCTGCAAATGGTCAAGGTGGGTCTGCAAATTCTTAAGGAGGGTCTGCAAGTCTCAACATGGGTCTGCAAGTGGGTCTACAACTTCTCAACATGATAGTGTCAGTGGTGTTGTTAGGGGTTCTGATATCCCAAGATTAAAATTTGCATCAACTCCAACAAGGGCATTCAACAAGGTTGGTGGTGTTCATTTTGCAAGTAACCCAAGTGGTTCACAACCAAGACCATTGCAACCAAATAAATCAAAAGGATTTTCTTTCTGGTTTGGAAATGAAGACAATGCTGCTAGCCAAACAGAAGTCCCTATCGAAGTGAGGTGCAAGCACGAGTTAAGCCGCCAAGAAACAAGACTTAAAATTGCAGTGAGAAAAAGGGGTCCAAGTGAAAGAATCATTAAAAGCAAGTTGGCGAAAACTGTTCTGGGGCAAGGAAGCTCACAAAACACTCCAATGAACATAGACTAGTCACTAATTATGTAATATGTATTAAGCTACTGAACTAGATGTATTAAGGTAGTAAGTAACTTAACATGCCCTCTTTTGTATATTAAAGTAACTTGGGCATTGACAAACTTTTCAAGCTATGGTTGTGTATTAACCTACTGAACTAGATGCCCTCTTTTGTGGTTGTGTATGAAGTTATATGACTTGATAAAGTCAAATTTTCAAGCTATGGTTGTGTACTCTGTATGTTCTATTATTTGAATGCACTATTTTGACTTGTTTGAATGCACTATTTTGACTACAAATGCACTTTTAGAATCTTTCCTGCAAATGCAATATTTTATTCAACATATCATCCTGCAAATCCACTTTTAGCATCTTTCCTGCAAATGCACTATATTTTTCAACCTAGCAACCACTTTCACTGAACTATTGAGACAATTCCAACCATTATAAACACCAAATATCAGACAATTCCAACAAGGGGAAAGAAACCTGCAATGGTGAGCAGAATCCCTATTTTATTTAGTTAATTATAATTTTTATTATTAACCCTTTTTTGCGTACATCATTGTTATTTCTAGTGATAGTAGTGACACTTCAGAGGGACCATGGTTTAACTATTTTCCAAAGGGCTATCCAAATCATGAAGTCGCAAGCTCAATCCATATTGAACCTGAAGAGTTAACCCCAAAACAGCTTGCAAGGCAAGCTTATGATGCTAGGAAAAGGTTCTAGGTGCGCCAAACAAAGAAACTTGTAAACTTTTGGTATCAAGCCATTTGAACCCAAAATTCCAACAGATGAGTCTCTAGTGCTTCAAAAGGCAAGGGCAAATGCAAAGTGGTTCAAAAGGCAAGGCAAAAGCTACGATCTAGTTGTACTAGGTGGTTTATGTATGGCTCTAATGCCCAATAATAACACTCTTGTAATCTAGGAACCGAATAATGTAGATTGAGTTTCTAAAGTCAATTTTAAGTTACTAATTTTACTTTCTAAAGTGCATACACATGTGACATGCAAACTGAAAACATAACAAAACTGCAACATCAATATAAGAAATCTGCAAATTGTTTCATTGCTAATAACTTGAGTCAAATACCATTACAACAAAAACTACCACAATCCTACACTATACTACCATAATCCTACACTATCCTACCCAATCCTCATACCTAATACAAGACACAAAACCAACAAAACACCCACCAAAATGACAAAGATTATGTCATACAATTGTAGTTTTGACTTTGTCACTTTCAACTCTTGCACAAGCCTTGCTTTCTCCATAGTTAGCACACCAATATGCTCTTGCATCTCTACTGTTTGACTACCTCTCCTCGCCCTAGCATGCAAATCCAATAGCAGCTGCCTATAGTAATCACTTGGTAAATCTTCATCAAAGAACTCATACACACCACACTTTCTTTTCTTATCCTATAATTAAAACAAAAACAAAATCAGATGTAAAGAAAACAACAGATTCAAAAAATACCCAATTATAAAATTAGGGCTTACATAAATGGGGCAAGCAATAAACCTTTTCCCTGGATTTTCTGGTGTCCACGCTGTTTTCACTGTCATTCGATGGCCACATTCACAAAAAGGTCGAACGTATTTCCCTATTACACGATGAGTGTCTTTTGCATAAGACATGGTGGTGGTGGTTGTCGTCGTTGAAGTGGTGGTTTTTGATTTGGGGGTGAAAATCTCGTTTCTATATATTAAGGGGATAATTGACCGTTGGGTAATGTTTGACTGCCACTTGGGCATGAGTCAACAAGGAAAAAAACAAAGATAACGGTTCCACTTTGCCACGTCAGCAAAAATAGACGGGAGGCTTAATTGATACACATGTTAGTATGATTAGTAAAAAGATTACATTGTTTAGGAGGATTAATTTTTTGATACACAACTTAGTAAAAGAGGGTAACTTGGATACATTTAGAAACACTTATCCCTTTTTTCTTTAGAATCAAGATCTTACAAAATGAATTTTTTATGTTCTTGTTTGATTGTGAAATTGTTTTATTTTACTTAAAGATCTCTTAAAAACTATCATACCTGACACTAACAATCTTTAATGTCTTAATCTGTTCCTTATCTGTCATTTTTCAAAATCAAATCTTGCCACGTCTTTCCCTAAAGTTTTCTAAATAATTTAAATCAACTGGGATCACAAATCTCAATTGGTTTGAAATTTTTGATCGGGGGAGAGATCGTGATTTAAATCTCTTATCTGTTTTAATGGAATTGGTTTTAGTCCTTTAAAGGCACTCATGCCTCCATGTGCCAAACGATTTCAAATACATGATGCACATGATTGGGGAGGAGCATTTACCCAAAAACCAGAAGAGCTTTTAAATCAGGCGCATTTTCTCCCATGTTTTCTAAACCTTATTAAATCACTTGGGATCCAAAATCTCAAAGGGTTTGATATTTTTGATCGGGAGAATTTGTGATTTAATATGCAATTTGATAAAGGTGATCATTTGATTCAATGTCTTGGCTCTCCCTAATATGTGCTAAACTCTTTCATATATTGATGCACATATTGAGGGGAGCGAAAAATTCTTAATGGCTTTTTGTGATCGTGAATGTGCTTCAAAGAACTCTTTCCTCTATGTGATAAAATGATTTCAAATATCCTAGGCACATATTGAGGGAGAGAATTTACCAAAGAAAATCAAAAGGCTTTTTCTAAGGAAATTGTGATCAAGAAATTATTTCAAAGAAATTATTTCAAAGAACTCTTGCCTCCATGTGCCAAACAATTTCAATATCATATGCACATGTTGAGGGGGAGCATTTCTAAAATGATCAAAACAATTAAGGTACAAAATGTTTTGATTTTATATCACAAGTACCTTGATTGATTTTCCAAATGATTTTTTAATTGGTTTCATAAAGGAAAGAACAATATCAAAAGACCTACCAATTCACTTTATGCATGGTGTTATAAGGATGGTTAGGTTAGGTATTCGTTCCCACGATCCCGCCAGAGTCGGAGGATCTACCAGGACAATCCACTAGATAGTGTAGAGTCCTTAGGTATGATGAAAAAGGAGAAAAGTGAGATATGGGAAGAGTGTGGATGAGATAGAGCTAGAACCGAATAAACCCAACAAGGTTCTAGTTATGAAGTCTTGGTAAGCATCAAGGGTTGAAGAATGAAAAAGAAATGAATGTGAAAAAGGGTGAAAAGAAATAGCCTCCAATAATTCAACCTTAGGGCAAGAATCGGTTCAATACATATGCTACGGTGGTTACAAAGGTAACACCGGTATTGAAGACAAGACGTCATGGACCCAAAGGACGCACCGCACTAAACTTCCCAAGCTACTCAAGTTCCTCTTAAAAGGGCTTGTTTCATTCTCACGGGAACCGACATTATCTATCGACTTTCTCTTAGAGATTGTTGATATTGAAGAAGGAGACCTCTCCCTAGTCTCCCAGATAGGAACCAAATGTGCACTATTGAGTCTAGAGCCAAGAGATCATCCACAATATCTCATTAGGACACTATTCTTGAAGACTTGCTGTTTCACACAATGTGGAAAGTAAGAATATATTAAGAGTCCCACGCATTATCCTTGTGGTATTGCCAGAACATCTGAGTGATATGAAAATATTCACGATGAAGATGGAAATCCTTCTAGAGCTAACATCAAACAAGCTCTTGGTGGGTGACATGTGAGATCTTTTCTAAAGATCAAGCTTGTGACAACTGGATAGAAACAATTGGGCGATTCACTCTTGAATCAACCTTGGTACAGGAATGGAATTGACGAATACTTTTGGAAAAACCGTTCGATGTGCAAATCTTCTTTTCTCTAGCACATCGAATGTGTATTTATGTTTTCAAACACAAAAGTATCTCGATTGAAAAATACTTTTGGAAAAACCGTTCGATGTGCGAATCTCTTCTTTATCTAGCACATCAAATGTGTACTCTTTTCAAATACAAAAGTATTTATGATTGAAAATTGATATTTTATAAAACCTTCGTCAGATTGCAAAACTCTTTCTTCTAAGCAATACGCGATTGTTTTTCAAATCATTTTCATCAATCGCTGAATCTCAATTACCGGTTCACTCACTCCGTGTTGTCTTCTTTGAGACGTTCCGGTTTGAGAACGGCTAGAACAACTACGAAACCTGTCAAGGAGATTCTTCGAATCATACCGATCATAGGCGTGATTTGTATCGATCAACGGGAACCGTGGGCGTGTACCTCAATTCAACGAAGTGATCAAAGACACTTTCGTGTGTTTTATTGCTAACTCGTTGTTTGCGGTACATTTGGACGGTTGCGGTGATCGTAATCGAGGAGTCAATCCAAAGCGGCATGCTCACAACATCCACACTTAATTGAAGAAATCATGACCGGTGCATATCTACATAACCCGGTTCGATATTTCTATACTATGCTATCTTGCTACGCCGCAAATATCATGAACCAAGAAAGCTTCCGCTACTCGATGGAAAGATGTCATGATCCACAAAGGTGTGAGCATGTCGGTCCGAAAGTCACAACTTCACATGATGGCAACATAATAAAGGGTGATCCAGAGATTTACTGTGGCTGATGATCTCAAAGAAAGTTCGAAGATCATCAAGACGTGGATCAGTTAAAGACCTCCACTGAAAGTACAAAATAAATGGACTTTGAAGAATCGCTACTAATGCACAAGATTGCATTGATTCGCGCCAAACAGTCAAGTCTAAACAGACTTAAAACTGCTCAGACACAAATACAATGAAGTCCAGAGAATACAGTGAATTCCCGGGTCGTTAAGTCCCACGGAGACTCAATGGTGTGTCAAACACTAGATCAGATGATAGAATGATCACTAATGATAGCGATCAGAAAGGATTTGAAAAGGATAATTACACTACTGAAAAAGTTTATAAAATAAAGCGACTTAAATACAAATTAAGAAGATTAAAAAAAAATAAAAGATATTAAATAAACGCTATCACTATATTTAAAGTGATGAACGTTTAAAACCTAAAACTTAAAACTTACGTTTAAATAAAAATAACGTGAACGTACAAAATAAAAAGTGAAACTTATACAATATAGATCCTAAAAATATGAAAAATACATTTTACAAACCTAATGATATGAGAAAATTTATAGAAAAGGAAAATTATTTTACAACTATTTAATTAATTATTATTAATTAAAAACTAATTTAAACTATTTAATAATACTCTAAAATAAAAGAAAATATGAAATAAGACTAGAAAAATAAAATTAAGATTTAGAAAATCTAAAATATGATAAAACTAATTTTAAAACAGAAAATATATTTTTAGACTTTATAATTATTTATTACTAATTTAAAACTATTTAAAACTAATTTAAATTATTAAAAATACCAAATAAAAGGAGAAAAATAGGAAAAATACTTTTAAGCTTTTATATTTATCTAAACTTAAGAAAAATGAAAAATTATTTTTGGAACTTTTCTTAATTTTTTGTATTAAATGCTATTTAAAAGGCTTAAAAACTAATTTAAATTAAGAAAAATAGTAAATAAGCTTGGAAAAATATGAAAAATTCAGGATAACTCTAAAATAATACTAGGAAGCTAGGAAAATTAGAAAATCAGGGGCTTATTTGCAAGATATAGAAACTGATGTTGCTAGTGCTTATAAATAAGCACTTTAATAAGCCAATTGGAGTCCAAAGTGTACCAAACTGATATGGAAGCAATAATAAGCTAAAAGGACCAAAATGCAATGAGAATCAACAAGCTACAGCTACTGAATATAAGCTAGCACAGATTTGAGTTTATGAGATTAATGTGCTAAAACAGCAAAGGGGGGACAACTTTAAGCACTTGCACAAGACTCAAAATAAGCTGAAACTTAAAACTACCAAATGGAACCTCTGACAGACACAGGTGAGACCAATTGTTCCAAAAATTAGACCTATGGGAGCTAAACTAAGCCACATGCAAGCTTTGCAAAAGTCGAGAAAAACTCAAAGATAAGTCGAGACGTTGAAGGGGGAAACAAGCCCAAGTTCAAGAGCTTGTTTGAAGCTTATAGAAAAATGACAAAAATATACTAAAATAACCATAAGAAAATAGACCAACAGAGGTTTTAAAGGCTACAAGTTACACTAGAAATGACCTAGAAATGGGTGAACTAAAAATCTTCTTAGATAAGCCAAAACTGAGATTTCAAGGTTTTTGACTTTTTATCAAAACTTAAAAGTTGACTTTTATGAGTTTAGATCTCAATTTAAAGACTGATATTGGTGTTAATGACTGAAATAAGACTAGAGCAACCTTAATCTATGTATTTTAAACACAATGCAAGTGGTTTGCTTTTCACAATTCCAACAGTTAACCGATTAGGATAGGTTTGAAGGGATTTTGACTTTCAGTGATGTTGCAGACCTAACCAAGACTTAATTGAGCATATTTATACTAAACAAACATGAAACAATAAAGATCAACCACTGAGCTAGCTTCTGTTGCAGCTTAAGACTCAAATCCAAACACTCCTTATACTATCTGTTATGAGCTTAAACCACACCATCTACTAAACTAGCATACCAAATTGATCAAATTAAGTTCACTAGGCCTAAAAATACTTAATTAAACAAAACTCAACCATTGGTGATCATAGATACATATACAAGCATAAAATGCAACTTTTGGCTAGAAAATTAAAAGTGAGACAGATACTCACATGCTCAACTGATGTTGCAGGCTCATAACCAAAACTAGAACCAACCTAAACTAGTCTAAATAAACCCAACTTCACCATCGCATCTCCTTTTATCCAATACCAAGACCCATTGAGCTTCCAGTTGACTTTCGTTGACCATCACTCAAAATTACTTGAATGGAATTTTGATCTTATAAAAGGTTTAAATAGCTTAAATAAACAAGAGTGAGTTTAAGATTAAGCTTATAGGAGTTTATAAATGAGAGTTGCAAAATGAGATTTTTAACAGTAACACAAAACATAACTTTTAGCTAAACTTGAGAATTGATTATTAAAACTGATTACAAAGATAAAGAAGCTTAATTGTGTTACATAAAAGATGAAATTATAACATTTGAGCTTAACACTAAAACACTAAGTTAAAAACGACATTAAGAAAAAAATGTAAAACTACTACTCCTTTCTAGCCTCTCTCTCTCCTCTTTATACTCCCAGCGACTTCCACTTGTACTGAATAGATCCCACATCAATTTTGGACCATTGGATGACTAGATGCAATTTAGCCATTTGATCATTTTGGCGCCAAAAAGGACTTTAGCAGTTTAGGTTGAGTAAATGGAGTAAAGGATCATTAAATGGAATTTGGCTCTTTGGTGAGGTGGAGGAGACATGGAGGGTGAGAAATGAGGTGGAAGGATGGTTGTGTTGAGTGATTGCAGGGTAGCAGGTGAAGGGGAAGAAAAAATGGCGCCAATGGGTGGTTTGGTTGACTTGTTTTGACTGGGCAGAGATATTAATAATAGGGGGTTCAAAATTACATATGACAGGGGGTCCAATGTTAGGCAAGGGTCCAATTGTTTATTGACTAGTCCAAAAAGGTTTTAAGGGCTTATAAATACTAGGGACCATTGTTGTCAATTCTGAAAATACAAGGACCATAACTGCCAATACTTCAAAGTTGATACAAGGGCTGAAAATGACAATCATAAAAGTACGAGGGACCAAATTTGTCATTATCCAATTTTCCGGGGCCATTTCGCCAAATTTGAAACTTGAAGGACCATTTTGTAATTTTCTCAAAACTTTTCATATTTTTCACCAAAGGACTAAATTTGACAAGTTATGATTTAAAAGGACCTTTGGTGACTTTTCTTTGAAATTTTGACTCGTGGACTATTTTTGACAATTTTAGAAACTTGGGGACTAAAGCGCAATTTTGCAAATTTGATATGTTTTCATCCGATTTTGATATTTTAGCATTTAAAACACATAAAACACCGATTTGTGATATTTTCATCATTTTAAAGCATTTTTGAGTGTTTTCGGATGATTATGCAGATTTATATTGTACAAAATGATGAGTATTTAGACACTCATCAATCCCCACATCGAGATATTGCTAGTCCCTAGCAATGATTTGAGAAAACATAATGGATTTTAAACTCTTTACCAAAAGCCATTACTTCGAGTAGCCAAATGTTTCAGCTCAAGTAAGAACCATGGTACATCGATAACCATATGATTTTGAGCAAATCATAAGTCGTAAACGGATTTGATTAGTCTTTACCGTGCCGTACCTTTCCGGACTAGCCAACTCTTAGATAAATTATCAACATTATCTTTGGTGAGTGATTACCAATTATGGTTTTTCCATTGCCTTTACCACAAGCCATAATCTTGCGGGCTAGCCAACTCTTCACTTTTAGGATATGGTGAGTTGAGAACCATACAATTTTGGGCAAATTGCAAGCCATATAAACGGATTTGATATATCTTTACCAAGAGCCGTTTGCTCTGGATTAGCTAATCCTTTTGTCTTCTGAGACAAGGCGGATGATAACCAAATGAGAAAGTGTAAAACACTTGCTCCAAAAAATTTTTGGCCAAAACGGGAATTAGGTAGATAATATATGAAATTGTGAGAATTCCCACACTTAGAAATGAATATTGCCTCAATATTCAAAGTACCGCGGTTATGCCGAAACAAAGAACGTGAAAGGAAATACTACGGCCATTATTTTAATTTTTTTTTTTTTTTTTTTTTTTTTTTGAAACTGGGGCAACCCCCACACCGAGGTGGTAGAAAGAGGTGAGAAGACGAAATACGGGTGAAAACCCATATGGCATGCTACTTTTTGATTATTAAGTCGCTAGCTTGACTCGACCCGCATTCATTGGTTCATGGGAAGCAAAGTGGAAGAAACAATCTCACTGGACTTCGCTCAAGATGTTTGGACAAACATTTGAAGCACGCGAAAGTTCCACACCGATGAGATATAAAGAGAACCGGCTCAAAGATGGTAATTGAAAATGCCGGGATCAAAGATAGTGTCCTCACTCCCGAATGAGTGAAGAAGAGAGGAAGACACATCATAAGTGAGGAATGGAAGGAAGATGTTGACAACAATCAAGATCCATTCTTCATCCTCAAATGTAGACATATCGGGAGGAAGGGTGAAGGTAGTATCATCAACAAGCAAACTCTTATGATAGAGTACACCTTCCTCCGAGCTAATATCATCCTCAAGATCAAAATAAAATGATCATATTCGGAGGAGATATGTCATGAGAGAGTTCACGGAGAACTCTTCATGAAGAGAATCATTGGAAAAAGCCTCAAGCTCGGGCTTGTCCAATGTAGAGTCACTATCCACAACGGGATAGGAGATGAAGTCGACTTAGCAGTAATGATTCGATCTTAGAAACAAGGAGATTTATATTGAACAATTGTTCACGAAGTATCTCGTCCTCAATTTCGGATCATCGAATTTCTCACTTCTTCTAAGCTAACTAACTCGTAAGTAGCTCCTCGACATAATCGATGTCTCCATAGGATAAAGAATCGTCAAACCAAGTACAATCGTTATCGAGATCGGAGAACATCTCGACATGATCATATGGAATGTCAAGAGGAGGAGAAGAATCATCATTAAGAGGCTCATCACACATATTACGGAGATAACCTCGGACTCACTTGGGTTTGGAACAAGGCTCTCAACACTAGACGATTCCATTTCGGAATAGTGCTAGAAGGCTCGTCCCCATTATGAGAGAGTCAATGGAAGCTTGGTGTGATTTCGTTGACAAGCTCTCATAATATTCCTTTACTTGAATAGAATCCTCATCATCATCGTCATCATATCGATTC
The DNA here is from genome assembly GCA_022545495.1 of Chrysanthemum lavandulifolium. NCBI lineage: Eukaryota > Viridiplantae > Streptophyta > Magnoliopsida > Asterales > Asteraceae > Chrysanthemum > Chrysanthemum lavandulifolium. Next base: position 125,058,439 of record CM040241.1, on the reverse strand, counting down.
TTATATTCATCTCTTTGAAGCTTACACACCATTCGTTTCATTTGTAGTTTCTTTCGAATGCGTATTTCTTCGAACTTTGAGGAAGATTACACTCCTCGTAATCATTGAAGTCTTTGTGAAGGCTCGGAAGTCGATGACCGATGGAATCTTGTGGGGTTGGAAATTGTCAAACCGGAGAATTGGAATTTTGAAAATTTTGATTCACCGGTCGACATTCAAAAGTCGCATGAGGACCCCCACAATTCTCACAATGAGATAATTGGAGAATAACTTTCACCAAAGTTCGATTGTAACATGGTTCGCTCATAGATAAGCGGGACCCTGGTGGACAATCAAAACCGTAATGAGAATCATTCCACAAAACTCGCATGAGTGGGATTCGATTGGGGTTGTGGAGGTAGGTAGGAAAAATCGGTGTTTCATTATTTGAAATGGGATCGGGATTACCGACAAACTTGTCTCCGAAACCCACATTGGTACATCGCCGACAATTTCCACCGTTAAATGGACCTCCACACCAGGAACATGTTGAAAACCATGACATGAAGAATTAAACGGATAAGAGGGATAAGAGATGAAGAATTAAACGGATATAGAAGATAAGGAATGGAGAATTAAACAGGTTTGAGGATAAAGAAATGTAGAATTAAACAGATTGGAGGATAAAAGATGGATATTTTTGGATTTTTGAAAAATATGCTATAAAAACAAAGAATGAAAATATTTTTATGTTTTTAACACTTTAAGAAAAGTGTTAATGAACTTTATGCTTTTGAAAACTTTACAAAAACTTTTACAAAAATGGGGTATGTGCAAGAATGGGTCTGAAAATGGTTAAACACACGCTAAAGCCTCCCGTGGCCTAAAATTTGATTCACATAAACAGTCAAGTCTAAACAGACTTAAACCGCTCGAACACAAATACAATGAAGTCCGAGAGAATACGGTGAATTCCGGTCGTTAAGTCCCACGGAGACTCAATGGTGTGTCAAACACTAGATCGATGATAGAATGATCACTAATGATAGCGATCGAAAAAGGATTTGAAAAGGATAATTACACTCTTGAAAAGTTTATAAAATAAAGCGACTTAAATACAAATTAAGAAGATTAAAAAAAAATAAAAGATATTAAATAAACGCTATCACTATATTTAAAGTGATGAACGTTTAAAACCTAAAACTTAAAACTTACGTTTAAATAAAAATAACGTGAACGTACAAAATAAAAAGTGAAACTTATACAATATAGATCCTAAAAATATAAAAAATACATTTTTACAAACCTAATGATATGAGAAAATTTATAGAAAAGGAAAATTATTTTTACAACTATTTAATTAATTATTATTAATTAAAAACTAATTTAAACTATTTAATAATACTCTAAAATAAAAGAAAATATGAAATAAGACTAGAAAAATAAAATTAAGATTTAGAAAAATCTAAAATATGATAAAACTAATTTTAAAACAGAAAATATATTTTTTAGACTTTATAATTATTTATTACTAATTTAAAACTATTTAAAACTAATTTAAATTATTAAAAATACCAAATAAAAGGAGAAAAATAGGGAAAAATACTTTTTAAGCTTTTTATATTTATCTAAACTTAAGAAAAATGAAAAATTATTTTTTGGAACTTTTTCTTAATTTTTTTGTATTAAATGCTATTTAAAAAGGCTTAAAAACTAATTTAAATTAAGAAAAATAGTAAATAAGCTTGGAAAAATATGAAAAATTCAGGATAACTCTAAAATAATACTAGGAAGCTAGGAAAATTAGAAAAATAGGGGCTTATTTGCAAGATATAGAAACTGATGTTGCTAGTGCTTATAAATAAGCACTTTAATAAGCCAATTGGAGTCCAAAGTGTACCAAACTGATATGGAAGCAATAATAAGCTAAAAGGACCAAAATGCAATGAGAATCAACAAGCTACAGCTACTGAATATAAGCTAGCATGATTTGAGTTTATGAGATTAATGTCTTAAAAAAAAGAAAGGGGGACAACTTTAAGCACTTGCACAAGACTCAAAATAAGCTGAAACTTAAAACTACCAAATGGAACCTACAGCAGACCTGGGTGAGACCAATTGTTCCAAAAATTAGACCTATGGGAGCTAAACTAAGCCCTGTGCAAGCTTTGCAAAAGCTGAGAAAAACTCAGCATAAGTTGAGACAGTGAGCAGGGGAAACAAGCCCAAGTTCAAGAGCTTGTTTGAAGCTTATAGAAAAATGACAAAAATATACTAAAATAACCATAAGAAAATAGACCAACAGAGGTTTTAAAGGCTACAAGTTACACTAGAAATGACCTAGAAATGGGTGAACTAAAAATCTTCTTAGATAAGCCAAAACTGAGATTTCAAGGTTTTTGACTTTTTATCAAAACTTAAAAGTTGACTTTTATGAGTTTAGATCTCAATTTAAAGACTGATATTGGTGTTAATGACTGAAATAAGACTAGAGCAACCTTAATCTATGTATTTTAAACACAATGCAAGTGGTTTGCTTTTCACAATTCCAACAGTTAACTGATTAGGATAGGTTTGAAGGGATTTTGACTTTCAGTGATGTTGCAGACCTAACCAAGACTTAATTGAGCATATTTATACTAAACAAACATGAAACAATAAAGATCAACCACTGAGCTAGCTTCTGTTGCAGCTTAAGACTCAAATCCAAACACTCCTTATACTATCTGTTATGAGCTTAAACCTACACCATCTACTAAACTAGCATACCAAATTGATCAAATTAAGTTCACTAGGCCTAAAAATACTTAATTAAACAGAACTCAACCATTGGTGATCATAGATACATATACAAGCATAAAATGCAACTTTTGGCTAGAAAATTAAAAGTGAGACAGATACTCACATGCTCAACTGATGTTGCAGGCTCAGAACCAAAACTAGAACCAACCTAAACTAGTCTAAATAAACCCAACTTCACCACTGCATCTCCTTTTATCCAATACCAAGACCCATTGAGCTTCCATTTGACTTTCGTTGACCATCACTCAAAATTACTTGGAATGGAATTTTGATCTTATAAAAAGGTTTAAATAGCTTAAATAAACAAGAGTGAGTTTAAGATTAAGCTTATAGGAGTTTATAAATGAGAGTTGCAAAATGAGATTTTTAACAGTAACACAAAACATAACTTTTAGCTAAACTTGAGAATTGATTATTAAAACTGATTACAAAGATAAAGAAGCTTAATTGTGTTACATAAAAGATGAAATTATAACATTTGAGCTTAACATTAAAACACTAAGTTAAAAACGACATTAAGAAAAAAATGTAAAACTACTACTCCTTTCTAGCCTCTCTCTCTTCCTCTTTTATACTCCCAAGCAGCTTCCACTTGTACTCTGAATAGATCCCACATCAATTTTGGACCATTGGATGACTAGACGCAATTTTAGTCATTTGATCATTTTACGCCAAAAGGACTTTAGCATTTAGGTTGAGTAAATGGAGTAAAGGATCATTAAATGGAATTTGGCTCTTTGGTGAGGTGGAGGAGACATGGAGGGTGAGAAATGAGGTGGAAGGATGGTTGTGTTGAGTGATTGCGGGTAGCGGTGAAGGGAAGAAAAATGGCGCCAATGGGTGGTTTGGTTGACTTGTTTTGATTGGCGAGATATTAATAATAGGGGTTCAAAATTACATATGACGGGGTTCCAATGTTAGGCAAGGGTCCAATTGTTTATTGACTAGTCCAAAAAGGTTTTAAGGGCTTATAAATACTAGGGACCATTGTTGTCAATTCTGAAAATACAAGGACCATAACTGCCAATACTTCAAAGTTGATACAAGGGCTGAAAATGACAATCATAAAAAGTACAGGGACCAAATTTGTCATTATCCAATTTTCCAGGGGCCATTTCTGCCAAATTTGAAACTTGAAGGACCATTTTGTAATTTTCTCAAAACTTTTCATATTTTTCACCAAAGGACTAAATTTGACAAGTTATGATTTAAAAGGACCTTTGGTGACTTTTCTTTTGAAATTTTGACTCGTGGACTATTTTTGACAATTTTAGAAACTTGGGGACTAAAACCGCAATTTTGCAAATTTGATATGTTTTCATCCGATTTTGATATTTTAGCATTTAAAACACATAAAACATCGATTTGTGATATTTTCATCATTTTAAAGCATTTTTGAGTGTTTTCGGATGATTTTCGCGTTTATATTGTACAAAAATGATGAGTATTTAGACACTCATCATGCATATTTGAAGAATTGAAGTCTATGAGCTCAAGAACGAAGTCAAGAATAGAATGCTAGGATTAAAAATGTAAATCATGGGGTGACCTCCCTTAGGGGGAGATTGTTAGGAATTGGAAATTCCATGTTAAAGTGTCGGTCACCCCAATTAAAGTCTAGCATAAGTTAGCTCGTAGACTTGTAGTTATTTACGTTATTATGTAGTTAATTAGTTAGTCGATGAGCGTAGAATAGTTTAGAGTATCACCGTGGAGGAAGGAAGGTCTTTACCAATCTGTATACACGATCCACGTGGCCGATAGGAGGTCGTTATGTTCAGAACTATAAATACCCCTTCCATCCTTGGAAGGGTGGTGCTTCTCAATCTAACATTTGATAATTTACAAAGCAACTCTCTAAGTAGAACACCCTCTCTTTCTTTCTCTCTCTAAACTATGGCAAACATGTATTTTGATCATCCAAGACCACCCGAATAATCAACACAATAATATTTACGATCCTACAAATCTAAATATGCAAAGGAGATTTTAAAAAAATTTGGATTTGATTCTTGTGACCCTGTTGACACTCCCATGATAGGCGTACTAAACCGGATGAGGACCACCCATGGATCATGGTAGACCAAACGAAATATCGTAGTATGATTGGATCTCGATGTACCTCACGGCCATGAGACCGGACATTATGTTCGTTGTTTGCATGTGTGCTAGATACCGTGCTAAGCCCACCAAAATCACCTTGAAGCGGTTAAGCGGGTCTTCGGTATCTCCAAGGAACCATCAATATGGGACTATGGTACCGAAGGACACCGGTATGTCACTAACGACCTATCAGAATCTTGATCATGCGGATGTCAAGATACACGTCAAGCACGTCGGGAGGTGCTCGGTTTTGGGTGATAAGCTTGTGAGTCGGTCTTCAAAGAAACAAATGAGTACTTCTATATCCTCTCACGAGGTGAATACATAGCCATGTCATCTTGTTGTGCTCAAATCCTATGGATGAGATCCCAATTATCTTACTATGGCTTTGAATTCAACAAAATTCCTCTGTCTTTGTGATAATAAAGTGTTATTGCTCTCTCATGCAACAAGGTTCAATATTCAAGAGCAAAGCACATCGACATTCGACATCATTTCATCAGGGAGCAAGTGGAGAACGGTGTGGTGGAACTCTATTTTGTGAGGACTGTATACCAATTAGCAGACATCTTCACCAAAGCTCTTCCTAGAGAATGTTTTGAGTTTATTCTTCCACGACTTGGTCTAAAGAGTCTACAACCGGAAACACTCAAACGTCTTCAAGAGGAAGACGAGGAGTAAAGGTCTTTCTTCATCCATCTCTTGTAAATATTTTTTCGAAAATCAAAATACAAAATTACAAAACCTACAAAAAGCAAATAGAAAAATATAAAACTTTAAAAAATCCATAAATTTGAAAATCTTGAAAAATTCCAAAAATATTATTATTTTGTCATGTTTTTCTTTATTCGATATCATCTACGGACTTTGTGTTGACATTCAAAGAATGTCACGGGTTTTTAGATGTTCTTCGAATGTACATAAATTGCTTTAAAAAAAATGAGGCGGAGAAAAATGGTGGCTTATTGTTATTTCAGGCAATAACCCGTTTTAAAAAGTAAAGAACAGAGCCATGCTTAATCTTATTTTTCAAATCTCATGCTCTGATTCTTCAAACAAATGTTTGTCACCAAAAGGACAAATGTTTTCTTTCCAAATATTTTTCCGTCAAATGATTCTTCTGAAAAATATTTGTCATCTAATGAAAACATAATTGCTTTGAAAATACTTCGTACTCTATTATTTTTGAAAAATCATATGTGCTTATCATCTGTCAAAATCTCTATCTCACAATCAACAACATGTGTCATTGATTGAGGGGGAGAATGATTTCAATCGAATTAAAAAGAGTATTTTTTTAAACAATTGGCACGTAAACGAGCAAGGTCTACTTTTGGATAATCAAAATGAACAATGTTTTATACAAGTGGTTCAAGACCTTGGCTAATGTTATGTTTTCAATAGATATTTATGCATAATTGATCAATGGAGTTTAAAGTCTCTAAGTCCGATCCTTATCAGTTAAAATGTTTTTCAAAAGCAAGTCATTATTCTCCTCAAAAGTTCTTAAAATTTAATTTAAATCAATAGAGATCACAAATCTCAAAGGATTTGAAAATTGTGATCGGGGGAGAATTTGTGATTTAAATTGGATTTAAACTGATAACTCGATAATTGGTTTTATAAGTGTTTAGAAAACTCTCCACCATTCATGTGCCAAATGATTTCAAATTTTCCATGCACATGTTAAGGGGGAGCATCTTTTTTAAACCAAAAAGGATTGAAACGTGATTAATTTGTTTCAAAGTGAAGGTCTTCCCTAATATGTGCAAAACTCATTCAAATCTTGATGAACATATTGAGGGGGAGCAATCTTTATTGAAAACCACATTCTTTCCCGAAAACATCTTTAAGTGTATATGAATCACTGATTTTTGATTGGGGAAGTGATGTCGATATTTTTAGAAAATATTTATCAAAAGAAGTGAATTCTTCCTCTTGCCTCCATGTGCCAAAATGATTTCAAACATAAGATGCACATGTTGAGGGGGAGCCATTTTCTAAAAATATCATAAACAATTCAGGTACAAAATGCTTTGATAATATATCACAAGTACTTGGATTGATTTTCAAATGGTTCTCAATTGGTTCCAATGGCTGATGAACAATACCAAAAGACCGACCAATTTGTTTTATGCATGGTGTTATAAGGATGGTTAGGTTAGGCATTCGTTTCCACGATCCCGCCAGAGCCAGAGGGATCTACCCAGGGACAATCCACTAGATAGTGTAGAGTCCTTATGTATGATGAAAAAAAGGGGAGAAAAGTGAGATATGGGAAGAGTGCGGACTGAGATAGAGCTAGAATTAGAATAAACCCAACAAGGTTCTAGTAATGAAGTCTCGGTAAGCACTGAAGGGGTTGAAGAATGAAAAAGAATTGAATGTGAAAAGGGTGAAAAGAAATAGCCCCAATAATTCAACCTTAGGGCGTAAACCGGGTTCAATACATATGCTCTTGGTGGTTACTAAGGTAACACTAGTATTGAAGACAAGACGTCATGGACCCGGTGGCGCACTACACTACAACTTCCCAAACTACTCAAGTTCCTCTTAAAAGGACTTGTTTCATTCTCGAAGGAACCTACATTATCTATCGACCTTGTCTTAGAGATGGTTGATATTGAAGAAGGAGACCCTTTCCCTAGTCTCCGGCATAGGAACCAAATGTGCACAATTGAGTCTAGAGCCACGAGATCATCAATAAATCTCATTAAGGACACAATCAATGAAGACTCTCGTTTCACACAATGTGGAAGAGAGAATATAATTTTAGAGTCCTCGCATTATCCTTGTGGTATTGCCGTAACATCCGAGTGATATACTAACACATTCACAATGAAGATGGAAAGCCTTCTAGAGCCAACATCAAACAAGCTCTTGGTAGGTGGCATGTGAGATCTATCCAATAGATCAACCATGTGACAACTTAATGTAAATAATGGGCGATTCAAATTCTAGAATCAATCTCGGTTCGGGTTATGGATTGACGGATATCTTTGAAAAAGCGGTCGTTGTGCTTAAAAATCTTTCTCTAGCACATCGACCGTGTATTAATATCTCAAAATAAAAGGTGTTTATGATTGATAATTGATTTTCGTTAAAACCTTCGTTGTATTGCAAAAACACTTTATTTTGAGCGACACGATTGTTTTTCATATCTCTTTTATCAATCGATGAATCTCAAGTTCGCCGGTTCACTCACTCCGTGTTTTTTCTTTGAGATGTTCCGGTTTGAGAATAGCTAGAGCATTGCGAAACCACGTCAAGGAGGTTCTTGAATTATACCGATCACGGGTAGTACTTGTCTTGATCAACGGGAACCGTGGGCGTGTACCTCAATTCAATGAAAGTGATCAAAGACACTTTCGGCGCTTTATTGCTAATCGTTGTATGCGATACACCCAACGTTTGCGGTGATCAAAATGGAGAGGTCAATCCATAGCCGCATGCTCACACAACACATTCATTTCAAAAGAAATCATGATTAGTGCATCAATGACTCGATATTCTCACTCCATGCTTCGCTTTCTGACTTCGCAAATATCATGAATCATCTAAAGCTTCCGCTACTACGATAAGAAGAAATCATGATCCGAAATGTGAGCATGTCGGTCCACCGTCACAACGTTACATAATGTCAACACCACAATGGAAGAGTCGAGATTTATGTATGTTGATGATCTCAAAGTCGGCTCAAAACTCATCATCACGTGGATCAGTTAAAGACCTCCACTTGAATTATTCAAACATGGATAACATGAAGAATCAAAGACTACTTGCTACTGAGCAAAGAACTTAAACAAGAATTATAGAACAATCTTAATGTAATATCTGTTTATATTCTGTGTAAATTGAGGTGAACTCCCTTAGGGGGAGATTGTTAGGAATTAGAAAATTCGGTCATTAAAGTGTCGGTCACCTCAAGTATATGTAATCATTAGAAAGCTCGTAGTCGTAGTTATTTAATGTTAGTAAGTTGTTAGTTAAGTAAAACCGTGGAGGACGGACGGGTCTTTACCCATCAGATGCACGATCCACACCCGTAGGTGGCGTTTATTGTAAGACACTATAAATACCCTCTACCTCCCAAGGTAGAGGGTTGGAGCTTTGATCCGCGCTAAACCGTCAAGTCTAACAGACTTAAAACAGCATAAGCACAAATGCAATGAAGATCAGAGAATACAGTGGATTCCCAGGTCGTTAAGTCCCACGGAGACTCAATGGTGTGTCAAACACTAGATCAGACGATAGAATGACCACTAATGATAGTGGTCAGAAAGGATTAGATTGAATAATTACACTACTGAAAAAGTTAATAAATTAAAGCGACTTAAATACAAATTAAGAAAATTAAAAATATAAAAGATATTAAATAAACGCTATCACTATATTTAAAGTGATGAACGTTTAAAACCTAAAACTTACGTTTAAATTAAAAACTACGTAAACGTACAGAATAAAACGTGATATTTAAGAAATAAAAGTCCTAAAAATATGAAAAATACATTTTTACAAACCTAATGATAAAAGAAAATTATTAGACAAATAAAATTATTTTTAAAACTATTTATCTAATTATTATTAATTAAAAACTATTTTAAACTATTTAATAATACTCTAAAATAAAAGAAAATATGAAATAAGACTAGAAAAATAAAATTAAGACTTAGAAAAATCTAAAATATGATAAAACTAATTTTAAAACAGAAAATATATTTTCACACTTTTATATATTTATTATTAATTTAATACTATTTAAAACTAATTTAAATTGTGAAAATACCAAATAAAAGGAGAAAATAAGGAAAAATATTTTTATGCTTTTATATTTATCTTAAACTATTAAAATTGAAAAATTATTTTTTGGAACTTTTTCTCAATTAATTGCAATAAAAGCTAATTAAAAATGATTAAAAACTGAATTTAAATAAGAAAAATACTAAACAGTGTCTAAAAATTATGAAAAATTCAGGGAAATTCTAAAATGACATTCTAAAACTGAGAAAAATATAAAAACTAGGGCCTATGTGGCAGAATTAAGAGCTGCTATGAAACTGATCCTAATAAGCTATTTGGAAAATAAGCTAATAAGCTCTAAAGTGTACCAACTGACTACATAAGCTAGACAACTCTAAAACTACTCTAAGGGAACTAATAGCACCTACTCCTAACTGCTAAAGCATTGATTACCAAGGATTTAAGCAAACTGATATTATGCAAAAAAACTAATCTGGCCCTATGTTCGCTCGAGTAATCGCTATTTAATAAGCTAAAGCTAAAAAGCAGTGTGGCTCTCTATTCTACCACCCGAGATCATCGTCCAAAATTACAGCTAAATAGGACAAGTATAGAAGAAGAAAAAGATCAAAAGCTAACTGACCATAAGAGGACAGTAGCTAACTGGTGCAGAACGGTAACAGGTATGCAAGTTTGAGCTTATCTATGAGCTTATCAGAAAAGCTAAAGCTAAAACTAGATATGTGGTCTTAAAGACCACCTAGAAGACTGCAAGTAGACCAAATTTGAGACCTTAACTAGTTAAAATGAACACTATGCTATTGCTACAAGATCTGTAAAAAACTGACTTTGGACTTGAGTTTGACTTTTAATGACAGATGAGATGTTTGACTTTTATGAGATTCTAGTGCAAATGTGTGAATGAAATGGATGAAATATGATGTAAAGAAACTTAAACAAGCTAGCTTATCCACTTCTCAACCTATATGAACTGATTACAGAAAATGATTTTAACAGATTTGAAGGTAGGAGCAGTGGACTCAAAATTTTGACTAAAAGTGCAAATGGTAGCAAACCAAGGACAGATATGGCAGTAATAGACTATAACAAGATTGAAGAAACAGATCTAACCCATATTTATAACCTCTAACTTAGTCTAAATAAGCAATCCAAACACCTCTTTAAACTAATGTTTAGCAGTTTTAAACACACAAACTAATGAACTGATTTAAACCATTGATCCAAATAAGCTTAACTACCCTAAATACACATAAATAAACACATTAAAACCAAAAGTGACCACAGATACATGTACAAGCAAAATGTGCAAATAAAACTGAAAATAACATGAACACTCACAAGTGCTCAGCTGATTGCAGGCTTAAAACCAAACCCAAAGATCCACTACACTAATCTAATCTACTCTATTCCAACCCATATCAACATCTGCATCACCCAAATTCAGCTTCCATTCCAATTTGAGCCTCGGGTTGACTTTTATTGACCAACATCCAAACTTGATTGAAACTTGAATATTAGCTTGTAAAAAACTTTAATAAGCTTATAGAAGCTTGATTGAGATTAAAACTGAGCAGTTAAAAGCTTTAACAAGGAGCTTGAAAATGAAAAGTTCAACAGTGAATATAAAACTTGGAATTGAAATCAAAGACTTGAATTGAAACTCAAAAACACATACAATGATGTTATAACTTAAATTTGATACAGAAAAACTGAAATTACAACATTTAAACTAAAACTAAGACATTTTAAATAAAAACGACATTCAAAGAAAAAATGAAACTAGCTACCCTTTTTCTCCTCTTCTCTTTCCTCTTTATATACCCCAAACCTTTCTCCCACTTGCTCGAGATAATCCCACCAATAATAATAGTCATTGGATGACTTGGATAAACTCTAGCCGTTTGATTCATTTTGGCGCAAAGTCTTTTTAACCGTTGGGGTTGAGTATGTAGGGTGAGGATCATTTAATGGCTTTTGTTTTGTGTTGATGTGGAGGAGCAGGAAGGTGATATGGAGAGAGAGGGGATGGGGATGGAGTGATTTCGAGGATTGGTTGGAAGAAGAAGAAAATGGCGCAGGCAAGTGGTGGTTTGACCGGATTGGTTGACCGAGATATATTAAATATAGGGGTCCAAAAATGTTTAAGTGGCGAGGGGTCACATTAGACGAGGTCCAAAATGGGTGAAAGGGTTTTAAACTTCAAGGACTAAAGGTGTAAATTCGAAATTGCAAGGACTTGAACGCCAATCTTGCAAAGATGCTCCAAGGACTTAAAGTGACAATCTTCAAAAGTACAAGGACCAATGTTGCCATTTTCACATTTTCCAGGGACCAATTCTGCCAATTTTCAAAGTTGAAGGACCACTTTTGCAATTTTCTCAACCTTTTTATATTTTTTTCACCAAAGGACTAATTTTGACAACTTATGATTTTAAAAGGACCTTTGGTGATTTTTCTTTTGAAATTATGCGCTCGGGGGCTGCTTTTTGACAATTTTGAAAGTTGGGGACTAAAGCGCAATTTTGCAAATTTGATATGTTTTCATCGATTTTGATATTTTGCATTTAAAACACATAAAACAACGATTTGTGGGATTTTATCATTTTGATGCTTTACGAGTGTTTTCGGATGTTTTTGCGCTTTTATTGTACAAAATGATGAGTATTTAGACACTCATCAATCCCCTATCGAGATATTGCTAGTCCCTAGCAATGTTTTGAGAAACATGATGGATTTTAATCTCTTTACCAAAAGCCATCACTTCGGAGTAGCCAAATGTTTTAGTTCAAGTAAGAACTATGGTACATCGATAACCATGTGATTTTGAGCAAACCACCGACTTTCAACGGATTTGATTTTGTCTTTACGAAGCCGTTTGCTCGACTAGCCAACTCTTAGATAAATTATCAATATTATCTTTGGTGAGTGATTACCAATTATGGATTTTCCATCGCCTTTACCACAAGCCATAACCTTGCGGGCTAGCCAACTCTTCACTTTTTAGGATATGGTGAGTTGAATACCATACAATTTTGGGCAAATTGCAAGCCATATAAACGGATTTGATATATCTTTACCAAGAGCCGTTTGCTCTGGATTAGCCAATCCTTTTGTTTATTAGACAAGGCGGATCGATAACCAAATGAGTAAGTGCAAAACACTTACTCCAAAAAAATTTGGCCAAAAACGGAATCGGTATAATTATATGATAAAATTCGTGAGAATTCCCCACACTTAGAAATGAATATTGCCCTCAATATTCAAAGTACCGGCAGTTATGCGAAACAAAGAACGTAAAAGGGAAATATTACGGCCATTATTTTAAAAGATTTTTTTTTTTTTTTTTTTTTTTTTTTTTTTTTTTAGAGATATATATATATATATAACATGTGGGGCATCACCCCACACTTAGGTGGTAGAAAGGGTAAGAAGTCGAAATATGGGTGAAAACCCATATGGTGTGGGCTCTTGTTTTGATTTCCAGTCGCTAGCTTGACTCGACCCGCATTCATTGGTTCATGGGGAAGCAAAGTGGAAGAAACAATCTCAATCGGACTTTCGTTCAAGATGTTTGGATAAACATTGAAGTACGCGAAAGTTCCACACCGACGAGATATACAGAAAAAGTCCCTGTTAGATATTAGCTTTTCACATACACATCAAACCATAACACAAAGTAGCATATAGATGGAATTCTAGAGAGAGAAAGTTAGAGGTTTAGGGAGCTTAGTGAGAGAAAGTGAAAGATATTATTATGAGCTCCAACTCTCTACCTTGGGAGGTAGAGAGTATTTATAGTCTTACACAAATCGCCACACTATGGGTCATGGATCGGGCATCTGATGGGTAAAGACCCGTCAGTCCTCCACGGTGTTACTTAACTAAATTACTACTTAAATTAAAGAACTACGACTACAAGCTTTCTAATGATTACATATACTTGAGGTGACCGACTCTTTAATACCGGAATTTCTAATTCCTAACAATCTCCCCAAGGAGGTCACCTCAATTATACATCAAAAATTACATTGAATACAAATAGATATTACATTAACAGTTGATCTTGCATTCTTGATGTAGTCCTTTGCTCATAAGCTCGTAGTCATTGATTCTTCACATTGCATGTTTGGTCATTCCAAGTGGAGGTCTTTTACTGATCCACGTGATGATAAGTTTGAGCCATCTTTGGAGATCATCGACAATCAACAATCTCGACACATCCTTTGTGATGTTGGTATTTTGTGATGTTGTGACATTGGGACCGACATGCTCACATTACGGATCATGATATCTTCTCATCGAGTGGCGGAAGCATTTGTTGAATCACGATATTGGCGGCGTAGCGAAGCATGGTGTGAAAATATCGAGTCATTGATGCACTAATCATGATTTCATTTTATGATGAATGTGATAAGTGAGCATGCGGTGTGGATTGACCGCTTCATTACGATCATTACGCAAGCGTCGGGCGTACACACATACAACGATTAGCAACAAATCGCACGAAAGTGTCTTTGATCACTTCGATGAATTGAGGTACACGGCCCACGGTTCCCGTTGATCGATACAAATCTTGCTGTGATCGGTAGGATTCCTAAGAATCTCCTTGACGGGGTTTCGCAATTTGTTCTAGTTGTTCTCAAACCGGAACATCTCAAAGAAGACAACACGGAGTGAGTGAACCAAATAATATTAAGTCCAGCGATTGATGAAAAGAGATTTGAAAAACAATCGTGTATTGCTCACTAGAAATTGTTTTTGCAATACAACGAAGGTTTTATTGAAAATCAATTATCAATCATAAAAATACCTTTGCTTTGAAAAAATGAGTACACGGTCGATGTGCTAAAGAAAAGAGTTTTAAGCACAAAGGCGGTTTTCAAAGGTATCCGTCAATCCATAACTCGAACCGAGATTGATTCAAGAGATTGAATCGCCCCATTGTTTCTGTTCGGTTGTCACATGGTTGATCTATATAATAGATCTCACATGCCACCTACCGAGGAGCTTGTTTGATGTAGGCTCGAAGGCTTTCCATCTTCATTGTGAATATGTAAACACATCACTCGGATGTTCCGCAATACCACAAGGATAATCGTGGGACTCAAGATATAATCTCTTTCCACATTATGTGAAGCAGAGAGTCTTCATTGAAAAGTGTCCTAATGAGATTTATTGATGATCTCGTGGCTCTAGACTCAATTTGTGCATATTTGGATCCTCTTGGGAGACTAGGAGAGGGTCTCCTACTTCAATATCAACCATCTCTAAGAGAAGTCGATAGATAATGTCGGTTCCCGTGAGAATGAAACAAGTCCTTTTAAGAGGAACTTGAGTGGTTTGGAAAGTTGAAGTGCGGTCGTCCTTTGGGTCCATGACGTCTTGTCTTCAATACCGATGTTACCATCGGTAGCATATGAATTGAACCGGTTTACGCCCTAAGGTTGAATTAATGGAGGCTATTTGTTTTACCCTATTTTCATTCAATTCTTTTTAATTCTTCAACCCCTTGATTGCTTACCGAGACTTCATAGCTAGAACCTTGTTGGGTTTATTCGATTACTAGCTCGGTCTTAGTCCGCACTCTTCCCTTATCTCATTTTCTCCTTTTATCATCATACCTAAGGACTTCTACACTAACTAGTGGATTGTCCTGGTAGATCCCTCCGGTTACGGCGGATCATGGGAACCAATACCTAACCTTATCATCCTTATATCACCGTACATAAAGTAAAGTTGGTCGGTCAATTTGGTATTGTTCATTTGCCATTGGATCCAATTGAAAACCATTTGAAAATCATTTCGGATACTTGTGATATATTATCAAAGCTTTTGTACTGAATTGTTTTGATATTTTAGAACGAGAACTCCCCTCAACATGTGCATCAAGTATTGAGAATGTTTTGCACACGGAGGCAAGAGAAAGAATTTACTTCTTTTAATTACCATTTTCTAAAGATATCAACATCACTTCCTCAAAAGATCAAGTTGGAATAGCATTTACGGGAAGGATGAGGTTTCCATGAATTTTGCTCCCCTCAATATGTGCCTCGAGGTTGAAAAGAGTTTTGCACATACTAGAGGAAACTGCACGATAGGATGAATGATCACGTTTTAAATCAAAGGTTTAAGATAGATGCTCCCCTCAACATGTGCATTGAAAAATTGAAATCGTTTGTCACATGTGAGAAGGACGACATGTACATTCTTTTATAACCATTTACACGATTATCGGTTTAAATCCAATTTAAATCACACATTCTCCCCGATCACAATTATCAAATCATTTGAGATTTGTGATCTCGTATAGGTTTAAATTGATTTTGAAATCTTTTGAGGAGAATTGTGACTTGATTGTGAAAGTGTTTTAAGCGATATGGATCGATTTTAAGACTTTAAACTCCATTTATAAAACATGCATGTATATCTTTTGAAAACAATTTAATGCCAAATAACATTTTAATTTAATTGAAATCATTCTCCCCTCAATCAATGACGTGGGTTGTTGATTGAGAGATAGAGATTTTGACAAATAAGTCGATGATTATCAAAAATAGAGTGAGTTATTTTTAAAGCATTTAGTTTTCGTGAGATGGGAGTTTATAGAATCGAGCATAGGATTTGAAAACATGGTAAAACATGGCTCTGTTCTTTCTTTAAAAGCGGGTTATTGCACGAAATTGACAATAAACCATTTCTCTTTCTCCCAAAAATATTTTTGATTTTTTTTTTTTTTTTTTTTTTTTTTTTTTTTTTTGAATAAAATTCGAACAAACATCTAAAGTCCGTGTCATTCTTTGAATGACAGCACAAAACACCGTAGATATTATCGAACCGAGAAAAACATGACAAAATGACAATATTTTTGAAGATTTTTCAATTTTTGATTTTATGGATTTTGAAAGTTTTATAATTTTCTATTTGATTTTTGAGGGTTTTATACTTTTGTATTTTGATTTTCGAATAAATATTTACAAGAGATAGATGAAGATAGACCTTTACTCCTCGTCTTCCTCACGAAGGCGTTTGAGAGTTTCGGTTGAAGGCTTTTCAAACCAAGTCGTGGAAGAATAAACTCAAAACGTTCTCTTGGAAGAGCTTTGGTGAAGATGTCGCTAGCGATATTCGAGACCTCACAAAATATAGTTCCACCACACCTTTTTCCACTGTTCCACGATGAAATGATGTCGAATGTCGATATGCTTTGCTCTTGAGTGTTGAGCGTTGTTGCATGAGAGCAATAGCACTTTATTATCACGATGCGAGAGGATTTTGTTGAATTCAAAGCCATAGTCGGATAATTGAGATCTCATCCATAAGATTTGAGCACAACAAGATGACATGGCTATGTATTCACCTCTGTAGAGGAAATAGAAGTACTCATTTGCTTCTTTGAAGACCGACTCACAAGCTTATCACCCAAAAGCGAGCACCTCGGACGTGCTTGACGAGTATCTTGACAACTGCATGATCGGCATCTGCATAGGCCGTTAGTGACATACCGGTGTCCTTGGTACCATAGTCCCATATTGATGGTTCCTTGGAGATACCGAAGACCCGTTTAAGCGCTTCAAGGTGCTTTTTAGTAGGCTTAGCACGGTATCTAGCACACATGCACACGAGAGAACAAGATGTACGGTCTACTAGCGATGAGATACATCGGGGATCCAATCATACTCCTATATTTCGTTTGGTCAATCATGATCCACGAGAGGTCCTCATCTAGTTTGGTTCGGTCAATCATGGGGGTGTCAGCGAGGTCACTTGAATCAAATCAAATTTCTTTAAAATCTCATTGCATATTTAGATTGATTTATGAAAATGCCTCCGGGACTTTGAGAAATTTGTAAACCCAAGAAAAATGACATTTGTCCCATCATTGACATTTGAAACTTTGAACTCATTTCATTTGAAAACCGATCACATTCCATTGGGTCAGTCGAGGCAAAAATAATATCATCGACATAAATTTGCACATGAATCAAATGTTTGCCTGACTTCCTGGTGAACAATGTAGGATCAACTGCTCCTTTGATGAATCCGGTTGATAGAAGAAACTTTGATAGTGTATCATACCATGCCCTTGGAGCTTGCTTTAAACCGTAAAGAGCCTTCTTCAAACGATAAACGTGAGTAGGATGCTCTTGATTCACAAATCCTTGAGGTTGGTGGCGTGAGCGACTTCTTTAAGATCTCCGTTTAGAAATGCCGTCTTTACATCCATCGATAAACCACCATGTTCTTGCTAGCGACGTTAGCGAGAAAGATTACGATGGCCTCGATTCGAACAAGCTGGAGCAAAGATTCTTCAAAGTCTATACCCTCCTCTTGACGATATCCTTTAGCAACTAATCGAGCCTTGTTCTTCAACACATCACCATGCTCATCAAGTTTTACTTTGAAGATCCATTTTAGAGCTATAATCATAGCACGATCTGGAGCGGTACTAACTCCCATACATCAAGGCGATCAAACTCATGAATTTCATCTTGCATAGCATTGAACCATTATCTTCATTCATGGCGGTTTAACGTCTTTTGGTTCGATCTTAGATAGTACGGAGTTGAAGAAGCACCATAAGGCATCGATTCGAGTTGCTTCGGGTTGATCTGAGACGAGAGGATTTCCAATGATGTTGTCCAATGGATGATCGTGAGTCCATTTTACGAGGTGTTCATGTGGCATTTGTTGAGGCGGGGTAGGCGAGTCGATGTCTCACGAAGAAGATGGTTCGATGATGATTCGGGAGTAGCAAATATGTTTTCAAATGGAGCATCTTGAGAGTTGCAAAGGGATTAACTTCATCATTGATGCGAAACATTTCCATGATGTACATTTGAAGAATGATGATTTGTTGATGAGGCGAAGGATCGTGCGGTGCTTCTTGACTTCTGAATCTGGCCGATGGATTGACTTCATTCAACGGAATATGAGCATCCTCTGTTGTAGGGATCGACATCTCATTAGTAGTAGACTCATACAGTTCATCAAACATGGGATCAAGCGGTTTCTTTACATCATCTTGGATGGAGGTACATATGGAGTTTCTTGAGAGGAGTTTGGAACAAGAAATGAACCAATAGGACTGTTTTGAAGTGCGGGTCTGAGTGGAGTGTCCGGGAGCCATTTGACCGTCGACTCATCAAGCGTAACGTGAATTGTTTCCATGATATTTCGGGTTCTTTTGTTGTAGATTCGGTATCCTTTTTGTTTGGTGCATATCCTACAAATACTCCAATGTCGACTTTAGCCCTAAGTTTGCCCAAGTCTTGACCCTCATTAGTTGGATAGCACAAGGCACCAAACACACGAAGGAAAGATAGATTAGGTTTTCATTGTGGACAAGTTCATATGGAGTTTTCCATGAATGGTGTGAATCGGGAGCGATTTTGTGTGTAGCATGCGGTGGCAATTGCTTGACCCGAGAAACATTGGAACCTTTGAGTAGATCGGCATTGTTCTAGCGGCTTCAACAAGAGTACGATTTCGTCTTTCAACTACACCGTTACATTGAGGGGTTCGTGGAACACTTCTTTGATGGTGATTCCAATGCTTTCATAGAATTCACTAAGTTGTTTGTTGACAAACTCGGTTCCATTATCTGTTCTAATGATTACGGCGGTTTTGTTTAGTCTAACTGCATTTGTTTGATGAGTTTGATGATGATATCGGGTTTCATCCTTTGTCCTTAAGAACTTGACCGGTGAATCTCGAATAATCATCAACCACTACTAACACATATTTCTTTCCAAAGATATTACGCACCCTCATTGGTCCACATAAATCCATATGAATCATATGAAGAACTTACGTGACGAGTTAGTAGGTTTGGGTTTATGGGCATACTTCTTGCTTTTTCCCAATTGACATCTTGAACAAAGATGATCCTTTTCATACTTTAGTCTAGGTAGACCTACAACTAAGTCCTTTACGGAAAGATCGTTGATGGTGCCGAAGTTCAAGTGATTGAGGCGACGATGCCATAACCATGACTTTGTTTTAGAAGCCTTTGATAACAAGCAGTTGGTGAAGCTCTCATCATGTCATCGATAGAGATAGTGTAAAGGTTTGAGCCACGAGTCCCTTTCAGCAGTTCCTTTCCATTAAGATCTCTAACAAAGCGGTATGTTTTACGAAGGCTACTTCTAGGTCGAGAATCACGAATTGACCAACGAGAGCAGTTATGACCTAAACCTTCCACATAATACACTCTAGAGATGACACTATCACCAACAACATAATCTCCATAACCCATATAGCACCGAAATGATCATTACCAAATCTAACGATCCGATGAATTTGCTCACGAAGTTCATGAGCCGTGACCGGTCTCGGTCATATGCTTGGAGCGACTGAGTCCGGTACCACGAGCGATTTGAGCGATCTGCGGTTGAACACAGACAAGAATGGATAGCTGGATATTTGGGATCCCCATGCAAGAATGGGTTCCATTTGGTTAGTAACAGCAGTTGGACCACCCACATCGAAATAGAAGTATTCATATCGAGATAGTGAAGTAATGGAATCATTGTGAATAGATGCAATACTAGTGTGCGTATTAGCCCTATTCTGATGTGACCACTTCTTAAGGAATAGTTCTACCGGTGAGGCATCCATTTTCTAGTGGGCATTATCGATTAGTCTTATGACCAATGGTATCCAATAAAACCTATTCTGCTGAATGTTCTTCACGTGGGTTTCCATTGTTTTCTAACTCTCTTTCGCTTTTGCCTTTTTGCCTTTTAGCATGAATTTTAGCATTAACAACATTAGCGGACAATTAACATCATTAGGCGAACATTAACATCACATTCATGATTAGAAAGCGAAATTCAAGCAATCATCGGTACAAGGTTTGCAAATAGTATCGAATTGAATTAATTACGATGCGCCTATGGCTAATACTAGAATCAACACGATTCGTTTTATTCGATTCAAACTTAAGGTTCCTAGATTGTTCTTCTACTCTCTTCCGGTGCACATTCTTAGCTTGAGAGGTCCTATCATTCCTTGTATTGTCTTGAGACTTTGACTGCTCCCTTTAATGTCACCGATTACTCTGTAGAGGAATGGGAACATTAGTTTGTTTTACTACTCTTTGCACCACTGTTTAGATGTCTTTGGGATCGAACTACATGCAGGTGCACTATGGTTCACTTTCATAAAGCTAGCTTTCTTGAAATTAGTACTCTAGAGGGCACATTCGAGTTCTCTTTCCTATCATTGTGGATCTAGAATCGAACTACTCAAAGGTATACTTGGCTCTCATTCAAAACATTGGGAGTCGAGTGCAAGTCATGTTTGGCCTTAGGCATTGAGCATGGAATCAAGGGTTAACTCTCTCACCTAATGTCTTTGGGCATATTGTGATCAAACATTCTAAGATTTCTTGAGATCGTTTGGCATATAGGCATGCATGTCCAATTGCATTATCATGAGGTTTCTCTAGCTTATCTTCTTCAACAATCTCACGCAGCATTCTAAGCGATCCTTAAGGGATGAGAAATATGTTTGAATGGCAAGTTTGTTGTTCCTTAGGTGAGGGGACATATGTCACGAGATAAAGCGATTTATTACGAGTGAACCTTAGAAACAACATTCTCCGCATTGATCATTAGCATTTTCCTTTTACGACTCTTGATTCTCAATTTCCTTTTGCAATGAAGTTATTTGTTCGTTGTTTTTGTTCTGAGTGACTTTAATTGATTCAAACAACTCATTGAAATGACGTTTAACCTTTTCATTTTCTTCTAGGAAACTTTCGTTTTCCTTTTGTAAAGCATTTACTAGGTTTTGAAGATGAAACGTTTGAGAATTCGAGAATCTAAAGAAGGAGGCATTTGGGAGCTGTCATATTGTTCGTTTGACCCTTTAATTGAGAGATTTGGGCTTTCAACTTTACGATCGTGTTACATTTGAGCATGAATCTGTTCATCTCGTTTGTTAATTTGAAAAGCGCATCAAACTCGGAGCATCGAAGATGTCTTGAAATTTGAAGTTTTGACATTTTCTTTGAGATGTTGATATTTTAGTTGTAGATTAAAATACTCAACTTCTAGTTTAGAAAAATGTTTAACCAAATTGTCATGATCATCGGTTCAATTTTCTCATTAAGTTTAGAATTAGTTTTTCAAGCTCAATGACACGATCATGGGAGACTTTCGAGACACCGAGATAGTTCATGAAATTTGGAAGCATTAATAGAGCAATTTGAAGCGATGAAAAAGACATCTTGAGCAACACATTCGATAATAAGATTCTCATTCAATGTATGCGGTTCTTCCTCTCAATCTCATTATATTTTAGTGCGCTCATAATCATTAATTTCAACTATTATTGCATCAAATTCCTTTTCCATTCCTTAATATCTGTTTCTATCCCTTTTAAGATTCTCAAAGTGATCTTTTAAAAGTTTAAAGAAGGGCATGACCTCGGTTAAATAACATTCTTTCATTTGTTCAAAACCCTTTCTCCTTGATAATGCCGATGGGTGTGATCCTTTTCTTGCAAGTTTTCTCAAAATCAACAAATAGTTGGAAAATAACATATTGGCTAATTAAGATCTTGCTTTTAGTGGCAATTGTTCTAGGAACAAGATGCATTGGTGTGTTAGGAGGATACACGGTAGCTTTAGGCATTTTCCAAAGGGAGGGTTTGTTCTTGCAATATTTTCGACTTTACGCTTATCTAAATCCATTTTCCAAAAGACTTGTTAGGGAGTCAACAATGTACGAGTCTTAAACTTGTTCAAGGAAATCCAGTTTTCCTTCTTGTAGTCATGGGGAGTGATAATTACTTTCTTCTCTTTGCACTTAGGGTCATTTAGTTTCTTATTCATCTTCTCCTAGTTACTTCATCTAATTTCTTGTCATCCTCGGTGCACTCAACGCAACTAGGTTTTGTCTAGGTTTAAGAATCTCATTTCCATCATAGATAACACTTTGAGTGCTTTTGCTATCTTTCCATACTCGGGGTTGGGTTTATCTATAATGGGAACACTATGCTTATCGCTTAGAACTCTATGCTTAGTGATCATGTGAAGCGATCTGAATGGTGTTTCCTTGCATGTACAACTTGTTTTCAAGTTTGTTTTTCAAAGTTTTCAGATTAGAAAAATCTCTCAAGAGCTTTGATTCTTTTGCATTAAATTCTTGCTTAAGCATTTTCACATTTTCTTGAAGTTCTTGTTTTTGCTTAGTTGTTTTAGAAAGTTTTTCTTGCAAAGAATTTAATTCTTGTTTCAATACTTCTTCTCTAAAATTACTTTTTCTAATTCTTGTCGCACTTGGTCATCCATTTCACCTCACGAGTGGTCAACTCAAATTTAGCGTTGTTCATAAATAGCAACACGTTCCTTATAGGCATTTAGTTCGAAATTACAATTATCGGGAGCACATGCGGTGTATTCATCAAAGACATAGTCATTGTTGATGCGAAAGATGCATCACTTGGTACAACTTCACTTCCACTTTGTTTCACGTATTGATCGTATGGGACAATATTGATATTACCCATATTTTCAATATTTGATTCAATAGTTTCGAGTTGGTTGTACTTTGTCATGCATCTGTTGCACCTCACCATCATCATATAGCTTTAATACCTCGAGATGAGTTTGTCCTTGGATGGCCCGACTTGTGGTGAAGAAGAGATCTTGGGAGAAACCATTGGAGAGATGCTAGCCATAAAGATTGTGTGTCTTGTAGGTCCATCATCTACATCGAATCGTATGCATCACGATCGGCGACTTGAAAGGCGTTCGATGATTGTGACCTATCTCTGAGCAGTTGCTCATCCACATCGCATCATAGGTCTTGGCATTGCCCTCGGCAAGCGGCAATTCCTCTTCATCCAACGCAGCACCATTATCCCGAGCTTGTGCGGCAACATCTTATCTCTCGAAATGTCGGCGTGCGTGGGCGCTTTGGAGATGTGCGGTTCCTTGCAATGTGTCCTTCACCACCACGGTTATAGCATTTGATTGTCTTGGCTTGACCTTGGTTACCATTTCTTCCTCGATTACGGTTGCCCATATCCTCTACCGGCACCACCCTTCCCCGATCATCTTGTCTTTCTGAGCTGGTTGCACCACGATCCTTCCATCTTTAACGGTGGCTTGATTATGTGGGTTAGATGCGATTCGAGGTTGTTGTTGGTTTGTGGGAGAATTCATGTTTTGACTAATGAGAAGAGCAAGTTGATTAATGATGTTACCACGTGTGCATCGGCATCGACTTGTTTGAGCGAGGATCGGGGATGAGTTTGTGATTACCATTACCCAAGGTATGACTTGTGATGCTTTGGTTGTGATTCCAATGTTTGAGTAGAAAATTTGTTGAGTCATTAGGCGAACTTGTCTCACCACAGTTGGTTTTGAGCGATTGAGAATCAACTTTTCAAACATAGCATGTCTCTCATTCGAAGGAGGAAGGCATAGAGTTGCTCATAGTTTGTATGTTTCAATCCTTTAGTGAGTTTCACGGATGTGACAAACTTGTGCCATTCGGGATTCATGTTGTTCACAAACTTTGAGTTCGGTGAATATTAGGCATGGTCATTCGATGTTCCTCATGTCATTCACTAACTTATGAAATCTCACATAGTACTCATAGACACTCTCATCTGGTTTCATCTTGAAGTGCTCAAATTAGTCATAGAGTTGGGATTCTCTGTCTTCCATAGTTAATTACGAACACGAGAGAAGCATCTTGACGTTATCCCAAAGCGCCTTTGCATCGGTGTTATGATTGATCGACTTGTAGATGTCTTTAGGAAGACCTTGAAGAACAATGTTTGAAGCCACGATATCGCATCGAATCTCTTTTCTCCTCATTATCAAGCTCATTGTACATCTTAGGTCATCCATTCCGTAAGCAGAGTACCATCTTCATTAGTATCAAGTATGTCTCTAGTCGTCTCAACCCGATATGGTCCTTCATCAATGGATTTGAGAATGTTGACACCATTTTCCTTTCGAGCAATACAATCGATTCGTTGAGCCCAAGAATCGTAGTCGATTCATCAAGCATGGGTGGGCGAGTATCTGAGCAGTGCTTGAACATCCTCGACAACGATGGAGATGGCGGTGGGGACGTTGGTAGACATGTTAACAGATTATCACGGGATTTTATAACTCTATGATTAAACGGAAATAGATTCTTTCACGGATTTTACTAAATCAAGAAAAACCGTAAACAATCACTCAAGTCGCTAGATGATAAAGCTCTAAGTCGCTAGAAACACAAGCACTAAGTCGCTACCAATTAATTAGCTAGACGCCAAGTCGCTAGAAACCCAAGTCGCTAGATAGAAAGCAAGTCGCTAAGTAGTAACTCACTCTGGGTCCAAGTCGCTAGCCAAATTTTGGCGACAATTAAGCTACAAGTCGCTAGAAACACAAGTCGCTAAAGAGCAACTCGCTCTTGATCAAGTCGCTACAACAAGTCGCTACCCGTGGTGGAGATTCCACTACTTGTACTTTAACTCGCTAGCTCTAACTCGCTAGTTTTTAACACGACGTAAGTCGCTACAAATCGTGAAGTAAGTCGCTAGCAAGAAACTATACCGAGAGCTAAGTCGCTAGCTTGAAAACCAAATAAACTTCACTTTTCAATCCAAAACAACCCAACCAAGATGATTCAAGCTTACCAAATGAAAACTTAAACACTTTTGATGATTCTAAACACAAAAGTACCAACAAAATTCAAACTTTAACACAAGAGATCAACCAAATGATGCAAAACCACTAAACTTTTCAAACTCAAAACCACCTAAAACCACTATAAATCCAAAGATGTGTAAGATATGATCAAACCATGGCTCTTGATACCAATTGTTAGATATTAGCTTTTCACATACACATCAAACCATAACACAAAGTATCATATAGATGGAATTCTAGAGAGAAAGTTAGAGGTTTAGGGAGCTTAGTGAGAGAAAGTGAAAGATATTATTATGAGCTCAACTCTCTACCTTGGGAGGTAGAGTATTTATAGTCTTACACAAATCGCCACACTATGGGCATGGATCGAGGCATCACAGTGGGTAAAGACCCGTCCAGTCCTCCACGGTGTTACTTAACTAAATTACTACTTAAATTAAAAGAACTACGACTACAAGCTTTCTAATGATTACATATACTTGAGGTGACCGACTCTTTAATACCGGAATTTCTAATTCCTATGAAGCGAATTTAGAGTAAATTCGAATCGAATTCGAATAAGGGATTAGTGATAGTCGTATTAGCTGATTATGGAAACAACATGGTCAACATCCTCTTCTAAGTTGACGATCTCGGAATGTGGAAGTAATGCATCAATAAATTCTATGTCTTTAGAATATAAAGAATCGGCATCACTATAATCACCGTCAAAATCGAGAAAGTCTCAACAAGATCATTTGTAAGAGGAAAAGACACATCACACTCATGGTCAAGAATTCCTCGAGACTCACTTGGGATCGGGATAAGGTTCTCAACATTAGGCGATTCCGTTTCGAATAGTCTTGAGATGCTTATCCCCATAGTGAGAGAGTCTTTAGGATCAAAAATTTCAAAGAAATAGGATCCTCGACCTCTTCCAAAGGAATTCACTTCTCTCAACCGGCGTGGTGAAGGGAAGAGTCGGAAATGAAAGGCTCAAACGGAGTGGGATTGCCACTCGAGCATCGACTTTATCGAAAACATATATAGCTCTTATGCTCTTCATATTCTCCTCTCGCCAACAATTCTCCCATACTCTTCCTTCTTCAACGGGAGTGGGATTGCCACTCGGAGTCGTGATTCCTCATCAAAATCATCATCGTCGTCGTCATCATAATCGTACCCAGAGGTTTCCAATATTGGGAACTTACTCTAGTCGCTTGTTCTTCAACATCGTTTTCCGACGAGACTCTTCTTTAACTAATTCTTTCAAATCTTTGAGTATATCTAGACAATTTTAGAAGTTCTTGAGGAATTTGCGAGGTTGTGTTTGAATTGTTTGGTCTTGTGGAGGTTGGTCATGATAAGAGTAGTCATAATTGTTACAAGGATTATGCTCATAGACAAGCGTGTTCCTGTTTGACACTCAAAACTCGGGTGAGGACCTCCACAAGACTCACAAGAATATGTCTCCACCTCATAGTCGGGGTTGGTGAGGAAATTAGTTGTTTCATTGTAGGATTTTGGTCATAGACAAACCCGTTTCCGGATTCACAATGCCACAACCGGGCAATTTCCACCATTTTGAGGTCTCCCACACCATTCACAACCAAATTGGTGAGGATGAGACATAGAAAGAATCAAATGGATGAGGGTAAAGAAATGTAGAATCAAAAGATGTGAGAGGGTAAAGATGGATATTTTGGATTTTGAAAACATGATATAAAAACAAAGAATGAAAATATTTTGGATTTTCGATAATTTTACAAAAACTTTTACAAAAGATGGGGTATGTGCAAGAATGGATCGAAAAGGCTAAACACACGCTAAAGCCTCCCGTGGCGCCTGTATTTTGATCCGCTAAACCGTCAAGTCTAACAGACTTAAAAGCGACAACACAAATGCAATGAAGATCGAGAATCGGTGGATTCCCGGTCGTTAAGTCCCACGGAGACTCAATGGTGTGTCAAACACTAGATCGACGATAGAATGACCACTTAATGATAGTGGTCGAAGGATTAGATTGAATAATTACACTCTTGAAAAGTTAATAAATTAAAGCGACTTAAATACAAATTAAGAAAATTAAAATATAAAGATATTAAATAAACGCTATCACTATATTTAAAGTGATGAGCGTTTAAAACCTAAAACTACGTTTAAATTAAAAACTACGTAAACGTCATGAATAAAACGTGATATTTAAGAAATAAAAGTCCTAAAAATATGAAAATACATTTTACAAACCTAATGATAAAAGAAAATTATTAGAGAAATAAAATTATTTTTAAAACTATTTATCTAATTATTATTAATTAAAAACTATTTTAAACTATTTAATAATACTCTAAAATAAAAGAAAATATGAAATAAGACTAGAAAAATAAAATTAAGACTTAGAAAAATCTAAAATATGATAAAACTAATTTTAAAACAGAAAATATATTTTTCACACTTTTTATATATTTATTATTAATTTAATACTATTTAAAACTAATTTAAATTGTGAAAAATACCAAATAAAAGGAGAAAAATAAGGAAAAATATTTTTTATGCTTTTATATTTATCTTAAACTATTAAAATTGAAAAATTATTTTTGGAACTTTTCTCAATTAATTGCAATAAAAGCTAATTAAAATGATTAAAAGCGAATTTAAATAAGAAAAATACTAAGCAAAGGTGTCTAAAAATTATGAAAAATTCAGGGAAATTCTAAAATGACATTCTAAAACTGAGAAAAATATAAAAACTAGGGCCTATGTGGCAGAATTAAGAGCTGCTATGAAACTGATCCTAATAAGCTATTTGGAAAATAAGCTAATAAGCTCTAAAGTGTACCAACTGACTACATAAGCTAGACAACTCTAAAACTACTCTAAGGGAACTAATAGCACCTACTCCTAACTGCTAAAGCATTGATTACCAAGGATTTAAGCAAGCGATATTATCTGAAAAAACTAATCCGCCCTATGTTACGGCCGAGTAGCGCTTATTTAATAAGCTAAAGCTAAAAACAGAAGTGTGGCTCTCTAGTCTACCAGCCAGAGATCATACGTCCAAAATTACAGCTAAATAGGACAAGTATAGAAGAAGAAAAAGATCAAAAGCTAACTGACCATAAGAGGACGTTAGTTAGCGGTCTGCGAAAAAGATGCTGGTATGCAAGTTTGAGCTTATCTATGAGCTTATCAGAAAAGCTAAAGCTAAAACTAGATATGTGGTCTTAAAGACCACCTAGAAGACTGCAAGTAGACCAAATTTGAGACCTTAACTAGTTAAAATGAACACTATGCTATTGCTACAAGATCTGTAAAAAACTGACTTTGGACTTGAGTTTGACTTTTAATGACAGATGAGATGTTTGACTTTTATGAGATTCTAGTGCAAATGTGTGAATGAAATGGATGAAATATGATGTAAAGAAACTTAAACAAGCTAGCTTATCCACTTCTCAACCTATATGAACGATTCTGAAAATGATTTTAACAGATTTGAAGGTAGGAGCGGTGGACTCAAAATTTGACTAAAAGTGCAAATGGTAGCAAACCAAGGACGAGATATGGCGAGAATAGACTATAAAAAGATTGAAGAAAGCAGATCTAACCCATATTTATAACCTCTAACTTAGTCTAAATAAGCAATCCAAACACCTCTTTAAACTAATGTTTAGCGAGTTTAAACACACAAACTAATGAACCGATTTAAACCATTGATCCAAATAAACAACTACCCTAAATACACATAAATAAACACATTAAAACCAAAAGTGACCACGGATACATGTACAAGCAAAATGTGCAAATAAAGCGAAAATAACATGAACACTCATGAGTGCTCGGTGATTCTGAGCTTAAAACCAAACCCAAAGATCCACTACACTAATCTAATCTACTCTATTCCAACCCATATCAACATCGCATCACCCAAATTCAGCTTCCATTCCAATTTGAGCCTCAAGTTGACTTTTATTGACCAACATCCAAACTTGATTGAAACTTGAATATTAGCTTGTAAAAACTTTAATAAACATAGAAGCTTGATTGAGATTAAAAGCGGCGGTTAAAAGCTTTAACAAGGAGCTTGAAAATGAAAAGTTCAACGATGAATATAAAACTTGGAATTGATATCAAAGACTTGAATTGAAACTCAAAAACACATACAATGATGTTATAACTTAAATTTGATACAGAAAAACTGAAATTACAACATTTAAACTAAAACTAAGACATTTTAAATAAAAAACGACATTCAAAGAAAAAAATGAAACTAGCTACCCTTTTTCTCCTCTTCTCTTGCCTCTTTTATATACCCCAAACTGCTCTCCCACTTGCTCTGAGATAATCCCACCAATAATAATAGTCATTGGATGACTTGGATAAACTCTAGCCGTTTGATTCATTTTGGCGCCAAAGTCTTTTTTAACTGTTGGGGTTGAGTATGTAGGGTGAGGGATCATTTAATGGCTTTTGTTTTGTGTTGATGTGGAGGGACAGGAAGGTGATATGGAGAGGAGGGGGGATGGGGATGGAGTGATTTCAGGGATTGGTTGGGAAGAAGAAGAAAATGGCGCGGCCAAGTGGTGGTTTATTGGATTGGTTGACCGGATATATTAAATATAGGGGTCCAAAATTGTTTAAGTGGCGGGGGTCAATTAGACAAGGGTCCAAAAATGGGTGAAAGGGTTTTAAACTTGAGGACTAAAGGTGTAAATTCTGAAATTGCAAGGACTTGAACTGCCAATCTTGCAAAGATGCTCCAAGGACTTAAAGAGACAATCTTCAAAAGTACAAGGACCAATGTTGCCATTTTCACATTTTCCAGGGACCAATTCTGCCAATTTTCAAAGTTGAAGGACCACTTTTGCAATTTTCTCAAACTTTTTATATTTTTTTCACCAAAGGACTAATTTTGACAACTTATGATTTTAAAAGGACCTTTGGTGATTTTCTTTGAAATTATGTGCTCGGGGGTTGTTTTGACAATTTTTGAAAGTTGGGGACTAAAGCGCAATTTTGCAAATTTGATATGTTTTTCATCGATTTTGATATTTTGCATTTAAAACACATAAAACAACGATTTGTGGGATTTTATCATTTTGATCGTTTACGAGTGTTTTCGGATGTTTTTGCGCTTTTATTGTACAAAAATGATGAGTATTTAGACACTCATCAAGCTTCAATACCATTTTTCTTTGTTTCATATAGTTCCCAACTCTCTTCCATTTCTCTCACTAGAACTTTCTCTCTGTTGGGATATGAAAGTGCTGAAGATATGAAAGTACTGTAAGCTGCAAAGTACTTGAGAAAGTCAAAGAGTCAAAGCTTGCTAAAGACAAAGTCAAAGTCTTGCCTCTGAAGTCAAAATCTTGCAAGAACAAAGAACTGTTATATTCGTTTATGGAAAGTATTGTAACTCTAGAATATTCTATGTTTAGATTACTTGTCGTACAAGGATACAAATTGTAAACCGACTAGGATATCCTTGAGCCTATAAAAGGACTCCTAGATTGGCATTAGAGGTGCGAGTCTATGAGTTTTAGAGTTCTGAATTCACAAGTTATTTAGTGTTTTAGAGAAGTTCGATAATCTTAGAGTTGTTTAGAGTATCGCATAATAAGCGATTTAGAGTTTATAATAAAAGTTATTCTTCTTAGCTTTGTTAAGTAAATTCCGCATACTTGATAAAGATTGCTCGGTGTTTCTTTGTTAATAACTTAGGATTTATCCGAGGTTATTAAACCTTAACAAGCTAGTTAAAGTTAGTTTGATTAAAGTATATCGATCCAACAAGTGGTATCGAGCTTGTGTGGAAACTCGACTAGGAAGAAACCCTATTTCAACAATATTCAAGATGTCAATGAAGTTGTTCCACCACCCTCAATCACCTCACTCGAAATTCCAATAATCAAGAAGGAGAATATGATCTACGGTGCATGAAGATGAGGCGTTATATTGCCATTACAGACCATGCTCTATGGATTGTAATTGTGAATGGAATGAAGTAGTTCGAACCCATTGATATTCTGGACAACCCAAAGCACCAAAGCCGGTCTTACCGGCAAAGACAACCCTAAGGAATCAAGAAAAGGCACTAAACATTCTCTTATCGCCATTCCGGATGGTCATCTTCTCAAATTTCATAATGCTAAAGATGCTAAGCGACTACGGGTGCTCTCAAGACCAGATTGGAGGAATGAAGCCTCTAAGAAGATGCACGAAATTTCTTTGACAACAGTTTGAAACTTTCATAGTATGTGAAAGAGAGTCTTGATCTTTGCATATGATAGGTTTCAAAATCTCCTCAACATGTTGGAGTTATACAAAGCGATATCGATTGAGGATGCTAATTTAAAGTTTCTAAGGAGTTTGCCATCTACATGGCATGTGATTGCTACAATGATCGAGGACAACAAGGTTTGGATGTCATGGACTTTGATGATCTCTATCATCAATGAAGGTGTATGAGCATGAGATGAGTGGTCAAACAAATTCCAAGTCTCACAATGTTGCTTTTCTATCATCGAAAAGAAGGCGTTACTTCCATCAAAATCTTGCTTCTCCTCAAATCTTGTTTCTCAAATCTTCTTTGTTTACACCCTCCTTCATATGTTCGTGAGGCCCACCACCTACCACTTTGCACTCGGATGAATTTGTGTGCTCCTTCTTTGCACAACAAGCGGTTTACATCACTTATGAAGAAGATCTAGCAGTTGAAGAAGATGCACTTGAAGAAATTGATATCGGTGGCAAGTTGCTATGATCCTTGCAAGGTTCAAAAAGTACATGAAGAAGGCGGCAAAAGCATTGATTTCAAACCAAAACAAGGAATAACTTTTGACAAATCCCAAATTGAATGCTTCAATTGTCAAAAGATGGTCACTTTGCAAGGAGTGCAGATTGCTAAGTATCAAGCAAACAGGACATCGAGAAGCCAAAACTTGAGCTCAAAAATTCCAATTCTTGAAACAAAGGCTTTGGTTGCTCAAGAGAAGTTATCGAAGTTGATTGGAGTGAAGAGTTTGATGATGAACGGTGACTTCTTGTATGGTAGCGATGGAAGATGTAGTTGAAGAAACAGTGGAAGCATTGACCGGAGCACTGCTTTACGATGAAGAACTGAACATCTTTGCTGGAATCGATGATGGCTTTGGAGGATTTGATTGGAGCAAAGAAAGTGAAGATGATCCTGTTCTTCTTGCAATGGTGGCTACTTCACCAACTCGATCTCCTATCTACGAGGTATGCTCAAACTGTTATGATTTTTATCATAAATTACTTAACAGATTATGTGATTGAAAGAGATAATTGTGTTAGGAGCTAGGTGCGAGGTAGGCGGTTATCAAATAACCCTAGAATCTATGGAAGCCAAAATTTTAGCACATGAAACTAATGAAGTAGCTTGGGCTGAAAAATATGAACAATAGGATTACCAATTAAAACTAAGTGAATGGAAATTAAACTGTAAAATTTCTGAAATTGAGAAATTGACTAAGGAAAGAGATGAATTGTTAGCTAGTTTGATGCCTGGAATGAATCTGGCTTGTCCCATATTGCTTATGTTGAAAAACAGAGAAGGGCTTACATTAGAACTGGCTTAGGATTTGAAATGGACTTTAGTAACATAGATGAAAACCAACCTAGTGATCAGCATGTAGGTAATTTTGAAGACATAACCACTAGTGATGATGAACTCATTAACTATGTAGATACATCTAGTAATGAGGGCTCAATAAGTGAACCACCTCCTTAGTATAAGAAAGATAATGGTTATCATGCTGTTCCTCATCCCACTGGCGTTCATCAACCCTCTAGGCCTGATGTTTCTCGTTTTGGAGTAGATAGTCTAGAGTTTAGGAAGAAGCTTGTTGCTCAATCTAGATCTGAAAAACCCAAAGAAGTCATTGAAAATAATGTTCAAAATAAGCGGTACCTTCAAATCAAATCTTGCTACACAAGCGATACCTTCGCAAAACCTTTTCAAAACAGTTCTACTAAACCTTTTGGGATAACTTTGGTCAAAACAGTTTTCATCATTCACCAAGAAGGCAAAATAATTTTGGGCATAGACATAGAAGAAATCACTTTGGAAGTATGGGTCAAAAGCTGTGTTTTGTGTGTTTCGATCCTACTCATTTAATCAAGGATTGTGAACATCATTCGAATACCTTAGCAAATTTCAAAACGAACGCCAATCACACACCTAGAGAGCACAAACCGTTTGGAATAATTCAAATAGGGTTAATCACGGAAAATTCACACGGATCATAGATACCCGCATCGGAAGACCTTTTCAAAACCTTGGGTATCTCACGGTACTTTCCAAAGTCTTTGCTCAAAACAAGGTTCTCATCACACTATTTGGAATAGGAATCCTAGGAGATCTCACTATCAACCTAGAAGGTATTACAATTCACATAGGGGATCTAGATCATAGGAACTATGTGTTAAACCAGAATGGGTTAAGAGAGAAGGTACTGCTAAGGGACACACAGTACTTTCAACAAAAAGTGAATCTGATGTTTTTGTGACACAAGAAAAAGCTAATAATCTTGTAAAAGAGATTTACGTTGAAAAACCAGAAAGTTTTGAAAATCCACATGCTAAAGATCAAAAGATAATTTTGGATCATCATTTGAAAGATAGTGGGAATTACATACTCAAAGAATTTGAGTTTGTAACTCACGAGGAACACAAGTCGATAATGGCTTGGGTTCCTAAAATCACTAACTCTTTTCTTTGTGTGCGGGGCAACCCGAAGAGGAGCTTAAAGATCATCTAATTGTAGATAGTGGTTGCTCACGGAAGTATGACGGAGACAAAGAAATCACATGCGATTTTAGAATTATTCTTGGAGGAAGAGTTGCATTTGGGAATGATCCCAATGGAGGAAAGATTTGGAAAGGAACTATCAAAGCGGGGCTTATCGACTTTGAGAATGTTAGATATGTGAAGGAGCTTAAATTCAACTTGTTATCGGTCTCTCAAATTTGTGATAAAAAGCATCTGTGTTATTCATCGACACGAATGTCTCATCCTTTCCTCGATTTTAAACTGTTGATGATGACATGGTAGTACTTAGAGTACCAAGGACAAATGATGTGTATAGTTTAGACATGAAGAGTCTACATTCTTATGGAAGAGCCACATGTTTGGTGGCTAAAGCAACATCTGAAGAGGCACATCAATGGCATAGAAGATTGGGCCATGTTAATTTCAAGAATATCAACAAACTGGTCAAAGCCAATCTAGTTAGAGGTTTACCTTCAAAGACATACAAGAATGATCAATCATGCTTGGCATGCAAGAAGGGTAAACAACACAAAGCTTCCTGCATGAAGCTTGAGGAGAGAACTATTAGAGAACCATTGGAGTTGTACATATGGATTTATTTGGACTGTCTCGTGGCAAGTTTAAATAAGAAAAAGTCTTGTTTAGTTGTTACGAGATGATTGCGATGAGATTCGATTAGGTTTTCTTTTTGGGTTTTAAGGATGATACTTTTGATGCTATTCGGACTCTCATAATAGCTCTTGAAAACCAATTGAGACTCAAGGTTAGAGGTATTAGATGTGATAATGGGCCGAATTCAAGAACAAGCTTATGGATGAATTTTGTGCAAATAACGGCATAAAGAGGGAGTTTAGTATTGCTAGAACACCACGGAAAAATGGTGTTGCGAGAGAGGAAGAATAGGACTTTAATTGAGCGGCAAGAACAATGCTAGCGATTCCCATCTACCTATTCAATTACGCGTGTCGTAAATCTGCTTGCTATGTACTATGAGTCTCGATCACCAAACCACAGATGAAGACACCCTATGAATTGGCGATGGGCAATAAACCCAACATTCGTTTTATGAAGCCTTTTGGATGTCCTCTCACTATTTTAAACACCATTGATAATGGGGAAGTTTATGGCAAGTCCGATGAAGGATACTTATTGGGTTATTGCACTAACGATGAAAGGCTTTAGAGTATACAACGAGTTACTAAGAAGATTCAAGATTGTCTTCATGTTGAGTTTTAGAAGATCAAGACAATGAGAAGGTAAAGGACACGATTGGATGTTTGATCTTAAGGTTTTAACTCCTTCAATGAATTATGTACATTAGAGAAGAAAATCAACACATGCACAATGGAGAAGATTTACAATATGTTGTTCATGGGTTCATATTAGATCGGATCTTGTTCACGATGAAGATCTGTTAGTCCAAAACAAAATCTTGATGTTCCCAAGCAAATCTTGATTCTCCAAAACAAAATCTTGTTGCACCACAATCCTCATTATCTGCGAGGATCAATATATTCAAGAGGAACTTAATCGGATGCTTCTTCAAGATGTATTAGCACATTCTTACATCGATGAACAAAGGAGAGCTTATGAAGAGGCAAAGAAGAAGAACAAGGCTATAGTACTCTCACAAGCTTTTGACGGTAGATTTTCGAACAACGTCTTGTTGCACCAGTTGACAAGATTTTAGATAATTTGCATGATCCTACAATGCGACTTAGAGGAAACAATTGATGAGTTTGTAGATGAAGGTATTTTCTCGATTCCAATGAAGATGTTGATTTAACTAACTTGGATGATACGTATGGAGTTCCACAGGTCTCAATATTAAGGATTCATAAGAATCATCCTCTTGATCAAATCATTGGTCCTTCTACTTACGGGTGATGACTAGACACACGACTAAGAGTTTTACTAAACCTCATAATGCTTTACTTAGCTTTGTCTACAAGCGAATAGATCGAATCATAAGGACCATCAAACACGCCTATTTACTTGTTTTATCTCTCAAGAGGAACCCAAGAACATTGCTCAAGCTTTGACTAAAGAAAGGCGGGTTGAAGCTATGCGGGAAGAACTTCTTCAATTTAAACTTCAAAAGTTTGGGTTTATGTGATCTTCGGATGGGAAGAGTTATTGGAACCGGATGGGTCTTGAGTGAAAAGAGATGAAAGAGGCAATGTTATCAAAAACAAGGCAAGGTTAGTAGCTCAAGGCTACTGAGACAAGAAGGTGTAGATTATGATGAAGTATTTGCTCACAGCAAGGATTGAGGCTATTAGAATATTTCTTGCTTTTGCTTCATACATGGGTTTTCGTGTTTACCAAATAGATGTCAAGAGTGCCTTTCTCTATGGAACTATTACGGAAGAGGTGTATGTTAAACAACCTCCGGTTTTGAAGATCCTAAACACCCAAACAAAGTCTACAAGGTGGTTAAGGCTCTTTATGGCCTTCATCAGCACCTAGAGCTTGGTATGAGAGGCTCTCTACATTCCTATTGCAACATGGATACAGAAGGGGAGCTATAGACAAGACTTTGTTTATCAAGAGAGACAAGAAGGATATCATGTTAGTGCAAGTCTATGTTGATGATATCATCTTTGGGGCTACCAAACAGTCCATGGTTAAGGAGTTTGAGCGGTGATGCGAAAAGAATTTCAAATGAGTTCAATGGGAGAGTTAACTTTCTTTTTGGGACTTGAGTTAGCGATCAAAGGAAGGAATTTTTATCGACCAAGACAAGTATGCTCGACATACTTAAGTTCAATTTGAAGATATGAAGAGCATTACTACACCTATTAAATCTATCAATTCATTGGGCAAAGATGAAGATGGATGACTGTTGAAGTCAAGTTATACAGATCAATGATTGGCTCTCTTATGTATCTTCTCGCTTCAAGGCACGATATCATGTTTGCGGTTTGTTTATGTGCAAGATATCAAGTCTCATCAAAGATTTCTCACATGAATGCGAAAGAGAATCTTCATTATTTAAAACAACAACCAAAGTTGGGGTTGTGGTATCCAAAAGTCACCTTTTCACTTAGAAGCTTTTTCGGATAGTGATTATGCAAGTGATAATTATGATAGAAGATCAACAAGCGGTGGATGCCAATATCTTGGAAGAAGATTAGTCTCTGGCAATGCAAGAAGCGGACAATTCGACAACATCATCTACGGAAGTTTGAATATGTGGTCTTTGTAAGTTGTGGACAAGTTTTGTGGATGCGAAATCAACTCTTGGACTATGGGTTCAATTTCAAAATACTCCTATCAATATTGATAATAAGAGTACCATTTGTATTGTGAAGAATCCAGTTTATCATTCCAAGACCAAGCACATTCGATTAGGCATCACTTTATCGAGATTGCTATGAGCACGACTCATTAATGTTGTTAAGGTTCACACAGATGACAATGTGGGCGACTTACTCACCAAAGGCTTTGATGTTTCAAGATTCAATCACTTGGTGGTGAGTATTGGCATGATTAACTCTTGAGCTACATTTGAGGGAGGACTATAAGGTGTTATTATAGTCCTATGCATTGCTTAAGGGAGGATATTTGTGTATACTTAGTTTATCTGAAGCATTTGGAAAATCTTTGTTTTTCACAGAAATCTTGCTGGAAATCTTGCATCGTTGAAGTGATCATGGTTTGATGTGTTTGTGAAATCCTATATCTTACAGGGTGATCTTTGGACTCTTTAATGTTTATGACTTCATCATTTAAAGGTTCTTCTTCTTCATTTATCTTTTTCTTTATTACTATAGCTTCAATTTCTACAATCTCGTCATCGACAAGAGGTGGAGAGGGTTTGGGTGGACTTTCATCAAATTTTATATTTAATGACTCTTCTACCTTCATTGTTTCTTTGTTTAATATGACGTAAGCTTTGCTATTTGGAGAGTAACCTAGAAAGATACATTCGGTTGATTTAGGATCAAATTTTGTAAGCTAATCTTTAGTGTTAAGAATAAAACATTTTCTTCCAAAGACTCTAAAGTGATTTAATGTAGGCTTTTTGCCTCGGAGTAACTCATATGGAGTTTTACCTAAGATTGGTCTAATTAAG
The DNA here is from genome assembly GCA_022545495.1 of Chrysanthemum lavandulifolium. Classification (NCBI taxonomy): domain Eukaryota; kingdom Viridiplantae; phylum Streptophyta; class Magnoliopsida; order Asterales; family Asteraceae; genus Chrysanthemum; species Chrysanthemum lavandulifolium. The sequence continues at coordinate 125,020,286 of CM040241.1, read as the reverse complement.
ACTCGATTGAGTATGTACGTTGAAACACCAAAAATTTTGAGGTATGGATTGTTCATTAAGCATGGTTCGACTCATTTCTTTTAGGATTCTATTCTTTCTTTCTACTACCCCATTAGATTGTGGAGTGCGTGGAGCCGAGAAGTTGTGAGTAATACCATTAGCGTCACAAAAGGCTCCAAATTACACTTCATTATCGAATTCTCTACCATGATCCGTCCTAATAGACACTATAGGACTTCCTAGTAGTCTTTGGATCTTTTTGCTTAATATTTCAAAATAATTAAAGGTTTCTGTTTTGTTCTTTAAGAATTTTGTCCATGTATACCTAGAATAATCATCCACTATGACCAAAGTGTAGTAGTTGCCTCCATAACTTTGGATAGCGGATGGACCAAATAAATCCATATGTAGTAATTCTAGACACTTAGTTGTAGACACCATGTCTTTAGCTTTATGACTAGAATGAACTTGTTTTCCTACATTACAAGCATCACAAAATTGATGTTCATATTTTAACTTAGGTAGATCTCTTACTAGATCTTTGGATGATAGCGATTGAAGAAGTCGCATATTGGCATGACCCAATCTTTGATGCCATAAGGTCGAAGTATCATCCATAAAGGTAAGACATAGTTTGTCTTTAGGTTCATTACCAATTTTAATGACATAGACTCCATGTTTCCTAATTCCTCTGCCTATGGTTATGCCATTTGTAGGACCTCTATGATATCAACCTTATCATGAAATACCCACGTTAACCACAGTTAAGCGTAGAACTCGTGAAGCCCAAACACAAACAAAGCGTAGAAATAAGATGAGAAAGATGGTGACTTGAATGATATAAAGATCGTGTATATGTGAGATAAAGATGAACACAATAAAGTTGTATATTCCAAAGGAAAAACACACACACACACACTTTCAAGCACACCCCTCAAATGACCATTTGAGGGGTATTTATAGGTGGAATACATGAAAACCTGTAGGATCGTTATTTTATTGTTTTGATGATTCGGGTGGTCTTGGATGATCAAAATACATGTTTCCCATAGTTAGAGAGTTAGTAGAGAGGGAGGGTGTTCTTGCTAGAGGTTTACACAAATGGAATATTAGATTAAAGAGAAGAGCACCACCCTTCCATGGATGGAAGGGTATTTATAGTTACATGAAATACGACCTCCTATCGGCTGTGGATCGTGCATACAAATTGGTAAAGACCCGTCCTTCCTCCACGGTGTTGCTCTAAACTAAACTACGCTACAAACTAACTAATAAGCTGCTAAATAACGTAACTAATGACAAATCTACGAGCTAACTTATGCTAGATAATATTTGGGGTGACCGACTCTTCACTATGGAATTTTCTAATTCCTAACAATCTCCCAAGGAGGTCACCCCATGTTTACATTTGAATCCTAGCATTCTATTCTTGTCTTTGTTCTTGAGCTCAGACTTCAATTCTTCATTTCAACAATCTTTGTGCAATAGCATTGATTCTTCAAAGTCCGCACCGATTTGTACTTTTAGTGGAGGCCTTTAACTGATCCACATCTTTGATGATCTTGAGCTTTCATTGAGATCATCACCACGATAAATCTCGGATCACCCTTTGTTGTGTTGCCATCATGTGATGTTGTGACTTTCGGACCGACATGCTCACACTTGTCGGATCATGACATCTTTCCATCGAGTAGCGGAAGCTTTCTTTGGTTCATGATATTTGCGCAGTAGCGAAGCATAGTATAAAATATCGAACACTCGTTATGTAGATATGCACCGGTCATGATTTCTTCAATTAAGTGTGGATGTTGTGAGCATGCGGCTTTGGATTGACTCTCGATTACGATCACCGCAACCGTCAAATGTACCGCAAACAATGCAGTTAGCAATAAAACACACGAAGTGTCTTTGATCACTTCGTTGAATTGAGGTACACGGCCCACGGTTCCCGTTGATCGAGATAAATACTTTGTGATCGGTAGATTCCTAAGAATCTCCTTGACGGGGTTTCGCACTGTTCTAGGCATGTTCTCAAACCGTAACGTCTCAAAGAAGACAACACGGTGAGTGAACCGGTAATTGAGATTCACCGATTGTTGAAAATGATTGGAAAACAACCGTGTATTGCTTGAAAAAGAGTTTTGCAATATGACGAAGGTTTTATGAGAAAGATCAATTTTCAATCAAAATACTTTTGTATTTGAAAAGAGTACACATTCAATGTGCTAGATAAAGAAGAGATTCGCACATTGAACGGTTTTCCAAAAGTATTTTTTCAATCGAGATACTTTTGTGTTTGAAAACATGAATACACATTCGATGTGCTAGAAAATAAGATTTGCACGTCGAACGGTTTTTCCAAAAGTATTCGTCAATTCCATTCTCGACAAAGGTTGATTCAAGTGAATCGCCCATTGTTTCTATCCGGTTGTCACAAGCTTGATCTTATGAAAGATCTCACATGCCACCTACCAAGAGCTTGTTTGATGTTGGCTCTAGAAGGATTTCCATCTTCATCGTGAATACTTTACATACCACTCGGATGTTCTGGCAAAACCACAAGGATAATGCGTGGGACTCTCAATATATTCTTACTTTCCACATTGTGTGAAACAAGTTTTCATTAATTTTGTGTCCTAATGAGATATTGTGGATGATCTCTTGGCTCTAGACTCAATAGTGCACTTTTGGTTCTGTCTTGGGAGACTGGGGAGGGTCTCCTCTTCAATATCAACAATCGCTAAGAGAAAGTCGATAGATTATGTCGGTTCCCGTGAGAATGAAACAAGCCCTTTTAAGAGAACTTGAGTGGCTTGGGAAGTTTAGTCTGATGCATCATGGGTCCATGATGTCTTGTCTTCAATACCGGTGTTACCTTAGTAACCACCAGAGCATATGTATTGAACCCGGTTTCGCCCTAAGGTTGAAATGATGGAGGCTATTTTTTCACCCTTTTCACATTCGGTTCTTTTCATTCTTCAACCCCTTGATGCTTACCGAGACTTCATAACTAGAACCTTGTTGGGTTTATTCCATTACTAGCTACTGCCTCATCCGCACTCTTCCCATTTCTCATTTTCTCCTTTTTTCATCATACCTAAGGACTTCGATACTATCTAGTGAATTGTCCCTGGGTAGATCCCTCCGGTTCTGGCAGGATCGTGGGAACTAATACTTAACCTAACCATCCTTATAACTCCATGCATAAAGTAAAATGGTCAGTCTTTTGGTACAGTTCATTCTTCCTTGAAACCAATTGAAAAATCATTTGGAAAAACAATCAAGGTACTTGTGATACGAGATCAAAGCATTTTGTACCTTAATAGTTCTGATCATTTAAAAAACCTCCCCCTCAACATGTGCATATGATTTAGAAATTGTTTATCACATGGAGGCAAGAGGACTTTGAAATATATCACTTGTGCCCTTATTGATGAACAACAAGCGATGTCATGTCAAGTGTTCCTATGAGATCTTTTGATGAATCTCGTGGCTCTAGACTCGATTAGTGCATTTTGGTTTTCCTGAGCGGAGACTAGGGAGAGGGTCTCCTTCTTCAATACCAACGATCTCTAAGAGAAAGTCGATAGATTATGTAGGGTTCGGTGAGAATGAAACGAATCCCTTTTGAGAGGAATTGAGTGGCTAGAAGGTTTAGTGCAAGGCGTCCTTTGGGTCCATGACGTCTTTGTCTTCAATACCAATGTCATCTTAGTGACAACCAAGAGCAGATGAGTTGAACCGGTTTACGCCCTAAGGTTGAATATGGAGGGCTATTTCTTTTCACCGCTTTTACTTTTCTTTTAATTCTTCAACCCTTCTTTCTCCTTTCTCACATTACTCCTTTTTTCAATCATTCCTAAGGACTTCTAATACTAACTATTTGTGATGTCCTTGGGTAGATCCCTCCGGCTCTAGCAGATCATAGGACGGATTTACCTATCCTTAGTCACCTTATAACTCCATGACTGTCCTATTGTTGCCATAAAACCATTTCTTGAAAATCTCTCAAAGTGTTTATGATAGAAAACATGTTTGCAACACTCCGTGAGTTTTATATTTTTAGAAACACTCCCCTTCACATGTGCTTATATGTTTTGACAATCGCACATAGAGGGTAGAGTTCGCACTTTTGAATTGATCGACTTTAAATGAACAAGACCGATTCGAGACACGTTTACATCACTAGAGAACTAGCTTGAAATTATTACCCGTCTGGTCAAGTCCATAGAAAGTTTCTCGAGATGGTACATGATTCCTCGTCAATTCATTGGTTTCAACTGAGTCGAGCTCATTTTGAGATTCAAACAATGATCATTAAACTTTTTGATCACATTTTAATCACGTCTCCTCCCCCTCAAAAATAGCATATTTGTGATATTTTTGAAATCAACGGATTAAACAACATTTTAGAATCTTTTGGGGAGACAAACGGTTTTGATTTAAGCATGAATTTGGAACATTTAGGTTTTATACTCCCTCTTTAATAAAGCATAATCAATTAAAGGGTTTTAGAGGGAGTTATCTTGAGCACAAAATATTTTGAAAGATTTTGAAAATATTTTTGAACAATCTTGAAAAGGTGCTCAAGATGATGATGATTTCTCACCATTTTTAAATGTAGTGTACTGAAGTGTACACTTGATTTTTCTTTAAAAGCACGAGTTTTGATTTGAAAAATAATCAAAAGTCATCATTTCGGTCCGGGTTTCGTACTGATGTATACGAAAGCCATTTTATTAAGAAATTTTGAGAAACGACATGTTTTTGGAAAACATTTAAAGAACTCTCGCTCAAGCATCTGTACATGCCCGTATCATTGTTGAATGACATTTCTAGTAACGTACAGAATATCGAATATACGAGAGACATGTCGTGAGAAGAATATTTTTTGATTTTTGATTTTCTATTGTTTTGTATTTTGAAAGATTTTATATTTTATATTTTGCTTTTGTTGGTTTTCAAATTTTGTATTTTGGTTTTCAAAAATATTTACAAAGAAGCTATTTGGAAAATCATTTTCAAGAAGATTCGAAAGACGTTCTAACTCCTCGGGGTTAGGCTTCGCATTCAATTGGTCGAACTAAATAGTCAAACCTTTCTTTTGGAAGGGCTTTAGTTAATAGATCGGCGAGTTGGTAATCGATCTTCACGAAGAATAATTCAACAAGCACCATTTTCGACTCTTTGATGAATTGATAGCGGACTCGATATGCTTAGTCTTTGAGTGATGAACAGATTGCATGATATGGCTATGGCACTTTTCGAGTCACAATACATAGGTATTTTATCGAAAGTAAAGCCATAATCGTGAGTTGTGTTCTCATCCATAGAACTTGAGCACAACACGCAGATAGAGATACATACTCGACTTCGCCGTTGACAGTCAAAGGCAATCTTGTTTCTTTGAAGACCACCGACTAACTTTTCACCCAAAATTGTGCTCCTCCGGATGTACTTTTTGTAACTTGATCACCGCGTGGTCCGCATCCGAAAAGGCATTAGATCAAATCCGAATTCCTTCGGATACCAAAGTCCTATGTGAATGGATGTCTTCAGTACCAAAAGATCCGTTTAACCTCTTTGAGGTGCGGTCGTAGGCTTTGCACGAAACCGTGCTAATAAGCAAACAAAGAAATGAATATCCGTCGACTAGCGAGAAGATACATGAGAGAACCAATCATGCTCGATATTTCTTCGGATCAATAGGTTTCCCAAACAAATCGGCTCCAATTTTTGGTGAAGTTACCATTGGTGTTCCGACCGAGTCACAATTATCCATACCATGATTTTTCAAAATCTCGCTTGTATATTTAGCTTGATTTATAAAAATTCCACGAGGGACGATGTATTTGTAAACCAAGAAAGAATTTTAGTTCCCCATCATGGACATTTCAAATTTGCTTTTCATGAGATTTTCAAGATGTTTTGAAAGATTCGGATTAGTGGACCCAAAGATGATGTCGTCCACGTAAGTCCGAACAATCAAAATGTCGTTTTTGCATTTTTGTGTAAACAAGGTAGGATCAACTGTTCCTTTGGTGAATTTGTTTTGGATAAGGAAAGAGGATCGTCATACCACGCCTCGAGCTTGCTTTAAACCATAGATTGCCTTTTGAGTTTTTAGACGTAGTCTGATGTTCCAAGTCGATGAAGCCTTCCGTCGACTCACGACACTTCTTCTTTCGAGTTCCATTCAAGAATGCGGTCTTAATGTCCATCCGATAAACCGTGATGTTTTGTGAGTCGATATGCTAAGAATATCCTGGACCGCTTCAAGTCTAGCTACCGGCGAATGACTCTTCAAAGTCTATCCCTTCCTCTTCTCGTATCCTTTGGCCACAAGACGAGCTTTGTTGCAATTACGTCATCTCTTCATCCCTTTTGTTCTTCCATAACCATTTGAGATCAATGACGTGAATGTCAATTGGTCTTGGAACCATTTCCCAAGAGTCATGAAGACGGTATTGGAGAAGTTCCTCCCGCATCGCTTCTATCCATGCGGTTCGCCATTGCCTCGCGAATGTTCTTTGGCTCGATATTGCTAATTGAGCAAAGGTAAATGCACAAGTCGCAATCGGTGGCAAGTTGACGCCTCGCCCCGAATTGGCCTTGAAGGTTCACCAATAACTTGTTCAATTGGGTGGTCTTTTGTCCACTTCGAGCGCGTAAGGATACCGTTGGTTAAACGTATGCGAGTTAGATGGTTCTCGTAAGCATGAAGAAGATTCACCGATTACGTAGCAAACGGGTTTTCAAATAATTCTTCATCTAACGTTGCATCGCTTTTGGTTTTGGTTTTGCTCATCAACCGCGGTAGAACGGGTGCAATAGTCAGAGTTGATGTAGATGATGTAGATGGAGTTGGTGCATTGGTTTCGACCGTAGTAGATGCATCTTCATTGGTGGTGGAGGATGATTTTGAGCGGGTGCGGTGGAATGATGGTTTGATGCATTTGTCGAAGTTCCACCATAGTATTCATCGAACATTAACTCAAGAAATTCTCCCATTCTTGTTCTTTAGGATTATCAAATGAAGTTGATTGAGCTCTTTGAGGTACGAGTCCCGAATCGATGTGTCCAAAAGTTTGTTGGTTTAGTGCGGGTTCTAGAGCGAGTCTCTCGGAAGCCATATGTGAAAGTTCATGAAACTTCACATTCATCGCTCCATGATCCTCCTAGTTCTCCTATTATACACCACGAATGCCCTCGAGTTATCCGAATATCCAATGAAGATTCCAATATCACCTTTGCTTTCGCTTTTCCAAGATCTTCTCATCATTCGTAGGATAGCACAAAGCGCCAAACAAGTGAAAGTAAGAGATATCGGGTTTTCGTTGTTCACAAGCTCATACGGGTTTTATTGAATCTAGGATGGATTAGGGATCGGTTCGAGTGAAACAAGCGTGGCAACAAAGATCGACCCAAAGAAATAACGTGCACCGAATAAATTAGCATTGTCTGCGAGCTTCCACAAGAGTTCTATTTCTTCTTTCAACTACCCATTCTTTGTGGAGTTCTAACAAGCGATGTCCGATGTGTGATTCCAACATCTTCAAAATAGGTTCTTAACTCACGATTAGTGAATTCTCTGTCGTTGTCTGCTCGTACAACCCTTATCGGAGTTTGAAGAAGTACTTGAATACGCTTCTGAAAGGTGATGATGATGCACGGTGCTTCGCCTTTTATCTCGAAACTTAACCCATGTATATCTCGAATAATCATCGACGATAACAAGAATATACTTTTTCCGTTAATGCTTTCAACTCTCATTGGGCCACATAAGTCCATGTGCAACATATGCAACTTTGCTTCCGAACTAGGTACGGACGGGTTTATATGATGCTCTTTTGCTTTTTCCTTGTTCGCATGATGGACATAAGTGATCCTTGGTGTATTTGAACTTTGGAAGTCCATTGGCGATGTTGTCTTTGGCAAGATTGTTGATGGTGTCAAATTGAGATGGGATAACCTTCGTGCCACAACCAGGATCGAGTTCCGATGCTCGTGTCATAAGACATATTGGTGATGAAGAGGCCATTTGATTGATGTCGATAGCATACAAGTTTGTATCACGATTCCCGTTAAGAGATCGCCCATCCAAGTTTCTAACGAAGCAAGCATTTTCCTAAAGCAACCTCTAAATCGCATCACGGCGCCTGATCGAAAACAAATTGTGTCCCAACCCTTCGACATAGTAAACCCGAGAGATCAAATAATTTCCAAAAGGTAGATCTCCATAACCCATGATAGTCGCTACATGATCATTTCAAACGCATTTGGTTCCATGAATTTCGCACCAAATTGATAAGCGACTTGATTCGGTCATGTGCTTGAGCAACCCGAGTCGACGATCCAAAGACATATTTCGATAACTCGCCAATAATGTAAGAAGAAGATTTTGGAAACCGTTTGATTTTGGTTCCTTTGGGTTAGAGGTAAAATCCGATCACACTCATAGAAGTTATCTATTGGTAAGACAGTGCATCACTTATTCTACCATTCTCGAGTGTGAAAGTTCTACTTGTGGGTTTCAAATGTCATCCCTAAAGTAGACATTATGCTCCCTATCGGTGAGTGTAAAGCCTAAGTCTCATGACTAGTCTTCCTATTCGTTTAGCATAAGTTCTTTTGGGAACATTCTTCTTAACAGCTTAACAATCTCATTCTTCGAAACACAATCATCATGAACATTAGTTAAAGATTTCTTGCCAGTTAAACAAACAGATTCATTAAACTTAGCAGAGTTCATAGGTTCAGTACATTCAGATGAAATGTCTTTCTTATTCAAAAACGGTAAATTCCTAGGGTTTTCTTCTACTTTCTTCTCTTTATTCAAGCTACTACTCCTAGAGGCATGCGAGACTCTATTGTTCCTTGTATTGCTCTTAGGCTTTAGTCTGCTGCTCCTAGAGGTGCTTTCTAGTCCTGTAGAAGGTGAGGCACACGCATTAGGATGCACATTATTATGAAGGAGGTGGTTTCACTTTCCTAGTCTCTTTAGAGTGCTTTTCTAAACTTATGTCGTTTGTTCCATATGTTTTAGATGTGGAGGCGGGCGCATTAGTGGTACTCATCTTAAAAAGGCCGGGAGCTAAAACTTTTGGTTTCTCTATAACCGCTTTTCCCTTATCAACATTTTGTTTAGGTAGGCGGGTGGAGTACCGGTTTTGATGAAACTTTTTCTCATTGACTATTGGAGGAGGCATAGAAATGTACATTTTGGTTTGAAAACCGGTTTGGGAACATTTGCTTTCTCCGCATCAATGGTTTTTAATCACAGCTTTCCACTACCTTTCCTTTTTGACTTTCCACCGAGCCCTCAAAAGATCATTTTTCGCTTTCATGTCATTGTAGGCACGCTCATCGACGCTTTGTCATACTTGCATTCCTTAGTTTTGCGATCAAGTTGTTTAAAATATGAGACATTTTCTTTTCAAGTTTCATAAGAGCTTTTTCATATTTTGAAACAATTTCGAGGTCTCGACTGGAGTATTTCATGATCTTCAATAGAATATGTTTGCAAAATGATGGACATAATATCGATGAGTCGAACATCTTCAAGAGAGAATCATTTAAATTTTCCAAAACTTTGATGTGTTCAACACTTTCATTAGCTTGCTTTACCAAGGATTTATGGTCCTTGACAAAGTCGGTTGTTTCTTTCAAAAGGCTTGTTCAAAATGGATTACCCTTGAGTTGATGTTAGTCACCGAGGGGCAATTTGAGTTTCAAAAACTTTTCATTCAATATCAAAACTATTAAACCGTATGTTTGTTGTAATATTGGTTTTAGTTTTAATGGTCTCTTGAAGATCTGCAATTCTAGTTTTCACATTTTCCAAAATACTTCTCGCATCACTTGTGTTAAAAGGATTGTTTGAAGACATTTGTTCAATGTTCGAAAGAGAATTTGAGACAACAACTAGTTTTGAAACTGATTTTGAAACTGGGGTTGACACTTTGTTTGAAACACTTGGTTTGGTGGAAAACGTTGATTGAGAAACAAACGAAATACCATTAATTTGGTTCCATTTATTATAATCAATAGGTTTGATTTCCGGATGTTTTTGTTTCATTTTTGATCTACTCTCCTCAGATAGTTCCAACGTTTCAAGAGGATCATGCACAATTATAGGTTCATGCAAAGGTTTTCCATTGTTCAACACATTCCGTTCTTTCTGAGCTTTCTTGAGGAACGAAGGAGGTGAGTTACCAAGAGCCATTTTGTGAGTAGTATGAAAAGTCGGATTTACTTGATTAGAAAGCATCTTGTTTGTCTTAGTGGAATGACCCGTTGTAAGAAGTAAATTATCCAATTTTTGATAGTTTCATTTTTATCCGAATTTCATCAAGAAGAGAATCTTCTCGTTTTGAAAATCGTGATCAACTGCTTTCTTCTCTTTTCAAGTTCGAAAATGTTGCTTTTTGTTTAGAAAGTTGGTTGTTTAGATCGAAATTTCCTTGTTTAAAGATTTTATTTTCAAGTTCAAATTCACATCAAGTGTGTCATACTTGAGTTGCAATTGTTTTCTCTTAAAATGAATCTCGATAACCAATTTCTAATTCGGACATTTTGTTTGTATGAAATTCATAGGCTTTGGCGTGCTCCTTGTAACTCTCAAGCTCGGCCGGTCAATTTCTTATTCATGCCTTAACTTCGCGATTGACCATACTCACTTTTTCAATTTCAATGCCACGCTTATTGATTAATGATTCAAAATAAGCACGTGTTTCCTCATCGGTCTCGAGATTTTGTGCCACACGCCTCCACTAGGATCCACATCCGAGTTTCGAGTTAGTATTGCTACAACTCGGATTGTCCGTATGTATCATAAGTAGGTGTTGGCGCCACGAATGTTGTTCGTCATGAGTAAACACATCAAATATGACATTGTTATAGCATGGATCAATGATTGGTACCTCGATACGGCGTTGGCGTCATAGACATGAGGTGCTTCCGAGTCGAGTCGTGCTTAGTCTCCGAAGATTTGCCATGAAGATGCGTTCGCGTTGATTTCCTCGAGGTCTTCCAAATCATCCATAATAGCCATAAAGTCATGTTCCTCGAGACTCAACCGAAATCCAGCGCGTTCCTTGTGTACCAACAGATAGTTTTCAAGATACTCAAGATCGTTCTTGTGCGGCTTAGTAGGACAATTCCTTGCCATGTGACCCATTCCTTGACAGTTATAACACTTAATCGATTACCACGATTCACATTTCCATGATTCCCAACGATCGAGCTGCAACATTCCGATTCTGATTACCAACGCTCTATTCCCAACATTTTGTCTCATCCGACACTTCGATTCGAACCGCTTTGATTACCCATGCAAAATCCAAGAGCATATCCTCGCCGATTCCCAATAACTCCAACCATTTGTCCTTGATGACCCATATTCACTCCGGTCGTGCAACTTGCTCGCTTCGATTTTTGATGAAATCCGTTGGTTGTTGTTAGTTGGTGTGGAATAGCGACCTCGAATGCTTTACCCAATAAAGAGAATACTTGAGCCAAAGCTTCTTGGTTCCATTTCAAGATCGGTGATTCCTTGTTCCCAGTAATGTTGTTGTTCAGGTGGATAGTTTTGTTGTTGTGGTTGTGGAATGTATTGCTGCAAATTGTTGTTGTTGGAAGATGATGAAGCTTGTTGTTGTGTATTCACCGAAGGTTGAGTCTTTGCAATAAGTGCCAATGGATCATGATTCTTTGCTAATCTTTCTTGCTCGACTTCATTCGCTTGACTTGGTTTTGTTTCGTAAAATCGTTTAGTTGATCAAAGTTCACCGATGAAGGTCTTTTGTTTGGTTGACAATAGTGACATATCGTCCCCATTCTTCGGAAGATTGTTCAGAACTTGATGTTTTGAACGATAGTTCGGGTGTCAACTTGTTTCGATTAGCTCATTCATCAAAGTGCAAAACCTTCCATAGTAGGATTCAATGGATTCTCACGGAGTAGAAGTAAACTTTTCCCATTCGGTTAGCGACTTGTTTTCCATGTCTTGTTGACCAATTTCGGTTCCATGACAAAGCCGTCTAACACGTTCTCACATATCGAGCGGTTTCACAATTGTCTACCGCAAAGAAAGATGTCTATTGGTAAACCCAGTTGGATAATATGAATTGCCATGTCATCTGCTTCGACTTGTTTCGATCCTCCGCCGTGTATTGATTCGTATTGAAGATGAGAAGATGGTGGGACGGGAGGTGTTGCATCTGCATTTCGGTACATGAACTTGTCGAGGTGGAAGGGTCCATCTGAATGGATTTAATCATGAGTTTCCCATTAGGTTTGGTCTTGATGTAGCGGAGCATTCGACTTGTCCATTGAAGATAACCACCTATTGCCAACATAGGAGGTCGGTTTAAACCCACCGCATGAATGTCTTGTTGAGTTGCCATTGATGAAGGTATGATCGATAAAGTTGATGTAGGATCGATTCAACGATAAAGGAGTTGTGGTTGACGAAGATTAAGCTTGGTTGAGGTGTTTCGAAAGTCGTATCAGAACCTTGGTTCTTAAAAATTTCGCCCAAAATTTGAAATTCACTATAAAAATCAATTCTAAGGTCGTATGAAAATTTGAGTTATGACAATTTTGACGCCAAATTTGAGCCAAAGAATTTGAATATTAGGCCCAAATATTTGAATTTTTGATAAAAATTTTCACAGTTAAACCAAAATTTGAATTTCGCGTAAAAATTGAACGTTTAGTCTCCTCAAAAATTAATTTTTTAAAAAAAAAAAAAAAAAACCTTTATGCGTAGTAAGAGCTTAGGCGAGAAACACGAGTTACAGTAGACGATGCTTAGGCGTAGGATCTTATGCATAGGAAGCTTAGGCGTAGGATTCCTCGGTAGTGTAAATGATCTTCACGCGTAACTTTAAGCTTATCGTGAGACAAAAAGTTACTCGTAAACCTTACGCGTAATTGTGAAGTTATGCGTAGAGTTACTCGTAAGCTTTTAGCTTATCGTAAACTATGGTTAAGAACCAAAAATCCTTTACACCGTCACGGCGTAAAAGATATCCACAAGTCGAAGTGTTCCACACACTTATCCAAGTGAGGAAGCATCGAGTAACCGTTATAGCTCAAGATTCTTCACCAAATGTTATGCGAGAAAACTAGGGTTTTGACTTTTGACTTCTACGCCGTAAGAAATTTCCAACGATTCAAATGATTTATTTTGCACGATAGCCTTAAAAACACTCGAATAACCCACAAATTTTGACCTTTTCACCCAAAGTGCTTAGAAAAGTTACAGTAGAAATGACCAACGAACCAAAAAACGAGTTCAAAATGAAGAAAAACACGTAAAGCTTGAACTTTTGCAAAAACTGAAACTTTAGCACCAAATAAACCTTAAACCACAAGAATCTTGAATTTTTGAGTGCAAAAATTAAAGCTTTAAGCGTGACAACTATGTAAAACGAGAGCCTTTACGCGTAACCCTTCAAAACAAACACAAACACTCCTAAACCATTGTTAGGCGATTGATACCAATTGTAGGACCTCTACGATATCAACCTTATCACTTTACCAAGCAAACCCAACACACGTAACCCAAGTTACGCATATAAACCGTGAAACACAAACACAAACAAAGCGTAGAAATAAGATGAGAAAGATGGTGACTTGATGTTATATTCGTGTATGTGAGAGGATAAAGATAAACATAATATGTTGTATATTCCAAAGGAAAAACACACACACACTCACTTTCAAGCACACCCCTCAAATGACCATTTGAGGGGTATTTATAGGTGGAATACATGAAAACCTAAAAGGCTTTCCTTTGGGCCTCGTTGGACTTGGATTGGGCTTGGGGTACTTAAGCTTATAAACGGCTAACATACCCTAAAGTTTAACCAATTAGATTAGCCCAATCCACGAGCCCGTTGACTATTCTATCACGATATCTAACACACTTTACAAAGTTCCTAATCGTGAATGACCATCACTTCTAATAAAACTATTAAGGCTAACACCATTTTTAATATCTTACTATCGGTTTCGGTAAAAGTACATTGCACTTTTTATCACATATTTGTCCTATACTTAAGAGGTTAAAGTTTAGGTTTTCATTGACACACATCGTTAATGGTTAGAGATTTGTTAGAAATCGCACCTTTACCGATGATTCTACTTTTGCTATTTCCAAACACCACATTACCTCCATTGAAGGATTCATATGTGGAGAATAGATCTTTATTGCCGGTCATGCGCCTCGTGCACCCGCTATCCTTGACCCATTCATCCGGGTCTAGGTCCACCTTTAACACACCTAAGAAAATAATAAACTCAAAGTTTGGTCCCCATTTGTTCATGGGTCCATTAGTGTTAAACATTCCATTCATGTTAGACATGTACGGATAAGGTGAGTATGCATTCCATGGAGCAAAGTTTTGACAAGAAAAACCATTTTGCATATTTGAGTTCCATCCCATTTGATGGTTACTTCTAGGATAAACGTTATTAGGTCTCCTAGATGGATTATGTTGTGAAAAAGATGGAGCTTTGTTTCTTGCAAAAGTAGGATTATATTTTGGAGGTAGTTGTCAAGTGGTGACATGAGTTGGTTTCTTCCTATTAACGATAACAAACACGCTTCTAGATGAAGAAGCTACGTTATTACCATTGTTTGCTACAGTTGACCCACGGATCCCCGGCTTAACACTAGCGGTTCCTTTTGATGGGATCTCGGGATCCGCCACAACAATGGCTGGTTTTTATAGTGCCTTAACAAACTATGTTTCTTTGTTTTCACTAGTTGATGGATCAAGTTGTTGAATACCTAAACCTTTTTGGTTTTTGCCGGTTTTAACACTATCTAATATCATATCTAAAGTATTCGTACTCATTCTAGCAATTTTAGAATCTAGTTTATCAACTAGTGTTTGAAGTTGAATGCAAAGTTCACATTCACCACTTGCTATTTTACCCTTTTCTAAACGTTTTAGTTTTTCTTTAACTTCTATGACTTCTTTATCTAAACGTTGCTTTTGACTTTTTAAAGGCTTGTTTTTGTTAATTATTTTTAAGCTAATATTGCATAATTTGTCATTTTCATTATGCAATGAGTCGTCATCAAGTGATGAACTACTATAGTATTCGTGACATACCTCGTCATTTGCCATGAGACAAATTTCTTTGTCCTCCTCGTCGCTCATTCCCCACGTGCCGCTCACGAACGCCTTTTGATCATCCCGTTTGAGACACTTACTAATAAAGTGGTTTGGGTCCCCACATTTAAAGCAAGTACGATCATCTTTTGGCTTCTCGTCCTCTTTGCTTTTCCGAAATCCTTTCTTATCGTCATACGGTTGTTTGACGTATCTTCCTTTCTTCTAAAGAACTTTTAAAGTCCCTTACCGCCATAGCGTACTCTCGTCGTCACTACTCAAGAGGAGTTCTCTTCATCGCTTGAAGCCTTTTTGGCTTTAAGGCAAGAGATTTGTGTTTCTTTCACCTTTGAGGCTTTGGAGTCTTTAGCAGGACAAGCTCATAGACTTTTAAGTTGCCTATGAGTTCATCAAGGGTGAGGATTGTCAAATCTTTGACTCTTCGATCTCCGTCACCTTGGATCTCCACTTAGATGGAAGTGCCTTAGATATCTCCTAACATGGTTACGACTAGAAAAGATTCATCAGTGCTTGTAAAGTTGTAATAATAGTATTGAAATTAGCAAATGAATAATCTATAGTTTCTCATCCGATATTGAAAATTGTTCATATTGTTGAACAAACAAATCAATTTTATTATTTTTAACTTGTTGGGTAACTTGATGAGTTACAACTAAAGAATTCCAAATTTCTTTAGAGGTTTTAAGCATAGAAATTCTTTCGAATTCCTTTTTCGGTAAAGCATTATATAAAACTATTTTAGCTTCACTATTTTTAAAAAGGTTTTTCTTCATTTCATCATTTAGTTTATCATGAGGTATGTTAACTAAATTTCCTTTATCATCTTTTGAGGTAGCCTCAAAATCGCTTTCAACAATAATGTACCAAAGATCAATATCTTTAGACTTCACATACGTTTGAATCTATTTTCCAATATATAAAACCATTAGTTTCAAGTAGTGGTGGTCGTTGCATAGATTGCCCTTCCTTATAATTTTCGAACCCATAGTGATCAAAAGTTTTTAAAATACAATTTTACTTTAAAACTTTTATAAACTTAGCTCTTGATGCCAATTGTGGAAAACTAGAAGGGGGTTGAATAGTATTTTTGATTTTAAGTTAGTTTCAAAAACTTTAGATTCGTTAATATGTGAGATCTTATGGATGTAGAGAAAGTATAGATCTAATGATAAAGCAAGTAAATAAAGTAAAGCAATTGGATAGAAATGACACAACCGATGTATAGTGGTTCGGCTACAAGGACACCTTCCTTGCCCTACTCCACTCCCCGAGTCACCTACTCGAGAGTTCAAACACTATGTCAACAAACTCCTTCACTTGGCGGAGAATCCTTCACAACGTTGCTTACACCTTTTTCCAGTACAAAGCTAGATACCGAGTCCGTAACACGGTGGACCAAACCAACACGACTATTACACAACAAATATGTGAAATATCAAATACAAGATCTTTGCTACTGAGAAATCTTATGGAGTGACAAATCAATCAAGGACCCTTGCTTGGATGACTTGTAGAATGCTCGTGATCTCACCTTAGAAAGACCTATATGAGAATCACAATAGAAAGAAAGAAGAACAACTCTCTAGATCAAGTGATCTATATGTTAGAAAAGAATGAGTGTTTGAGATTTAATAAGAAGAGGGTGTGTTAGAATGAAGAAATGGCTCTCTATTTATAGGCAATTTCTTCCATCGTTCCCCGGATCCCAGATCCTCCCACTGGGATCCGTCTAGTGTAATCCTAGGAATCCGTGGGATGCTCCTCTTTGCCCATGGGTTTTTTGTTATGGGTTATGGGTTGGTCCATGGGTTTTCCTTAGATTCAATGTATCTAAAGTATACATTGTATCTAGCCAACTTGGGTATGGGTTATGATCCATGGGTTGTGGTTTTTACCCATCCTAATAAACTATTACAACAAATGATTAATTACAACATTTTTGTATTAAATGGCTATATATTTGTTATAAAAAATAACAAATAAAATGTATCCTTATAATTGTACTTAAGATAACATTATATTTGTTATCAACAAAACACAAAGAGATCGCAAAATATTAATAAACGTTTTTACGGTTTATTTGTATTAACAGATTTTATGTTTGTTATCGGCAAAACATTAGAAGATGGTAAAATATAAATAAACGTTTTTACGGCTTATTTGTATTAACAGTCTCCCCCTTTTTGTTGATGACAAAACATAAAATTATTTTAAGGAAAAACTAAAATTCGTAAAAGTTTGAATTGTAGTTTTTTATTTTCTTCTCCCCCTTTTGTCGAAACAAAAAGAGCTTCGAAAAGAAACTAACACATTGTTTTAAGAAAAAACATGTAAAAGAAAAAAAGATAATGTGAAAAAGTAGAGAGCAAGTGACGAGAAGTGTTCTCGTCTTAACTCCCTCGACGAGTCCATCCCTTTGTGAGGCGTCAAGCAGAAGAAATACTAAACTAGTTCATTTGCAACAATGTTTGCAAAAGATTTCGTCTATATGACGAATATGATCCCCCTTGATGATTGCAACTTTGCAAAGGGACGTCATGAAATGTAATCCTAATGAGAATTATATTGCAAATGATTTTGCAATGTATTGCTTTGACACAAAGCTCCCCCTAGCTTAGGGTGTCAAAGTCTTCATGTGTATATTGAAAATCTACAAAACAAAGGTTAGAAAACAAGTATATGATGCATAATTTCCTGCAAATAAGACTCAAGTTAGTAGAAAACTAGTCTTCTGTTTCGAGGATCCCACGGTTCCCTACTTGGAGGGATCCGTCTAGGCAAGACGTAGGGATCCATCTGATTGTAAACAAAATACAGAAAAGGTAATGTAACAAGTGATGTTATCATCAAAGTGAGATATGTATTAGAGCAACAAGCATATACTCGGAACAATGTGGCAAATATCATGTAATTTCATTTAATAAAACTAGAGATAAGATGTACATGACTCTAAAAACTAAGAAAATAAACAATACATGACTTTGGATTACTAGACTATCTAAGTCGCGCTTGATACTAGGACACCACTTTAATCCTCTAGCTTAAGTTTGTTTTGGTTTGATCTCGCCGAAACGTTCGAGGAGGTGATAAAACATGAAACGTTGATCTTCACGTACTTCATGTATCAAACTTTCAACATGTTGACAATGATAACAATATTTGTCATGGCTTGGTAGTGGTGGTGGTAAAAAGGAAATGTCTTGATGTGAAGGATCAAGTGAAGAGGGTTGAGGAGCCTCAAAAGAAGGAGGGATTGGCGGAGGCGCATTCGAGGATGGCTCAACTAAGAATGATGGTGGTGGTAGAGAGATGTCAACTTCCATGTGGTCGGGTGGTTGACTTTGATGATTTCTCATAATCCAAAATGGATTATTTGATGGTGACGGAGAAAAAAAAAGCTTGAGCTAGTGTTGACTCAACACCTTGATTTTGTTCCATTATTCCTCCTAAAGAGGAGAATGTTGGCGGTGGTGGAGGATGGGATGGCCTAGGAGGTAAATCCTCTAGATTGTAGAGGTGTGGTGATGAAAGTGGGGTGGTGAATGATAGGGCTCTAGGCACCAAGGGTAATGGTTTAGTGGAAATGGGGTTGTTTGGTTTAGGAGGTATAGTGGTGTTTGGCATTGGTAGTTTTGTGGGAACAATCCTTTTGGGGATTGGTTTGATAGGTGGAGGGGAGATCCTACCATTTGTGGATTTAACGGGAGATGATTCAGTTTAGGAAATTTCGTGTACAACACGAGCAATTTTCTTGGGTGGTTCTTTGGTGGATTAGTTACCACTAAGGGCTTTCCTCATGATGAGATGATTAAAAAAGGTTTGTAAAAGTTTGTAAGTGTTGGGAATGAGGATGTAGATGATGACTTTAGGAGTCTTAACAAGGTGGTTTATAAATAAAAGGATTTGGCAAGTGCATTCAAGACTTAAGCCACTTAGATCCTTTGGAATGTGATGATTAGCATGCACAAGAGTCAACTTCAGAGTTGTACTGATCTAGGGACTTAATTAAGATGATATGGAGTGTTCAAGTTAGCAAGATGAGCTTGAAATGATTGTTTTAGCTAGAGTTCAGATGAATCATCACTGGATCCCACTGTCCCTCCAATGAGGGACCCGTCTAGGCTAATCCTAGGGATCCGGCTCTCAGCAGCTAAGAAAAGAGAAAAATGATGTTTGTGAAGTCTAATACTATACCTCCTTGAGTGTTTCAGTCTTCCTAAGAGTCTTAAATGAAAGAGTACTTAAATTAACAAGGGCAATGAGTAATGTAGCTAATGATTGCCTTTTATGGAAGAAAAATGGAACTTTTATGAGTAACAATGAATGACCAAGAATGACACTAGAAAATTTTGAAGTGTCAAGTGGAGCTAAATGGTCCTAAAGACCAGATAGTAACTTAAGATAATTTTGGAAAATATCTTACAAGTTATAGAAAATGGAAAAACTAGAATTTGACCCATTTTGAGGTAAGGATGACTAGAATCAATTTGCTAAAATTGGTGGATTTGTAAAACTAGATGTATTGATATGTGAGAGATGATGTGTGAGTATAATAGCGGAAGATTAATGAGTTTTGGTGAAACGATAGATCAAAAAACGCCTTAAGTATGATCTTAAGTGAGTTATGAGTGAGTATGAAGCTTTACTAACCTTGAAAAAGACTTAATTGATCCTAAGGCACTATGTTTAGCTAGTGTGAAGTGATCTAAGGACATGGTTTGAAGTATAAGGACTGCAATCGCATTGCTTTTCCGGATCCCACGGTTCCCTAAGTGGAGGATCCATCTAGCACAAACGAGGATCATCACACCGCAAACAAGACCTTTACAAAAGGTATGCAAGGGTTGCACAATGCATCATATTTCAAAGCTAGTGTTTAAGAAGGTTGAACGATAGTATAGTCGAGACATCAAATGTTAAATGTTTTATTTCATGAGAGAAATTACATTACAATGATAAAGCATAATTACTAAGGTTTGACCTGCTTTGAAAAGAAACTAAGTTTCTTGAGCGTTTCATAAGATGGATCATCAAATGGTTGATGAGTATTTGCCGATTCGTGGATGAAGAAAGTCTTCATGAGGGATGTGTTTAGAGGTTCCGTCATCTTATTCACAAGCACGCATAACGGACTTTGAAATTGAGGTGGAAGTACATGATGTGATGATAAAGGCGTGTCAAGAACATTTCATAAGGATTAGTTTGTTCTTGGAGCCTTGAAGGTTTACAATTCTCCTTGCGAAGAAATAGGCGAGATTGTATGGTTGTTGTGTTAACAAACAATACATTATGTGAGCACAACAACGGGAAGGATTTCTCGATTTCCCCTAAGACTCCAAACATTTTCACGTAGGATGAGTGCGAGAGGCTTGTACTCATCTCGGATGTCCCGTGTATAGATAATGTTTGGATCAGAGTAATAGGGTCGAGGTTTGCATAACATGTGAGTCAAGTCTTGAGGGGAAGGTATGTGTGAAAAATATGGACTAATTTCTTCACGATAGTTGAAGAGAGAATAAAGAGACCAATCTTCAGTGAAGGCACATTGTCCATGATTTGGAATTCGGAGAATGTGAGCAAATTGATCAAGGGTTAAAACAAACTTTTGGTTTTTGATCCAAAAGCAAAGAGATAAAGATCGATCCTCATTACGAACGAGTTCAACTTGACGGAAGAATTCCAATACAAACCTTGGACAGATTTTCTCATTGATTCCGAGAAGGCATTCTAGTCCAATGGTTCGGAAAGAGGTATTGATACATTCTTCGTATTGAAGAGGAGTGTCGACAATATGTCTTTCATGGAAGTGACGAGTTTCGACATTATTGAATCTACGGACATGATTGCCAGGTGTGGTGGGCTCAAGAGAGATGTTAGGGATGTAGACATAAGTGAGTGAAAAGTCGAACTCATACTCATGAGACATGACGTGACCTATGGAAGTAAAAGGAGTAAGATGAGTCGTATTTAAAACAAAAAGATGATCACCTAATGTTTTTACTAGATATCTATTAACAATGACAATTAACTCACTTAGTGTTTAATCATTCTAGTGGAATATTTCTTTTAGGAAGAAAACGGTTTTTATATTGCATGAGAAACTGTTTTCCAGAAGAACGGTTCTCACGGTTCCCTTCCAAGAGGGATCCGGCTGGTTAAAGTACAGGGATGCGTGGATCTGTAGTGACAGAAAAAGGGTTTTTGACAAAAATAGAGATTTTTGCATCTTATAGTTTTATACCAAGACTAGTCTCATGACTCGGCCGATGGCCGGGCTACTTTCATATAAATTGTCCAATATTATTAATTTATTTGTAGATTTGGTATAATAAAATTTATATAAATGTTTCAATGTGTTTGTATAAAATATTTTTCCTTAAACGATGGACGTGAATGGTTTTAATGGATTGATGATATCATAGTGTCTTATGCTTAAATATTAATGTATATCATATTTCAATGTATAAATAAAAAAGATAATAATAGATAAAAGAATTGAAGGTTATATCGATAAAAAAATGCTAAATGTATCATTTTTAATGAAAATAAAAACCACCTGAAAGAATACTAAATACTAAAGTGTTTACTAAACATGATACTTATTAATAAAAGGGAATTCAAATTTTGTGTAACACTTTTTGTAAACAACATTGGTTGTTTTATTTGTGTAGACACCATCGATGTCTTAAATATTATTGTATAAAATGTATTACATGATTTACGCAAAAATATAAAATCCGTAAATGCATAATAGTAATGAAAAAAATTAAGATAAAATCATATTTGTAAAAATATCCCGAATGAAGGTAAATTACATCAATATTGTTTACGTAAATAAAAAGCTAAATTAAATAAGAGAAAAATATAGTTTATGAAAACTTTTTAATACACAACGTTTGTTGTGTAATTGCAATAGTTGTCGCCTTTATCAACTTAATACTTTTAGATCTTTCTTGCTCTTGACCCTTGATAGTTGCTCGAAACCGCCTTTTACGTGAAAGTTAATGTGAGAAACATTTGTTCAATGGATGGGTCTAATTGTAGATCTTGGAATGCCAAAACCATAAATATCTTCCAAGATAGTACACGCAAGGCCATGGTAGTTCATTAGACTTGGTCACTCGCACTTGTGGTTCTCTTACGGTCCATACTTCCTTGGCCTACCACTCTTCTTATTTTCCGTCTTCATTGAAATACCATAACCACTCACAATCGAAAACCCGAGTCGTCTTGCCATCTCACTCGTTATCTCGCTAGTGTTTGCAGTCTGTGTGGGACGGCTAACAGTAATTACTGATACCCAATTTGCTTTAGGGTGCGTTTAGAAACCAAATTCTATAATAATTTTCTTATCCAGTCTATTTTGTTCCTACAATGAAAGGCCACCATTATTGAAGCTATAACACGCAAACTTTTAATATTACACTATTTTTTTATTGCAGGTATTGAAAAAAAACATTGGCCTTACTTAAAATATTGATCTATAAAATTAAAAATAAAAACTTGAAAAGAATCCAAAATCAAGATACTTACCCGAGGTATGCCTTGATGAGGTACTTCAGATAGTGGCTCGCATTGGCCATAATACAATATCATTAGTGGAGGGTATAATGAGGTATCCCTACATACACAAAAAAGATTTGTTAAAGTGGAAAATTCAGAATCAATAAGACATATTAAATGTTGAGAGGATGCGAAAATAATAAACCAATTCCTCAGTTAAGAGGATGTGAAAAAAATATTTTCATGTTGACACATAACTTCATCAAATGACATCCAACAACAAAAATTATCCACTTTCAGAACTTTCAAAAAGATACCTTTTAACTAACCTATGCAGATGAAAAATGGTCTCACCGCCTTTTTCAACATCACTAAGATACATCAAAACAGACGCTAAATTTCCAGAACTCTAGAGAAAGAATGAAAATTTACTTAATTTATAGTTCAAGAGGGTGCTAAATTTTCAACAAACGTCTTTGTTTTATTACTTAATTTATTCTTAATATATAAGTACATTATGTTATTCAATACAAACAAACTATCCATCCAACATTTTCAATTATATAAAGACATAATGTACCTTGTACAATTCATCAGATTAACCCAACTGGGTCAAAACTGCTCAAGTTTCGCAGATGTCTTGGAGCTTAGGTTCTATGGTTGTCATAAGACATTGAAGTTCATGACGACATCGAAGGTGATTTGCCACCAAGCTCAAGAGACACAACTTTCAAATCGCTCATGGTCGCAATTGCATTACGAATCATCCTAGACAACTCAAAGTTGTTGTTTGATTTAACTCGCATAGTCGCATGGCATCCATAACTCCTTGAACTTCGAAGCCCTCTTAGTCGAAAAAATAGAGGAAATAATAGACTTGGTGCAAATATATTGTATCTTGAAAATTATTCTAAAATTTTAAAATCTAAAGATATTTAAAAGACACAAACCTCTTCGTAAATTAACTGCTTGATTCGGGGGACACTTTGTGGTCAACGCAAATTCTACAACTTTTCCTTTATTGTTCCGATGACTCATAATTAGGATCCAAGTTGTCTATAAATTCAGCATGAACTTTTCGACAATTGGTGTGCCTCACGTAGTACTAATAATGCATCTTGTAATGATCAAGCTCCTACGTACATTATCAAGGGCCTGCATTTTCCAATTAGTAAGCTCCAAATCGACATTAGCATTAGAACGCACGTATATTATGACCCATTTACAGGACCTCGCTTCGTTAGCAACTCATGTACAGAGCTTACTTCCAAGTATAGCATATAAATTGGGTAGCTTAGTGTAATGTAACATTTAATTAGCTTTTACGTTATCTCTTAGATGATTATATTGCAGTCTGAAAAAAAAAAACAAACTCACTTGTAAATTCGTCGGCTTTGACTCCTTTGAGGAGTCTTTTGTCTTGTTGGCGGATATTCAAAAGCAAAAAATTGAACATACACATCAGCAACCAAAATACTCCTTGTGAATTCGCCAGCTTTGACACCTTTATAATATAGCTAGTAGCAAATTTGATTATAAGATAACATATTTTTTGAAGTTTTTTGTTTGTAGCTGTGATAGAAATCCAACGGGAATATAATACCGGAAGCTAAAAACACAGACCTATAAAGATGACCTATGTGTATATGAATTATAAGTTAGGAGTGTTTGGATGCTACTATCAAGGGGTATTTTAGTTCTTTGTAAAGGCGTGGTTGGATGTTCTTTGTAAGGAGGTATTTGATGTCACTTTAGTAGGGGAGTTTGTTCTTTGCAAAGTTGTTGAATGGTCATTGTAAAGGGTGTTTGGTTCAACTATAAAGGGTGTTTGGTTGCTTTTTATATGGTGTTTGGAAGATGTTGTAATAGATTGTTTGGCTGCTGTAAAGGGGTGTTTGGTTTTTTTCAGGGGGTGTTTGAAGAACCCATGGGTGGCCTATTAAATAAGAGCTAAAATAGTGAAAACATAACATTATTTCAATCAGCTATTTTTTTAGGGGAAGTTACTTTCACAAAATTTCAGGTATACAAAACCCTAAAGCGTTTATCCAAAAAAGTTATACCAATTGTTTAAACATTAGGCAAAAAAAAGAAACAAAAAAGGAACATTCGATCAATTCAAACCCGGCCAGTTTTGACATCTAGAAAAATTAACCGTTTTGACCTGTAAAAGAGTTATTGGCTTTGTCGCTACACTCATAACAAAATGATTGCAATGCCTCGTCAATCATAGGCGTCAGTCCAGTGGCTCTGGCACTAAGAAAACATCCAAGCAACCACAGGTTCCTGCATATTTGCAAGTTTTATGGGTCAAACATAAGTTCTGGATAATCAATTCCGTAACAGTGTGTTAAACAATGATTATTTAGTCCTAATTCTTTACTTAAAAAAATATTATTTAGAAGAAATTGATATAAAAGATACGATTTAAGCTTAAATTGCTCAACAACCTATAAAGATGTCCCTTTAGTCAGTATATATCTATTATGGCTTACTTAAAGATTCAGATATTGTCAAAATTCTAATCAACTGGTAATCGAGAGTCAATCTCTTAAAGAGTAGAAACATACCGCCACCATTGAGCCCTAGTGTAGTACGTGTAATTTCTTTCACATCAACGTCATCTGGATTTTGAACAACAATGGGGACAAACAACCAACGTTATTAGCAATTGATGTTACAACCTCATGTAACTTAAACACACATCCAAACACCCTGATGCACAAAATTAAAAGCTTTTAAGGCAGTATCTTCGTTTGTCTTATCAAATAAAATATACATATTTTTAGCATGGATAATCAAATAATGTACATATTTTGAGCATTTAATGCTCCATACAGTTTTAAGGCATCCATGCACAAAATATGTACGAAGCATAAAATGTACATTATGCTTCGTTTGTCATATCAAATAAAAGGCAGTATCTTCGTTTTAAGGGAGAGTCCATTACAATATTGTTACACATAAAAAACCATACTAAAATCAACCATTTGTATTAAAAGATCATAATATGTAAACATATTCTTATACATACCAACTATACAGGACCAAATCCACCCTCTCCAATCTCGTTGGCTAGGCTAAAATCATCTGTAGCGGCTTTTAGCACAATGTAGGAGTAAAGCTTAAGATTCTGAACATCGGATAATTTTGTTCATAGACAATGAAATTAACAAAGATTAGCATACATGTAAATGGTGGTCTTCTTTGAGATGATATGTCAAAACATTTTAATGATTTGCTCATACCAAATCAATTTGATGATAATGATGATCAATATCGCGGCTTCTAGGTAACATATGATTATAAGCTTACAATAAAAAATATCGCGGCTTTTAGGTAACAAATATAGACCATATGTCACTGCTAAGCCCACGGTAACTACAATTGAAAGTGACATAAATGAATTGTTTGTGCCTTAAAAGAAGTAATCAAATTATCATTAAAGTTACTTACTTGGATCGATCGTTCCATGAGGAATAGAGACTAAAAAAATCAGAGTGAAGACAAAGACTATAAAAGACGGCATATCCAAGCATAAGCTTAGCCAGTCTAACGCACCAGCCGCATGTAACTTTGGCCTGGAATAATTCTCAAGAAGCTTTAAACACATGTCTTCAAAATGCGTATATCTTTCTTTTGTATGTATACTTACATTACATGATTATTAATTTTATTTCTAATGAGGTTTGTTTGCTTTAATGATTTCCAGTGATGTACTTATATGCTTTAATGATTTCCAGTGATGTACTTATATGTTTGTTGAAAATTTAGCACCTACATGGTATAGTTCAGTATAAGGAAGCGATTTCCAAAACTCTAGAGAAAGAATGAAAATTTAGCACCTACAATGGGAACAAAATCATATTATCATAAGCATATCAGAGGTTGCAAAAGGGGATATTTGGGTGCGTTTGGTGACGGGTCAAAAGGGGTGCCTTTTTGGCATTAATGGGTACGTCGGTTGAACCGAAAAAAATTGTCAAAATCTAAGTAAATGACCGAAATGCAGCAGCTACCTTGTTACTAATAACATTACCAAATCCACATGGAACTGCTGCTGTAAAAAACTCTAAATAAAGGGTAAAGCATCAATAAGTATATATACGCTAAACTTTTTCCACCACCCACGTCTTACAACCAATGCTTATATTATGCAATTTACCATCGAAAATACTTTCATTAACAATCCTTAACAAATAATTAGCTATTTTTGAAATGATATAATATTTGTAGTACTATTTGAAACACTTACAATTAACAATAATAAGTCAACCAATCCGTGTAACTTTTTGACCCATAATTAATCCATCATTTTGCAATATCCCATACGATAGTCTATCTAACTAATAAATAGTTTAAAATGGGATATGTTTACCTTCCATTTAAAGTTCTTGCGGTGGTGTTTAAATGGTCGCTAAAGGGGTTGTTTTGTTATTGTCGGGGATGTTTGGATGGTCATTGTAAGGGAGTGTTTGGTTGTGGTCGGGGGTGTTTACATGGTCATTGTAATGGGGTGTTCTATTACTGCCAGGGGTGTTTGGATGGCTGCTATTAGGGGGTGTTTGGTTGGTGCGGGTCTAATGGGTGACTGTTTTGAGATTATATGATTCACAAGGTAAGCTTTATACAGTTGTAATGTTCTGATCCATCAAGTAAACTTTACTTGATAAGAAAAAAGATTATATACAGATATATCAGTAGTTTTGAGGTTATGTGAGATTAAGTTTTGTAATTGATAAAAACGAACCAATTTAATTAGAGTATTAAATTAAACATCGATATGGCTCATTTGAATTATATTTTCCATGTAGGCGTGAGCTAAACCAAATTTAATATATTTTCCATATTCTCTTTGCTTCCTACCTACTTAATTGAAAAAATTCATACCTCACTTAGATCACAAAATATATCATTAAACCATGACTTCAACACTGAGTTTAGAAAAAAGTTGTGCGAAGTGAACACATCAAGAATAACCTGCATAAACAAACACTTATAAATCAGTTTAGCCATGATTTCGAAAGTGACTTTACAAACAAATTCAAAAGACTCATGAAATTTAGTTGCAACATATAAATAAGAGTACGTGACAAAATTGCATCAATTTTTTTCCAAAAATATCAACTCATTTAAAAAAAATAGATGGCCCAATAACTTTGGCTTAGTCCTTTTACCAAACAGTTAGATGGTCCAAAGTTTCTAAATAACTTGTAGTAAGCATCGAGCAGATAATGCAAAGAAAAAGAGTATCAATATTATTCCAAGTTTCTTTTAGTAAGCAGTGAACTATTACTCAATAAAGTACTCCATACAATTGTTTTACGGACATTGCCTTTAACCTCAATAGTGCAAGAGTATGTCATACAATTGCTCTACAATATTGCAAACTACAATATTTCAAGCTTCACCAAATTATCACATTATCACAATATCTCGCACCTTATTTAAAAATTTTGTAGTATATCAAAGATTTGCTAAATAACAATAACATAACATTACTTATAAGGATTATATACAACAAACAATGTGTACAAATCATCAATCAAACGAAAAAACATGGAGTAAAAAAAGGGTACAATTAATCATATACAACATACAATTTGGTACAATTAATCAAATAAAAAAAAACAAAAAGAAATAACTTGTTTGATATTCAATCATTCTTAACGAACACTGATGACGAACATTAATGAATCACATGTATAAAATAATTGAGACTTGAATTGGATATCCAATATACCTTCACAAATTGGGGATTAAAAGTTCAACTCTATCATAAGAACATTAACAGTTTCAATCGTGGTCTGGTTGTGGGTATGTCATCAGTAGTTGTCGGCATGATCAACAAAAAATGAATTGATTTATTCATAACGATCCGGTCATTTTTCTTCCAATTTTTTTGGTTTTCTGATTTATTGGATGTATTAGTGCGGGGTATGAACAATTGAAGTTAGAAACGTTTTTTGATTCCTTCGTTGGTTGTGGATCTGATTTTTATTTGAAGATCAGGGATGAAGAGTGTGTGAGAATGGCATGTGTTACAGGTTATGTGGCGTGTGTGTTTTGAAAATGTGGCATTTACACGTAATTAAAAGGTGACATGCTGGCATTCTTTTTTGCCAAGTGGCATTAATGAGTTGGCATGATCCTCTAATATATATATGCGAAGATATGTATTTTAGCCAACATTTACTTTTAGCATGCACTATCGGTTTCTAACGTATCTCAAGACCAAAAATACGAAAGATATAAAGTAAGAGAAATGACAAACATATTATGAAAAATAAACTAGATAAACTAGAACATTAGTAATATTTCATTTCAATGCTAAGAACGATACAAAGGATTGTGTATATAACACCAATGTAGATTAACAACACAAAGTACATATCTCCATAAGAAAACTTAATCATGGGGAACACGAGAGCGATGAGTGTCAAGACGATGAGTACGAAGGCGATGTAAACCATGATGATGAGGATTTATCTTGGTTTCGGTTTGAGATGAGATGAGAAGGAAAATGAAGTTTTGAATGAGAGGTAATTTTTGAAAGTGGAAGATTTGAAAAATGATGGTTTGGTGGAGTGAACGATCAGAGGGGATATTTATGAGGAAGGAGGAATTTTTGAGATTTGTATTTTATTTTATTATTAGAAAGATATGATTTTTGGATTAAGTGAAATAAGACACACATTTTATAAACCTAGACTTTAGTCGAAAGAGTAACATGTATGCAACAAAAGTTTCCTAACGAAGCTACGTGTAATATATGAGTATGTGAAAAGATAATCATATAAATTCCTATGTAAGCATACTTATTATTTAAGCTAATGTTATTTAGAGATAAGTTGAAATCATACCTCTAATGCACTTAGGAGTGTCTTTACTAATGACAAAACAAATGTCAGTAGACAACTCCGGTTCCTTCGTGTTTAAGATACCTTCTTAGGGAAGGTATTCTTGTTACCAATCAATTCCTATGGCTTGATAAGTATGAGCTTTAACTAAGCAAAATGACAAGGAAGGTTAGTACAATTTAGTAAGAAAATAAAATGTTGTCATCTAATCAACATCCTGCAAAAGTGTTTTAAAAACATGGTGTTTGTTTTTGTAAAAGACCATCTTTGTAGTTTTCAATTAAACATGGATCGTATCAAGTTTTTAAAGTACAACATACTCTAAGAAACTTGAAAACGAAGCTCTGATGCCAATTGTGGAAAACTAGAAGGGGAGATTGAATAGTTTTACCAATTAAAACTATGTTTTAAACTATTTAGATCGACTTATGTCAATCTATTTAGACGTGTGTGTTGGAAGTTGATAGAGAAACATATAGATATATAAATATGTGATGAAAAGATAAAGAGTAAGAAGCGCAAAACCACAACGCGAGTATTTATAGTGGTTCGGCTACAAGGACACCTTCCTTGCCCTACTCCACTCCCCGAGTCACCTACTCGAGAGTTTGTAATCACTACACAACACCAACTCCTTGTGGCGGAGAAGCCTTCACAACGTTGCCTACTCTTTATCCGGTACAAGGCTAGATATCGGGTTCTTCCACGAGGTAGAACCAAACCTATCACAACGTCGCCTACCCTTTATCTGGTACTAGGCTAGATACCGAGTTCCATTACAATGGAGGAACTACTACACAACACTACACAAATATTATCCCTAAGGAGATCCACTCCTTATGACAACATCAACAAGAATATCAATATCCTTTGACCCAATACAAATCTATCTTGTACATCGAACACACCATATCGAATATACACCTTAGGCACCTTTCACTAATGCCTTTGACTCGACTTCTAGGCACCCTTCACTAATGCCTTGAGACTTGACTTCTTGACATCTTTCACTAATGTCTTTAGACTTGACTTCTAAGCACCCTTCACTAGTGCTTTCAATATGGACACTAGGTACCTTTCACTAATGCCTTTACTTTGACGCTTCGACACCTTTCACTAATGTCTTCGTCTTCACCCTTTAGACATCTTTCACTTATGTCTTCGACATTACACTTCTAATGAGAAAGAAGAAAACTATCAACAAGAGAACCTCAGTGCTCTTGATGATGATGAAGCATGGTAACTCATGGACTTGAGCTTGCTCGACTTCAAGAAGTGGTGATCTCTCCTTTAAGAGGAACCTAGAGAATCACACAAAAACAAAACTACATACAAAGATCACTTGGATCTATGGTTAGAGAGTTTACAGCTCAAAGAGAAAATATATTTGAAAAGGGTGAGTAACAATGAATAAATGGCTCACTATTTATAGAGGAAAAAGTGCTACTGTTCCACGGATCCCTCACTTGAGGGATCCGTCTAGTGTAATCCTGGGGATCCGTGGGACGCTCCTCTTTGCCCATGGGTTTTGGGTCATAGGTCATGGGTTATGGGTCATGGGTCCTAGACTTTGGACCATGGGTATCCAAGTAGATACAATGTATCTACAAGATGCAATGCATCTAGTCCATGGGTCATGGGTTAAAACCATGGGTCATGGATAATATCCATATATGACTTATGCATGATGTCATGCAATGGGTTATGGGTTATGCCCCATGGGTATGGGTCATGGACTTTGGGTTATACCCAACTACATTCAATGTATTAAGTCAATAGGTCAAATACTTAAACTTCTACCCATTATATTACCCATTATAATACATACTAATTATGTATATATCTACCCAATATATAAACACTAGTTGTTGTACATATGTATTACTAAATCATAAAATCACTATTACTTATTTAGTGTTTTATGTGAAAACGTAAATGTGTTAGTAAACTATTGGCTCAAAACTTTTACGTATTTTATTTGTTTCGTTAAAATGATTTTACGTTTGTTATCGACAAAACATTAGAAGATCGTAAAATATAAATAAACGCTTTTACGGCTTATTTGTATTAACATGACCAATAAGGGAGTAAACCTGTTACATGATTTGATAAGACATAAACACGGATTATGATGATATGAATACTTTCACTTGATGTTACGTGAAAGATATGAATTTCCTAGGTTCAGAAAAGCCTTGGCTAAAGCGTTTGATAAAATACTTGAGTTGGCGTTTTGTAAAAATAGAGAGGTTGTGATTTTGAATCTCTCTAAGTATAAAACTCATTCTGAGTGTTCCTAATGAAGCAATTATCATATTCATACATGTACTAAAAGAACCACATTTGTCGGGTAAAGGGAAAGCTGACTTTCAAAAACCGAGATGACCCAAGAGTGTTTTGTGATATTTTCTGGTGCGCTGGTCGTGTGCTAGAGTGCCACCAGCGTGCCAGGCGCAGTTCTAGCATGATGGTCCGCGTGCTAGAGTGCCAGCAGCACGCCAGACCCACTTTTGGGTCGTTTTAGGTTTTTGGCTACCGTTTGTAATTTTATGTGTTGCGAATGTTTATTTGTCATTATTAAAACATAAAGGAGACCTAATAAATGTTGCACCAACAATTGTTAATTGCTTATTCACAATGTACTAAAATTTCTTTTCTTACGAAGCATTTAAAGGGAACATGTTACTGTGCTGATTTCATTAGCTAAAGTTTGTGATTATGTTAGCTTTCATCAAGTTCAAAAGCTTGAAATCCAGCCGTTATTCTTGCAGATGAAATATTTGAAGAGAAAATAACCGTAGATAGGATAACTATCCAAGGAAGCAGGTAACAATTGAATCGGAACCACACGTTTTATATCTTACAACACTAATCACTTAACACATGTCTTGGTATTTGTTTTAAATTCACTTAACACAGGTCTTGGTTAGGAACTATAGCTTAATCTATGTATATGTATGCCATTCTGTTGTAGTTCGCAAAGTGCAGTTCCGAAAATACCCAACTGGTTATGCTTCATTCTATGATTTGTTTAGATTTTGCTTTTTCATATGATTTATATTGGTGGAGTCTTAACTGATAAAAAGATAATTTTGGGTATGATCAATTAGGATATTTTTTTATAAGCCACAAATTATAGCTCTTGATCATGCTTATCAGCTCTTTGACAAAACTGAACCCATATTAAACTAGATGTGGTTTTAAAGTATGTTGATGTGGTTTTAAAGTACGTTGTTGTATATTTAAAGTTCACTAATGAATTATATTATGTGATGTTTGTTGCATTGTTACAGAGTAACAAGTTTGAATCCATTGTTAGAATGACTTTGGTCATTGGCTTTAAACATAGTCTAGATGAAAGCAATGTTGTGGCGCCACAGATGTACGGACTTGGAGGAGTTCAACCTGAGTATTGTGTTATGTCGCACCCAATGAGTCTTAGCTTTAGTGGCAAGACATGTTAGCCCATCATCTGTACTATGTAATGTAACGGGCCAAGCCGGATTCTCGAATGTACTCTAAGGTTGTATATATCTGTAATATGTATGAGAGGAAGTCAAGCAATCAATTAAATATACGGTTCTTATCATTAACATGTTAGCCCATGATATGTACTATGTAATGTAACGGGCCAAGCCCAATTCTAGAATGTACTCTAAGGTTGTATATATACATAATATGTATGAGAGGAAGTCAAGCAATCAATTGAATATACGGTTCTTATTCTTATCATTAACATGGTATCACACCGCTTAATGAGATCCTAAAATCACGCCTATACCCAAAATACTTTACACTCTCCTCCTCCTCTTCTCTCGCCTCTTCGAATCATCATCAAAACACCCTATTTTTTTTCTAGTTCGATCCCGATATCGGGCCAAGTGTGTTTATGTGTTGGTGATTTGTGTTTCGTCACAATCCGCACTTATATTATTTTTCTTTGTTCTTGTGCAAAGGTCACAAGCTTCATAAGTTCTGTTACAAAACCCTTTATCTATACCATTGCAAACCCTCCTACTCACCACTACCTGTCTTCACATCAAGACCGGATCAACTGAGCAAACACATGTTTCCATCTCCGATAAGTTATCTGCAGTCACCCATCACCACCTCCACACACGTGTTCCCTTCAAGCTTGACTTTGACGATTGTAATTATGGTTCATGGCAATTTTTCTTTGAACAACTTTGTGATACATATGATGTTACTAAGTTCATTCATGGTACTTCAAATGGCGCCAACTCTAGCACTCCCGTCCCTCTTACTCCGGAGGAATAAAAGGTAGACAAAATTATTTTGTCATGGATAATTTTCACATTATCTGAATCTCTACAAAAGAGGTTGGTTAATGCTCGACCCAAATTTGCTAAGGGGGCTTGGGATTTTCTTGGTGAACTTGTGAAAGACAACAAACGGGCGCGCACCTCCACCTTGAAGTCAGAACTTAGGTCCATTAAACTTGGTGCCCTAAGCATGGAAGCATACTTTAAAAAGATCGAAACTATTATGACTACTCTTGCTAGCCTTGATCCACCCGTGGATGAAGAAGATGTGGTTCACTATGTTCTTGATGGCCTCCCGGAACAATACAACCAAGTTTCTGGTTATATGCACTATAGAGACACTTTTCCCGGCTTGAAGACGGCCCGTTCCATGCTCATTACTAAAGAGATGTGGCTAAAGTCTAAAACCCTTGCTTCTCCCATAGACTCTTCATCACCAATGGTTCTTTTGATGGACAAAGGTAACACACGCAATCCTACTAATCCACAAGTTAAGTCACGCAACCCTTGTATCAATCATGCTAGAGGTCATTGTCGTTATGGGCAAGTTGTAAATTTGTTCATGCCACAAACCATAATAATATGGGCGATCTTGTTGGAGGAATAGAAACAACATGTTCTTGAGAAACTTTATTAAGGTACTTAGCAGACTTGGTCTCACATCATAGCCCCACACACCAGGCCACGTTAATGGCACAACTCCTATCAATGGGCCTTCAGCTTACCTTGCTACCTCATCACTGGCCCAGGCCCAACAAACTACTCCACCTGCTTTTACTTATTCCCCGGCCCACCAAACCACTGCCCCACCGCAGTCCATAACACCTCAAGCCCACCCACCCCTCGCCTTCTCCCAACAGGTTCACTACAATCCTAATGCACCTCCCCTACATTCTGCTACTGTTCACCCAATGGGACCAAGTCAAGAAACCATACTACCCCATGCGTTCACCGCTGGTACCCTTAAAGACCCTACGACCGGTGCATGGAACATGGATACAGGTGCGAGTTTACACCTTAATTCCTCAACTAATAGTCTTAGTAATGTTTTTAATATGTGCAGGTATCCGTCCATCTCGGTTGGTGACGGGCACTCCATTCCCCGTCATCAATACAGGGCATAGCATTTTGCCAACTCCTAGTCGACCACTCCACTTAAATAATGTTCTAATTACCCCCATATTGTTAAAATTTAATATATGTTCGTCAATTTGTTCGCGATAATAAATGTAACGTTGAATTTGATCCTTTTGGTTTTTCTGTAAGGATTTCATGACGTCGGGTGCTTCTCGATGTGACAAAGACCGGGATCTTTATCCATCACAGCTCCATCTCCGATCCCTCAAGCCCTCCTTGTCACCAACACACGTGGCATAAGCGTCTTGGACATCCGAGGCGAAGTGTTACGTCATCTTGTTTCAAATAATGTTATTTCATGTAATAAGGAAAAACCCCCCATGCTTTGCCACGCATGTCAACTTGGCAAACACGTTAAACTTCCATTTTCTAGTTCTAAGACTATGGTTAATGCTTGCTTTGATATTATTCACTCGGATGTGTGGACTTCACCCATCCCGAGTCTATCAAGTTTTAAATATTATGTGTTATTTTTAGACCATTACTCTCATTTTTTTTGGGTGAATCCATTACTTAACAAATCTGATGTTATGTCCAAATTTGTTCTTTTTTGTAATTATGTTCACACTCAATTTCAGTGTGAAATTTGATCCTTTCAGTGTGATCATGGCGGTGAGTTTGATAACCGTACCCTTCATAAACGCTTTTTACGACAATGGCATTCGCTTTGTTTTCATGCCCAAAAAATCTCAACAAAGTGGCAAATCCGAATGCATGATTCGAACTATAAATAACCTCATCCGAACCCTGTTATTTCAAGCAAATCTTCCACCAACCTTCTGGGTTGAAACCCTCAATATGGTTGTCCACCTGCTAAATATCTTACCTTCCACTTCTATTTCCAACGACACACCCTATACCCGCATGTTTAGACAAAATCCCGATTACAGTCTCCTTTGCACATTTGGCTGCTTATGCTATCCCCATATAGACCCTCCTCACAAACTCGAACCTCGCGCCACACCATCCATCTACTTAGGGCAAGCCTCAAATCACCATGGCTATCATTGTCTCGACTTACACACCAACAAAATCATCCTTTCCTGACGTGTCACATTTGATGAAACCATCTTTCCTTATGGCAACTCTAAACCTACATCCGCACCACACTATGGCTTCTTAGATGACTCACCCGCAATATATCCAACCCCTTCACCATCTCCAACCAATAACACACCTCCTCACACACCTGAACCCACAACATCAACACAAACTTCACCTCAACAAGACACCTCACCCACTACTGCAACACCTACACCACCACCCACCACATCTCCCACAATCATCCCCAACCCACTGCACAACCCCAACCCTGTCTCAACTCATTCCATGGTCACACGATTTCAGGTCGGGACAAATAGTCCTACTACTCGTCCTAACATGCTCGTATCCTCTATATCTCCCTTACCAAAATCCTATCGTGAAGCTCACAATAACCCAAACTGGCAAAATGCTATGCAAGACGAATTCGATGCCCTTATTAAAAATGGAACTTGGACCTTGGTACCTCACCCTGCTGACACCAACATTATCCCATGTCTGTGGCTTTTCCGTCACAAGTATTTGGCTGATGGCACTCTTAGTCGCTACAAAACTCGTCTTGTAGCGAATGGTAGTAATCAGCTGGACAGAGTGGATGTAGATGAGACGTTCAGCCCGGTTGTTAAACCCGCACACCGGAGACGATTTGAGTCTTGCCGTTTCTAGACATTGGCCTATTCATCAGCTTGATGTCAAGAACGCTTTCTTACATGGTGACTTATCTGAGACTGTATACATGTATCAGCCCCCAGGCTTCAGAGACTCTGAGCATCCTGATTATGTCTGCTTATTGCAGCGGTCTTTGTATGGGCTCAAGCACGCCCCCAGAGCTTGGTTTCAGTGGTTTGCATCTTATATTACTTGGATTGGCTTTTCTCATAGTCGATGTGACTCATCTTTGTTCATTCACAGACAGGGGATGGACACTGCCTATCTATTATTATATGTTGATGATATTGTACTCACAGCTTCTTCTGAGAGTTTTCTGCAGCGGATTATTGGTTCCTTGAGTCAGGAGTTTGCTATGACAGATCTGGGTTCTCTAAATTATTTTCTGGATATATCTGTCACACATGATTCTTCAGGATTGTTTCTATCTCAAAAGAAGTACGCCATTGAGGTTTTGGAGAGAGCACATATGGTTAATTGTAATCCCAATCGGACTCCTGTTGACACTGAGTCTAAACTGGGAGATGATGGTGATCCCGTATCTGATTCTACCCTATAAAGGAGTCTTGCAGGTTCACTCCAGTATCTCACTTTCACTCGCCAAGATATATCTTATGCTGTTCAGCAGATGTGCCTCCATATGCATGACCCTCGAGAGCCTCATTTCTCAGCTCTCAAGCGGATTTTATGGTATATTCGGGGTACATTAGACTATGGTCTCTGATTGTATGCTTCTTCACCTCATCTTTGGTTGCCTACTCTGATGCGGATTAGGTTGGTTGTCCCACCATTAGGCGATCGACTTCAAGCTACTGTGTGTTTCTTGGCAACAATCTGCTCTCTTGGTCCTCCAAGCGGCAACCAACTATCTCTCGTTCTAGTGCTGAAGCAGAGTATCGTGGGGTTGCTAATGTTGTTGCCGAAACATGTTGGTTACGAAATCTACTTCGAGAACTGAACACTCCATTATCTTCAGCCACGCTTGTATACTGTGATAATGTCAGTGCAGTCTACTTATCATGTAACCCACTTCAGCATCAATGTACGAAACACATTGAGATTGACATTCACTTTGTTCGTGACTTGGTTGCCACTGGTCAGGTCCGGGTACTTCATGTTCCTTCTCGCTACCAGTATGCGGATATCTTCACCAAAGGATTGCCATCTGCTCTTTTTGAAGAATTTCGCTCCAGTCTCAGTGTCCGGTGTCCTCCCGCTGTGACCGCGGGGGAGTGTTAGCCCATGATCTGTACTATGTAATTTAACGGGCCAAGCCCGATTCTAGAATGTACTCTAAGGTTGTATATATCTGTAATATGTATGAGAGGAAGTCAAGCAATCAATTGAATATACGGTTCTTATCATTAACAAGACATTGGTCAACAAGTGTGAGGATTTCAAGGGTGCAGTTCGTGGGTTTAATTTCAAACCTTTTAATGACATATTGTCATGTAAATTTGAAGAAGCGGCCATAAACTTAAATTTCGTTGTCACAATATCTATTTTTTATTAAACTTAATTGTCTTACATGAACATGTTTTCGTTTTTTATAGATGCGATTGGTCAAGTAATTGAGTTTGGTAAATCGGACAATTTCGACAAAAATGGTCACCTCTGGTACAAAATTGTTCATGCATAATGGCAATAAAAGTGTCTTAAATGATGACTTAGCGGACATTGAGCACTTTAGAATGAGGTAAAGTATCATGCTACAACAAAAATAACCTATATTTATCAATGTAAAACATATGCTAATGACCTATTTTTCGTATGTAGTTTAATATCTAGGCCGAACAACGAGCTGCAAATGCCGTCTCAAATATTTATAAGGAAGTTTTCCACCTATTTCAACAAACGTATGCATGGACATATATTATATTAATAGTTACAAACATAATTGTTTATAAGACCGTTGACTTATTACTTACTATTCTTTTAAATAGAACATGTTTACGTTCGTTGTTGTTTATTACTTTATCCACACATTCAACTTTTTAATGAATAATTCTTTAAAAACCCGTAAATCCACGAGTCTATAAGCTAGTATTGTAATATATAAAAGCATACAGTGTTGTCCATTTTGATTTATAGGTGGAACACAAAGACATGTTCATAAACTTGTCTATGCCTTGAGCAAATCCTTGTTAAGGCTAACCCCAATAAGAGTAATCGACAGTCGATCGAGGTGATGTGGCGATCGAGTGGAGTCGATCGTTGCTATTGTGGTGAAATCGATCGCCGAGCAAAAAGAAGCAACTCAATCGTCTGGCCGATCGAATACATTTGCAATGTTACCGTTTGTTTCCATCCGTTGCATATCCAATAAAACAAAAAACATTACCGTTTGTTATTTAAAAAAAATACTACTAAAACTACCCTATAAATACACAACATATTTACACACAAATCTCATTTCACACATTCTCTATATTCTTTTCACACTATGAGTTTTAATTCTTACGAGCTATTCATTGCCGATTCGTCATCGGATGATGAAAATGAAGCCAGTACCGAGTTTATGATGTTTTTGGAAGAGTGTTGGGAGGCTTTTCAAGCCTCACAAAAACTCTCACGAAACACTGTTACTAGGGATCGTTTGGGTGCTCATAACCGTTTAGTGGATGCTTACTTTAGCGAGACCCCAACATACGGCGATGCAGCATTCCATGATCGTTTCCGTATGAGCCGACGACTATTCACACGAATTGTCCGAGATATAACCGATCATTCACCTTATTTCCAACAAACTCCTAATTGTATGCAGTGTACTTGGTATTTCTCCATTGATAAAGTGTACTTCATCAATCCGCCAATTGGCATACGGGTCAATCGCCGATGCTCTAGACGAATACGTGCAAATGTGCGTCAACAATTCGTGGGTGTCTTCAAAAATTTTGTAAGGTCATAAAGGAGTTATATGGTGCGAGTATTTACGGCCGACGGTTAGTGACATTGAAAACTCTATGCTCATCACTACCAAAGTCATGGGTTTCACGGGATGATAGGAAGCATCGATTGCACAGATTGGTCGTGGGAGAATTGCCCACATGCTTTAAAAGCTCAATTTTGTAGGGGTGATCACGGGCAAAGTCCTTTCATTTTATTGGAAGCGATCGCGTCCCAAGATTTATGGATTTGGCATGCGTTCTTTTGTGTCGCCAGGATGAATAACGGCGTAAATGTTTTACGTGCATCGCCTCTTTCAATGATCTCAAACGGGAGAGAACCGGATGTGGAATTCGTTGCTAACGGCGTGCCTTATAAACGCGGATATTGTCTTCTTGATGGGATATATCCGAATGGTCGGTTATTATGAAGTCCATTAAAATCTAGGACGAATGATCACAAACGAATATTGTATAAGGCGATGCACGACGGCAAGAAAAGATGTGGAACGTGCTTTTGATGTACTAAAGAAGAAGTGGCTAATGATTAAATATCCGGCTAGAAGGTTTGACAAAGAGCGTCTATCGCATATAATGTACACATGTATCATATTACATAATATGATAATTCGGACGAACAGTGACGATATCTTCCGTATTCTTTCCAAATAGAAGACACCGTTCTTATGATCCCATAAGAACGCATGTGGAATCGTTGGAAATTACCAAGGGATATGCAATGTAAGCGACTCATCTTAGCCTCAAAGCCGATTTGGTGGAAGAAATTTGGCATCGTCAAAATCAAAACTAGTTTAGTCGTTGTCTTTGTCGTAATGTTTTAATTTTATTTGAATTATTATGTAACGCTTTAATTATTAATGAAATTTTATTTTGTGTTAAAATGTTTTTTTTTTTAAATAAAAAATGAACTTGGTCGCCAGACTTTGAGGCATTGTAATCACGAAGGTCATTTGGAGAAAGAAAGGCGATACGTAAAAATGAGGAGATTGAATCTCTCTTGGGGCATCCTAAGCATCTTGACATGAAGTCCTATAACAAATTGGGTGTTTTTAATTTCATTAACGTTTAAGGAAATAAGATTGATCTAAAATCATAAATCGCTTGTATTAAAGTTGGATAAGTTTGATTTCTTGTGATCATAGATTTTGTATCACTTCTTTGTATACAAATGTTTGTCGTAGTATTCGTGAGATTACTGTATCCGTCACAATTAACAATTTTCAAACCTTTTTTCTCTTAATGCGGAGCATGAAAAATATATATTGGTCAAATATGTGGTGACGAAAGACAACCCCACTTGCCGAAGAGATTCTCCCTTACTCTTATTTATCATTATAACAAAAGAAAACATACACCAACAAATGTGTGCTCCATTTCAGATATCATTTGATTGATCAATATTGCGAAAATGAATTATCAGAACAACTAATTTTAATATAGTCTGTTTTCACCTGTGATATGTGATACCACACGTGATATCATACATGATCTCACCAGAATGTAACGATTTTGAAACTTCTTCATTGTTTATGAAGATGTTGTCTTTGTTTAACCATAACTTCTTCAATCGATCAACCATGATATTTGAAATCCCGTTGTAAAACCTATTGAAATACTCACAATGTATCCATTAAATAGACAAATTTAATCACAACTTAAATAATAAACAAAAGTACACTAAATAACTATGTGTTTAAAGCAAAATCAACTTGTTTAAGTTGTTTAATCTAAATGTAAACAAATGAAAGCGTGAAAAGCAGGCGAATACGTATGAAAGCGTAAAACACGTCTAAAACGGATAAAACGTATGAAATGAAAGAAAACCGATTAAAATGGACGAAAACGTATGAAAACGACGAAACTAAAACGTATGTAAACGAACGAAAATGGATGAAAGCAGGAAAACGTATGAAGGCAAAAAAACGAATTAAAAAGCGTAAATAAAAAAACGCAAATTTAAAAAAATAATAAATAAATAAATAAAATATATATATATATATATATATATATATATATATATATATATATATATATATATATATATATATATATATATATATATATATATATATATATATATATTTAAATAAAAAGAAAGACAAAAAGACAAAAATAAATATTTAAATAAAAAAGAAAGACAAAAAGACAAGAAAAAAAACATGGACTTAGGTTTACCTTTTAAATTTTAGGTTAATCCTCACTATTAGATCAAACTAGATGAATGGTGAGAATTTGCCCTTTGGTAAGCATAAATTTATTGGTAAGCAAAATAAAGTGCCTCTGACAAATTATTTCTTTATAGCTACTAGTGTATAATTTTTTATTTTGTCTTAAATAACCGTGAACTATCCGATTATCGATCACAAAAAGATTGTTTAATCAATAAATAAGAAAATGATCAAAATGAAATTGACAAACAATAATAAATACTATAAAGTACATAATGTAAAAGATAAATAATAAATAAATAAAATTGTGTAGCATGTATTGTTTTCCATTACTTACATTATGGAAACGCAAATCTTGCCAAATGAGGCTGTTCGTTTACATGATAAGTACTTTTTAAGCAACATCTCAGATAACAATGCATGATCGCGTATATTGTTATTACAAGAAAAATAATGAATCTGGATGATATTTTCTACAAAATAGAAAGATACGATAAAAAGAAGTTTTAATTTTCTACTCTTGTATCATATACCATCTTTTAAGTGAATAGTAATTTAATTTGAAAACTTAAAGAATTGTGAATACTAACTAAAATGAAATTAAATCAAAAGATATACCCAGCGAGATGACATGGGTATGTTTGGCAACAAATTTATGAACGCTTATTAAAGCTCGACTCTTTGATATATGGTAGCTTATAAGATAAGTTTTGTTTTTTACACATATTTATGGTTTAAAAGATATAAGCTTCTATAAGTTCAATTTAATGAAATTGAGATATTTGAAATAAGTAAAAAATATATATATTATTATTAGTCAAATTGCATAAATATCCCTCAACATATCATTAATTAATAGCAAAATCTTAAAATATATGATAATTTGATTTAACGTATTTTTTATGACATTTTATAATAACTAGATGAAAATTCGCGTAAAGAGACGATGTATAGAGGCAAAATAATTATACATGCGAAATCATGATTCTGGTTTGACTATTATTGCAAAACTTACAGGTTCAATTTGTAGTTATTGCGAGAAAAAAGTTCATAAATTAGAAACAAAAAATAATAAAAATTTGGGGATTAAAAAGTATTTAAAATATTAATTTACTTGTAGATGATGTTACTATTTTTAATCAATGGTAATAGTTCTTTAACATTACTTGTCAATAAGCATTTTAGTTTAAGGGGTATTATACACAATGAACTACTCAAAATTTAAGCATTTGAAGTTTAAAGAATGCATATGCATGCATTATAAGTAGTAAAGATAAAGTAGAACTCTAACTATTCGTCAAACTCCGCTATGGAAATAAAAGTTACAGCAACCAGCTTATAATATAAGTGGATGTTTGGTATAAGGGTATGGAACTAAAGGAATGACTTTCATTCCCAATATAATAGTTTCGTTGGTAGGTTCAGAATTTGGAATGGAACCTAAGAAAGTAGGTGTATCTCATACCCGCCAAGGATGATGGGTTTAAACCCATAACCATTTATACCCCTAAGAGAGCTAGGTGTTGTGAAGTTATAGGGTGGGTTATTGATGTATGTCATGTTACAAAAAAAATAGTTTACAAAAATGGAAATATGATACTAATATTAATACAAAAGTATCTTGACAAGTATTGATCTTTCAGGCATCGTTTCGAAGGAGTAGCGAATTTGAAATAGATTGCTCAAGTTTTGTTTGATGCTTAGTTGAAAAAGGTTTTGATTTTTGTTTTTAAAACTGCAAATAAGAAAGAAATCTAACTATTCGTCAAACTCCGCTATGGAAATAAAAGTTTCAGCAACAAGCTTATAATATAAGGGGTGTTTGGTATAAGGGTATGGAACTAAAGGAATGACTTTCATTCCCAATATAATAGTTTCGTTGGTAGGTTCAGAATTTGGAATGGAACCTAAGAAAGTAGGTGTATCTCATACCCGCCAAGGATGATGGGTTTAAACCCATAACCATTTATACCCCTAAGAGAGCTAGGTGTTGTGAATGTATAAGGTGGGTTATTGATGTATGTCATGTTACCAAAAAAAAAATAGTTTACGAAAATGGAAATATGATACTAATATTAATACAAAAGTATCTTGACAAGTATTGATCTTTCAGGCATCGTTTCGAAGGAGTAGCGAATTTGAAATAGATTGCTCAAGTTTTGTTTGATGCTTAGTTGAAAAAGGTTTTGATTTTTGTTTTTAAAACTGCAAATAAGAAAGAAAAGGACAAATAATAAATAAAATACTTGCTTAGATCCGGTAGCTTTTAATGTTATGAATTTAGTCGCTATTTAAATTTAGTATTTTGACTTGTAGATAATTTTGAGTTTTAAATCAATATGAGTTGGTATACGGATGCACGACTCAAGCTCGTCCGACAAAAAGAAAAAACGATCCAAACAAATACTATAACGTTAGTGTCCTCTTTTTATGGTATTATAATCTAATCAAAACCTTTGTAGTTATGAATTTAATTTTAAAACTTTAAAAACTTTTAATTTTTATCTGCTAAAAGTTGTCATAACTAGAACAAAAATCTAAAACCGGATGAGTGTCTCCTTTTTTGCTCAAGTTAAAAAGCATTTGATTTCAAAAAAAAGAATTTCGCAACTAATTCTGTCTGGACTAAACCCAAGTCAAATTACTAACTAAAAATAGCAACTAATTACCACACCACTTTCTCAATAAATCACAATATTAAAAACTACTAAAATCTAAGCAAACATAAAACAAACTACTCAACCGTGATAAAAATATAATCTACACTAAACAGTAAACATAACA
Source organism: Chrysanthemum lavandulifolium (assembly GCA_022545495.1). Lineage (NCBI taxonomy): Eukaryota > Viridiplantae > Streptophyta > Magnoliopsida > Asterales > Asteraceae > Chrysanthemum > Chrysanthemum lavandulifolium. The sequence goes on along the minus strand of CM040241.1, from coordinate 124,975,786 downwards.
AAATAAATAGAGATAATTGAAAAAAGGTTTAGAGGTCAGCAAATTCAGGCTAATAATGAGCAAAATGGTACAATAACTCACAACAATACTAAAAATACCCATCTTCAAGCTAATATGTCCATGTTTCGTGCCTACAATGTAAAATAACTACTTTTAGAAGTATTTGCAATTAAAACACATAATTTGGTAATTATCTAGCTATAAAAAGGGTTTTTCTATACTAAAACATGTATAATTACACGTTCATCAGTTACATATCCTATCAAGTCAGCTTTTACCCTATAACACAAATACCGAAAATTAACTTCCCAAACTATAACATGTTATAGGCTCCTTTGTGTCTCATTTTTTCTTTTGCATTTTCTTTAAAAACAACCACCTTTCATTGAACTAAAATAGAAATTCCAATTCATAACAAAAACTATATTTTGTACAAAATTACAACATAGAAGAAACTACATTTCATTTCGCTACTGATATCGTTTCTAAAGATAATCTACAAGATCACGTCACAAGTCGTTATGCACATCTTTGTCGCGTAATTCTGTTGCGTCTTTCGACCCATGTATGTTGCATATTGTTTATGCAACAATACATAATTCTACGTGTCATGTTCATCTGGTAAGCACATGTCACTTGTACTATATATCCCAGCGACATTGTAGGACACCAAAACCTCTTGCACTTGATTGATCCTTTTAAAATTCAAATTAAATTTGTTTCGTGTAATCGTATATGATTTGACAAAAGTAGCCCAAGTGGGAAAAATATCGCCAGGTAGGTAATACCTTTGGTGCATGTTTTACCATTCGCTGTATATCAAACCTTGGGAGCGACATCGTAAATGAGGTCGTCAAACATATTTCAACGACATGGAACATCATGGTCTTTATCTACCCTTGTAATACCAAAAAATACATGTCAAATCTATAAAACTTGTCATGCACTAGCTTCAAACATTATTGTTGAGTATTTATGATTTCCCCTTTTGATTTGCCCTTTGTAAGCATCTTGACAATTCCTCAATTCTTAATTCATACAATCTATACTACGAAACATACATGAGAACCCATGATAATTTTTTTGTTTTCATATATGCTTAAAAAAGTCACTAGGATGGGGTTTCTTAAATACTCTGCTAATTGTTAATCTCATATACATTTGGTAAAAAATTGTCCAAATTATCACGACTATAATGTTAACCAATTTGTAATATTCATAAAAAAACATCGGGTGTTGTCCCATACGTCAATTGGCATATGCGGGACGTGCATTTCATTATAAGACTAATACTCATTTCATGTGTTGCATTGGGCCGTGATCTAAAAAGTAAAAAGTGCTCATGAGTAGATTTATTATTATTGGTAGTTATACATTTAACTATTGATAAAATTAGTTTTGAGGTCATTATGATTAAATTTCCTTTGGGAGTATTTCGCGATTTCACCAAAATGATCTTTCATAAGACGTTGTTCAACACATAAATAATCTCGCAATATGCTCGTCCGAGTGTTTGAACTAGTGGATTAATCGTGATCGAAAGATAGATATTGTTCATGGTAATCGTACAACTTAACAATTTTCTGGACTCGTTCTTTTTCAAATTAACTCATGTTGAAATTGTATGTTTGAAGAATATATGAAAAGAAGAAATGTTGAATGTGTTTGATTGTTTGTATGGTAAAAGTTGGTATCTATAAAAAAAAAGGATTTTTAGCCGTTTGAAAAATATAGTCGTTACCCACTTTTGGTATTCGAATAAAAAAGCCAATAAAGTCCGTTGTCACAACGGGTCACCAATGGAGCAAGCCAAAGTGCCATTGGCCTCTAATTTTGGCTATCACGAGGTGTGTAACGAGTTCCATCGTGCACTTTAAGCTTCAAACTACAACTCTAGTTTTTAGTTCAAGACTTCAAGTAAGTTTTGGCAAACACAACCAAAGACTAATTGGGAATAATTGGGCTCCTAACTTTAAATCATGTTTTAAAATATTTTAATTTTATTTAACTTTTCAGCACAGGCCCAAATCTCAAAATTTGTATAGCCATCAAACTACAACTCTAGTTTTAGTTCAAGACTTCAAGTAAGTTTTGGCAAACACAACCAAAGACTAATTGGGAATAATTGGGCACCTAACTTTAAATCATGTTTTAAAATATTTTAATTTTATTTAACTTTTCAGCACAGGCCCAAATCTCAAACATTTGTATAGCCATCAAATAAATGGGCTAAGTTGTACATAATCGTACTAAATCCAAGAACTAGTTATGTTAACCTCAAGTAAAAGTAACATAAATTGATAATCTCTTGTATAACAAGATACACATTGGATAATTAAACTTTGATAGAGAGCTTAAAGTTAGCTTAATTTGACACAATTCCAAGCCAAGTCATCTTGATGATTACATGCGACCCACTTATACTATAACCCATCGATACCACTTTAATTGTGTTTAAGCTTTGTTTGGCTAACTTTAAGCTATCTATCATTTCCCTTAAACTTTTGAAGAGTTTTTAACTGAGCCAATAGGAGCACTTTATATTGGTCAAATAAAAATCAAAACTGAAATATTTTGTTCAAACTTTTAAAAGTTTTGGCTGAGAAAATTGGTGGAGAAAAAAATGAAAATACGTATGACTTTTTTCTTTTTCTTTTTTTTCAGATTTAAATGTAAATAGATGTTATTTTTTGATTGCTTAATAGAATTTACAATCAAACCTTTAACTTTAAAAATAAGGCTAATATTAAATCCTTATGAAATTAAGTGTAAAATCCTCAATTTTAATCATTTCCAAACATATTATATATTTAAAAATCTCCATATACTTTAAACTTTTTTTTATAAACAACTACAACAACTACTATTATTTGCTGGTTTAAGCGGTTGTCAGGATGGTAGTGGGAACAGGCTCACCAAAACCTCGTTGATCTCTCACCTTCGTGATCGTCATTTTAATAAGGATGCGCTAGCCACCATGATATGTGTCTAAATACACATATATTTTATATTATTTAAACCCACAAAACGACCAAAACACACAAACGACCATATAAATGTTACAAATATCATTGAAATGTGTTTTATGTGACTCAGTAAACAAAAGATTGAAAACAAATAAAAATGATCAAAGTTCACACATTGACATTTTCGGTCCTCAAGTTTCACAAAATGGCAAAACTAGTCCCTAAGGTTTAAAATGAAAGAAAAGTCAACTTTAGTCCTTGGATAAACAAACATGTTCAAAATAGTTCTTGGATGAAAGTTTTCTACAAATGGCAACTTTACCCTCAAGTTTCAAAATGACATAAAAGGTCCCCTGATGTTTTAAATTGTAATAAATATCATAAAGGTCCTTTGGTTTATCTAACTTGGCGGTATGGTCCCTTGAATGAAATCGAAGCTTGTCACATCAGTCCCTCAAGTTTCGATTGTACAAGTTTAGTCCTTGGGCTTATCTATTATACAAACCAACCAAACCCTTTATTACTTCATAAACACAAATAAAAAACCCATAACCCACGACCCTTTTCCCCTTTCCTCCTTTTTCTCTGTCTCTCTAATACCTAGACACTCAACCCCATTACCTGCCCATACCAAACCCTGCACCCACTCTTTCCCTATTTCCCATGGTCAAAGTTGGACTTTCACGCTTCCCACTCACGTAAGAAACACAAATGCAGAATAGAGAGAAGACCCAAGTTTTCAGTTTTTTTTAGTATAAAAAGGAGATGAGTAGGAATGTAAAAGATAGTCTAGAATTAGTGTTCTAGCTCAATCTTTACTTTTATCTGTCATTTTCATTTACTTGTAATTTTTAAATTTCAGTTAATGCAATTTCAATTTTACGCAACTTTCCTGTTGAAATCTTGGTTTCTTTTATGTTCATTGGTTTTCTATTTGACTGAAATCCTTGTTATTATTCCGATTAAGTTGTTGTTATAAGCTTGTATAAGCTCTGTGAGCTTATGTTCAATTTACAAATCAGTTTTCCAAAATTGTTTTCACCATTCCTACCCGTAAGGGGTGTTTGGATTAGCTTAAGTTGTGGGCTACAAGTCCCATTTGACCCATGTTGGTTTTTACTTTAGTCAAAGCAAGTGTTGGATAAGAGATTATATGCATTTTCAATAACGTTTGTTTACAAAAGAAGACTGGAGTTTGGTTCTTAAAGGTAATCTGATTTCTGTTTTGTTGATTCAATAGCAGTACCCATGATTTTTTAGCTTAATTGTAGGTTAGTTAGAGTTGGAATTAGGGGTGTTTTTAAATTAAGCACTTAGATAGATGTATGGTTTCCTGTTTTTCTGCTTTGTTTAGCATCTTAGTGATTATTTCGTAGCTTATTTAGGCCCTTAAAATTGCTTCCTTTCTGTTTTGCCACCGTAATGTTAGATGAGGGCCTTTAAAGTGCTTATTATGTCTTATTTTCAGCTCATTTAGTTCTCTTTTATGCCCATTAGTTACTTAGTTTAGGTTTAGTTTATCCTTACCTTATTTGAAGCTTATTTATAAGCCAATTGATGCTCCTTTAAAGTGTTTGGAGGCTGTTACAGCAGGCTCCTTCAGCAGCCTCTTTTCACCTTTTTTTTTCCCTAGCTCTTTAGTGTCTAGTTATTGCTAGTTAGGTTCCCTTTAAATGCTTTTAGGTAATTTATGTAGTTGTTAGTAGGTGGTAGCTTATTATAAGCTTTTTGATAGCTTTTGTGTACTTCTAACCCACTGTCCCAAACGACCCTTTTCATAAATTTTTCTTCATTCGCTATTAATGAGTCATGCATTGTTTAAGATTGACCAAAGTTTAAAGTTGAATTTTAGTTAGTCTTATTTTGTTTTGCATAAGAAGAGAAATCCAAAAATAATAAGAAGCCAAAAACGTGGAGACCAGGAATCGAACCTGTGACCTCCTGCGCACCTCCCACACGTCCAACATCCACAACCACCTTGCCAACTGATCCAAGTAGTGTTTTATGTCATTAGTGGAAACTTTAATTCATTTAATTAGCTATTTTCCTTTCAGCTTAACTTTAGCTTTTAACAGCTTATTGGATTAAGTTTATGCATTGTTCTTATTTTTCTCGTGTTTAGCTTATCAAAATGTACTTTTCATGAATTTTTGGTATTTTTCTATTTAGTTTTACTATTTTTAATAATTACATTTCTAATTTTCAGTTTTTAATTAATAATAAATAAAATAAAAGTCGAACAAATACCCGGCTTTTTTCTAAAATCATTTTAGTCATGTAGAATATAGGAAAATTAGTTTTGCACTAGTAGGATTTAAATTGCATATTTTTCACTTTCGAAGCTCGGTGCGTTTCGGTTTTTCGAGTTTTTGCATTTTAGCACCCTAGGATGTAATTTAGCTTTGTTTTATTGTTCCTTAGGCTTAGTAGTAGTTTATTTAGTGTTTACATTGTTTTACGTGCTTAATTTTCATTCCCGTTCTTTATTTTGTAGAATAACGTAATCATAAACCCAAATTCGTAAAACCATATCAAGTTCTAATCACGAAACTCAACGACACCGTCAATTTCACACCTCGTTGGGACACGACCCGGGGAAATCACTTTTCCGGTATCACTTTTATCACATTCGTGAGATTTGGCACGTTAACCCTTTTCCTAAAAGGTTAATTTGTCGAATTTCACGATTAATTTGATATATTGATATTGTGTTTATTTTCACCACTCACAACAAGACGAATCACACCACCAAACTTTCCTTGGCCACTAATCTTGCTGTTTTTGAGGCAGCTGAGGTTACGTTGAAACGTATGGGTCTTTGATTATGTGGGGTTTGTTTTAAGACGCATACCCTTCGTACTAAGTGTCGTCATAGGTCTGATTTTGTGTCACCCCCTGATTGTGGTGATGGTGTTGTTAGGTTTGTGTTATTTGATCTCGTCAAGCCACAAGTTCCTTCTTCTATTGCTCGTGTTGAAGACCAGGTTTTGGCGTAGCATTATGGTTTCGATCTACACCTACTTTACACTTTGCTTTCTAAGGGGTTGCAAACTGTCATATCTATCCCTTCAAAGTGTCGCTTAGGATTCTCCCGCGTATTGAAAGGAGCGCTTGATAAGATGTCTGCACACCTGGGGACATTTCTTATTAGGTTAGCCTGTTAGTCTTGCCTCTTTGTCTCCTTAAAACCTTTTGCTCGAGGAGTAACATGGAGTGTAGGTATGCCATTAAACGCCAACGCCAAGAAGAATATATCGCTAACACCATTCACTTCGGGGTATGTCTGGTGGGAGTTTGCAGCTTGTTAGAGAGGTTTTAGCTGAACCATCCCCTACATGGTCTAATATTGATGAGGAAAACCTAGACTTGGGTGAACGTAATGTCAAGCAATGTAAGAGGAGATTTGTGATGGCCATTATCTTGCTGGTCGCGAGTTCTTTCTTCTTCGGTGTTGCTCCTTATAATGATACCACTCTTGATGAATTAAAGCTAAGCACCCTTCAAGTCTGCTCCTCCCCTCACGGATATACCTATTGACCATCATAATCGATTCAGTAAAACCGCAAGTTTTCTCACGCAGTCGACCACTCATGAATGGCCAACCTGAAGAAACTTAAAACAGTTCGAAACAAACTCAATGAAGATCTGGGAGTATAGGGTTTCCGGTCGTTATGTCCCAATGAGCTATGCGAAGAATCACCAAACGTATAGTGATCGAGAGATTTGAACAGAAAAAGGGATTGTGAATGATTATTATAACTAAGGAAAAAATACATAAACTACAGGGGCTTAAATGAAAATTAAAGGAAATTAAAAAGATAAAAAATATTAAATAAACGCTATCACTATTTGCAAAATGATGTTTTTGATTTTATGTTTTTATAAAACTTAATTAAAAACTACGTTACGTACAACTGAAAATGTGAAACTTACACAATATTAATCCTAAAAATATGAAAATGATATTTTTACAAACCTAATGATAAAAGAAAATTTATAGAAAAAGAAAATTATTTTTATAACTATTAAATTAATTATTATTAATTAAAAACTATTTTTAACTATTAAATAATAGCCTAAAATACAAGAAAATATGAAACAAAGCTAGAAAAATAAAATTTTGACTTAGAAAAATCTAAAATAACAAAATAGAATTTTCAAAACTATTTTGTATTTTTCGATTATTTTGGATTTTCTAGGAATTAAAACTATTTAAAACTAATTAAATTACTTAAAAATACAAATTTAACTAAGAAAAATCTAGAAAATATTTTTTGGCTTTTTATATTTATCTAAACTTAAGAAAATGAAAAAATATTTTTTTGAAACTTTTCTTAATTATTTGTATTAAATGCTAATTAAAAATGCTTAAAAACCAATTAAAATCAAGAAAAATACTAAACTGACCTAGAAAAATCTGAAAAATTCAAGATAAGCTTAAAATAATGTACTGAATCAAGGAAAAATAGAAAAACAAGTGCTTGTGTGCATGAAAATGAGGCTGCAGTACAAGTGCTTATTGAAATAAGCACTTGAATAAGCCAAAGGGAGACCAATAAGCACCAACTGTTTACAGAAGCTATAAAATGATACAAGTACCTAAATGCAACTAAAAACAACAGGCTTAAACCTCTGAATAGCAATCTACACAGATTTGATGAGTTGAGCAATTTGAGCTAAAAACAGTTTTAGGGTGCTACTATTAAGCCAGAGAATAAGCACTTAGATAAGCTGGAAACTAGAAAGCAATAGTGGGAACCTCAAGAGGACCTGGCTAAGTACTTAAATACCAAATTAGAGCCCTGGATAAGCTCTCTTGAGCTCTGTGCAAGGGCTGCAAGAACTGCACAAAACCTGCAGTAGCTTCAAGTCCCTCGCATTGTGGCATGTAGATACATTTTGACAAGCATGTTTGAGACTTATAAAAAATTCACAAAAATGTAAAAAAATGCTAATAAGAAAATGGACCAGTTGAGCTTTTTAAAACCAAAATTTCACTAAGTTTGGCTCAGAAATGAATCCAAGAAAAATCACTCCATTTGGGCTCAAAGTGACTTTTTCAATTTTTTTGACTTTTTAAGCAGTTTTGTATTGTTGACTTATTTGAACTTTGAGCTTGATTTCCCAACTGAAAATGATGTTATAAGATTAAATGAAGCTATTGCAAGCTTCCTCTATGAATTTGAAACACAAAACAAACTTTAGCTTTTCCAAATTTCAAACAGTTAGGATATTAAAACAGTGGGTATGAGATTTTGACTTGAGTGGTTAGCAGGCATAAAATTGAGACAGCTATGAGTCAAAGACAGCTAAATAAACATAACACAACAAGCATTACCCATTGAACCAACCTCCAATGCAGTTTAAGTTTCAAATCCAAACACCCTTTAAACTTCTGTTATGCAAGTAAAACTAACCAAACAGCTAAACTAGCTAAGCCTAGTGATCAAACTGAATCTAATAGACCTAAATACAACTAATTAAGCAGGTATGAAATGCTTATAACTACAATTACAGATTATGCACATGAAACTTTAAAATGACTTACAAATGGTCCATAGCCACTATGGCTTCAAATGAACCCAGTGACCCACTAGCCTATCCAAACCAACCCAATTACTCAAAATCAACCCAATTCCAACACTCGCTTCAACCCATATCCATTTCATTTCCATTTTGCCCTGTTTGACTTTCTTTGACCAAAGTCCAATTTTGCTAGAAACTTAAATGTGAGCTTATCAAAAGCTGTGAGAAGCTTGTATAAGCTGATTGGAACTGAGAATTAAGCTTGTTTGAAGCTTTGGTATGAGAATTTGAATTGGAAAATTTCAACAGTGACCATTAAACAAGGAATCTTAACATAACCTGAATTGATACTTGTAAACAATTTATAATGATACAAATACCTTAGTTTGATACAAAGAAACAAAATATTACAGGTTTTATACTAAATTAAAAACTTTAAGTTAAAAACGACATTAAAGATAAATAAAAACTACAAGACTCCTCTCTTGCTTCTTCTTGCATCCTTTTATACTCCAAGTGTCTTCTCTCTCTTCCGAATATATCCCAAAGAATTTCCTTGGCCATTGGATGGCTTGACTTCATCTTGGCCATTCATTGGATTTTGGCGCCAAAAAGTTTTTAACAACAAGGGTTGAGTGAGATGGAGGAGGTGCATTAAATGTTTCTTGGAGGCTTCTTTGAGTTGGGGACATGGAAAATGTAAAGGTGAGGAGGGGGATGGGTGGAAGAGTGTTGCAGGGATAGCAGTTGGGGAGATGAGACTTTGGCGCCAAGGGGGTTTGACTTGGGATTTGACCGGGTGTTAAATATTGGAAGGGGTCCAAAATGCATATGACAGGGGGGTCAAATGGAAGGGTCCAAAGGCTTGGCAGGGTCACAATGGTTTGTGAAAGGGTCCAAATGGGTTTAAAAGGTTTAATAACATAGGGACCTTTGTTGTAAATTCTGAAATTCAAGGGACCATTGCTGCCATTTATGCAAAGTTTCCCAAGGGACTAAAAGTGACAAGTTTTAATAATATAAGGACTAAACTTGACATTTTCAAAATTCCAAGGACTAATTTTGCCAAATTTGAAACTTGGAGGACCAAACTTGTAATTTCTCAAAACTTTTGATATTTTCACCAAAGGACTAATTTTGACAAGTTATGATTTAAAAGGACCTTTGGTGATTTTTCTTTGAAATTAGGACTCGTGGACTATTTCGACAATTTTAGAAACTTGTGGGATCGAAGCGCCAATTATGCAAACTTTGCTCATTTTCATCGATTTTGAACATTTTGCATCCGAAACATATAAAATGCAAATTTTGGAATATTTTCGATATTTTGATGCATTTCGAGCATTTTAAACGTTTTGCGCTCAGATTTAACCAAAAATGATGAGTATTTACACACTCATCAATCCCATACTAAACTATTGCTAGTCCCTAGCAATCTTTTGAGAAAACTTATGGATTTCAATCTCTTTACCAAAATCCATTACTTGAGTAGCCAAATGTTTTAGTTCAAGTAAGAACCGATTTTGAGCAAACCACCGACTTTCAACGGATTTGGTTTGTCTTTACCGAAGCCGTTTGCTCGGACTAGCCAACTCTTAGATAAATTATCAATATTATCTTTGGTGAGTGATTACCAATTATGGTTTTTCCATCGCCTTTACCACAAGCCATAAACTTCATGGCTAGCCAACTCTTCACTTTTTAGGATATGGTGAGTGAATACCATACAATTTTGGGCAATTGCAAGTCGTAAACGGATTTGATATATCTTTACCAAGAGCCGTTTGCTCCTGGATTAGCCAATCCTTTTGTTTATTAGACAAGCGGATCGATAACCATAAGATGAGTCAAGTAAACACTTACTCCAAAAAAAATTTGGCCAAAACGGGAATTGGTATAATTATATGATAAAATTCGTGAGAATTCCCCCCACACTAGAAATGAATATTGCCCTCAATATTCAAAGTAACTGCATGTTATGCCGAAACAAAGAACGTAAAGGAAATACTACGGCCATTATTCGAAAGATTTTTTTTTTTTTTTTTAAACTTGGATATATACACAACATGTGGGCAACCCCCCCACACTAGGGTGGTAGAAAGATAGAAAGAAGTCAGAAATATGGGTGAAAACCCATATGGCATGCTACTGTTTTTGATTCCCGAGTCGCTAGCTTGACTCGACCCCGAATTAATTGGTTCATGGGGAAGTAAGTGGAAGAGACAATCTCCATCGGACTTTCATTCAAGATGTTTGGACAAACATTTGAAGCACGAAAGTTCCACACCGATGAGATATAGAGAGAACCGACTCAAAAATGATAAATGAAAATGCCGGGGTCAAGATAGTGTCTTCATTCCGAAGGAGTGAAGAACAGAGAAGTGATGTAATATATGAAGAAAAGAAAGAAAATCATGATAGAAATCATGACTAACTCTTCATCCTCAATAGGAGAATTCATAGTTTCATGAATCTCATCAGTTAAGCTCGCTTGATCAAGACATATTATGGGTGTGTCTAGATCAGTAGAAATTATCATACTCCGCGAGATATGATATGAGTGAGTTCATCGAGAACTCCATGAAGGTGAATGAATCATATTCGAATTGATATGAGTGGGTTCACCGGTGAACTCCTCCAATGTAAATGATTCATAATCGGGAGAGAATTATGAGAATGAAAAGTGGTAATCGCCACTAATCTTCTCTCCCATATTATCAAAACAGAGGCTTTCATTTCCGGATTAGAATCATCGGAAAGAATGTCACTACCCTTAATGGGGATAGGAGATGAAATTGGTTTCTCTTTGAAAGCCTCGATTTTAGAAATGAGAAGATCGACATTCAATAATGTAAGACGAAGAGCTTCATCTTTGATTTCGCCAGAACTTCATCATTCTCTTCTTCTAAGCTAACAAGCTCGGAAGGTAAATCTTCCACATAAACGATGTCTCTACAAGATAACGAATCATCATCATCGAATCGGAGAACATCTCAAAGATGATCTTTTGGGAAGACAAGAAGGGAGGATATCACACACATGGTCAAAGTTCCCCGTGACTCTCTCGGATTGGGACAAGGTCCTCAACACTAGACTTTATGAATTCGTCCGATTCCTTTTCGTGAACAAGGTCAAGATGCTCGTCCCCATGTTCGTAGAGTGAGTGGGAGCTTGGTGTGATAGCGATTGTTTGAGATGGAATCTCAACCGGGATATCAACCGACCGAGGAGTTGAGAAATATTATTTTAAAAGGATAAAACTCTCCTCGTCATCATCATATAGAGTCGCCTTAAGAAATTGGGAACGCCTTAGAGCCGCATGCTCTAGGACTAATAATTCTTCCCTAGATTTACGGGCCTCTCGCTCTTCTCGTTCTTGCCAGAATTCTCCTATGGTCTTTTCACCACTCACTTGATTCTTAAAGTTACTAATCATATCATCAAGTGTTTTCATTGTGGTTTCAAAATCTTGGGAGATTTCTTGAGATAACGGCTCGGTGGAGTTTGCACCGTATGGTGTCAGAGAGGTTGGAAATTGTCAAACCCGAGAGAGTCATGATTGTTACAAGGAAATGGATTCCCTATTTGACAATCGAGTGATGGGGACCTCCACAGACTCACAACAAGAAACTGCTGAGTCGGACCAGTGGATCATATGGATTTTGGTCATAACTAAAGCTCGAGCATTACCGTAAAACTGCTCATAGACAAACGTGTTTCGGATTGACACTCAAATCCTTGGTGAGGACCTCCACAAAATTCACAGTAGTTATGTTGATTATATGAAGATAAGTCGGGCGTGGTGGGTAATTGGAAAAGTTTGAGGGTCGTTAAATGAGTTCGATTAGATCATAATCAAATGAATTCCTCGAACCACAAAACAAACAACTCCCGTTATGAATATCATTACCACATTGTACACACGTGCACCAACGATGTGGTGAACCAAAAAGAGGCTCACCACAACCGACACAAGGAATAAACGATTTCATTTGAGAGTAATAAGAAAGAATCGGTTCATTCAAAGAATCAACAAAACCAACATGGTGATCCGAATGACTATCAAGTCTCAAGAACATTCGAAAAATCGGAGGTGGGACAAGTGGTGTGCTCGAGAGCTAGCAATTTCCACCACTCGTTATGGTCTCCGGTTCTTGAACGGGTTCATCGGGTTGTGGCGGATGGTCGGAAAAACTTGGAGAATCATCGAGAGAGTTATCGATAATTCGCACCAATAACAATATTTTCTTGCACCCATCCTTCCACATCGCTTGCATAAACAATCCGGATTCTGACAATAGAGCTAATCCTCTTCCATACGGCTTTTGCAGTGGAAACAACGAGGATAATCGAACGTCGCCATGAGAATTAAACATGTAGAGGGTTAAAGAAATAGAATTAAACGGTTATGAAGATAAAGATGAGTATTTTTGGATTTTTATAAGAAAATATAAATATATATAGATGGATGGTATGAACAAAGAGTGAATATTCAAATCACTAATCTGCTAGACGGAAGATAATCAAGACACCCGGGCGTGGCGCCAAAAATTTGATCTGTGTAAAACCGTCAAGTTTTCTCACATGGTCGACCACTTGAATGGCCAATCAGAAGAAACTTAAACAGTTCGAAACAAACTCAATGAAGATCCGGGAGTATAGGGTTTCCGGTCGTTATGTCCCAATGAGCTATGCTAAGAATCACCAAACGATAGTGATCGAGAGATTTGAACGAAAAAGGATTGTGAATGATTATTATAACTAAGGAAAAAATACATAAACTACAAGGGCTTAAATGAAAATTAAAGGAAATTAAAAAGATAAAAAATATTAAATAAACGCTATCACTATTTGCAAAATGATGTTTTTGATTTTATGTTTTTATAAAACTTAATTTAAAAACTACGTTACGTACAATTGAAAATGTGAAACTTACACAATATTAATCCTAAAAATATGAAAATGATATTTTTACAAACCTAATGATAAAAGAAAATTTATAGAAAAAGAAAATTATTTTTATAACTATTAAATTAATTATTATTAATTAAAACTATTTTTAACTATTAAATAATAGCCTAAAATACAAGAAAATATGAAACAAAGCTAGAAAAATAAAATTTTGACTTAGAAAAATCTAAAATAACAAAATAGAATTTTCAAAATAGAATTTTCAAAACTATTTTGTATTTTTCGATTATTTTGGATTTTATAGGAATTAAAACTATTTAAAACTAATTAAATTACTTAAAAATACAAATTTAACTAAGAAAAATCTAGAAAAATATTTTTTTGGCTTTTTATATTTATCTAAACTTAAGAAAAATGAAAAATTATTTTTTTGAAACTTTTCTTAATTATTTGTATTAAATGCTAATTAAAAATGCTTAAAAACCAATTAAAATCAAGAAAAATACTAAACTGACCTAGAAAAATCTGAAAAATTCAAGATAAGCTTAAAATAATGTACTGAATCAAGGAAAAATAGAAAAACAAGTGCTTGTGTGCATGAAATTGAGGCTGCAGTACAAGTGCTTATTGAAATAAGCACTTGAATAAGCCAAAGGGAGACCAATAAGCACCAACTGTTTACAGAAGCTATAAAATGATACAAGTACCTAAATGAAACTAAAAACAACAGGCTTAAACCTCTGAATAGCAATCTACACAGATTTGATGAGTTGAGCAATTTGAGCTAAAAACAGTTTTAGGGTGCTACTATTAAGCCAGAGAATAAGCACTTAGATAAGCTGGAAACTAGAAAGCAATAGTGGGAACCTCAAGAGGACCTGCTAAGTACTTAAATACCAAATTAGAGCCCCGGATAAGCTCTCTTGAGCTCGTGCAAGAGGCTGCAAGAACTACACAAAACCTGCAGCGATTCAAGTCCTCGCATGTGGCATGTAGATACATTTTGACAAGCATGTTTGAGACTTATAAAAAATTCACAAAAATGTAAAAAAATGCTAATAAGAAAATGGACCAGTTGAGCTTTTTAAAACCAAAATTTCACTAAGTTTGGCTCAGAAATGAATCCAAGAAAAATCACTCCATTTGGGCTCAAAGTGACTTTTTCAATTTTTTGACTTTTTAAACAGTTTTGTATTGTTGACTTATTTGAACTTTGAGCTTGATTTCCCAACTGAAATGATGTTATAAGATTAAATGAAGCTATTGCAAGCTTCCTCTATGAATTTGAAACACAAAACAAACTTTAGCTTTTCCAAATTTCAAACAGTTAGGATATTAAAACAGTGGGTATGAGATTTTGACTTGAGTGGTTAGCAGGCATAAAATTGAGACAGCTATGAGTCGAAGACAGCTAAATAAACATAACACAACAAGCATTACCCATTGAACCAACCTCCAATGCAGTTTAAGTTTCAAATCGAAACACCCTTTAAACTTCTGTTATGCAAGTAAAACTAACCAAACAGCTAAACTAGCTAAGCCTAGTGATCAAACTGAATCTAATAGACCTAAATACAACTAATTAAGCAGGTATGAACTGCTTATAACTACAATTACAGATTATGCACATGAAACTTTAAAATGACTTACAAATGGTCCATAGCCACTATGGCTTGAAACAGAACCCAGTGACCCACTAGCCTATCCAAAACCAACCCAATTACTCAAAATCAACCCAATTCCAACACTGCTTCAACCCATATCCATTTCCATTTCCATTTTTGCCCCGTTTGACTTTCTTTGACCAAAGTCCAATTTTGCTAGAAACTTAAATGTGAGCTTATCAAAAGCTGTGAGAAGCTTGTATAAGCTGATTGGAACTGAGAATTAAGCTGTTTGAAGCTTTGGTATGAGAATTTGAATTGGAAAATTTCAACAGTGACCATTAAACAAGGAATCTTAACATAACCTGAATTGATACTTGGAAACAATTTATAATGATACAAATACCTTAGTTTGATACAAAGAAACAAAATATTACAGGTTTTATACTAAATTAAAAACTTTAAGTTAAAAACGACATTAAAGATAAATAAAAACTACAAGACTCCTCTCTTGCTTCTTCTTGCATCCTTTTATACTCCAAGTGTCTTCTCTCTCTCTCTCTTCTGAATATATCCCAGCAATTTCCTTGGCCATTGGATGGCTTGACTTCATCTTGGCCATTCATTGGATTTTGGCGCCAAAAAAAGTTTTTAACAGTTGTGGGTTGAGTGAGATGGAGGAGGTGCATTAAATGTTTCTTGGAGGCTTGCTGAGGTGGGGGGACATGGAAAATGTAAAGGTGAGGAGGGGGGATGGGTGGAAGAGTGTTGCAGGGATAGCAGTTGGGGAGATGAGACTTTGGCGCCAAGGGGGTTTGACTTGGGATTTGACCGGGTGTTAAATATTGGAAGGGGTCCAAAATGCATATGACAGGGGGGTCAAATGGAAGGGTCCAAAGGCTTGGCAGGGTCACAATGGTTTGTGAAAGGGTCCAAATGGGTTTAAAAGGTTTAATAACATAGGGACCTTTGTTGTAAATTCTGAAATTCAAGGGACCATTGCTGCCATTTATGCAAAGTTTCCCAAGGGACTAAAAGTGACAAGTTTTAATAATATAAGGACTAAACTTGACATTTTCAAAATTCCAAGGACTAATTTTCCCAAATTTGAAACTTGAGGACCAAACTTGTAATTTCTCAAAACTTTTGATATTTTTCACCAAAGGACTAATTTTGACAAGTTATGATTTAAAAGGACCTTTGGTGATTTTTCTTTGAAATTAGGACTCGTGGACTATTTCGACAATTTTAGAAACTTGTGGGACTCGAATCGCCAATTATGCAAACTTTGCTCATTTTTCATCGATTTTGAACATTTTGCATCCGAAACATATAAAATGCAAATTTTGGAATATTTTCAAGATTTTGATGCATTTGAGCATTTTAAACGTTTTGCGCTTCGATTTAACCAAAAATGATGAGTATTTACACACTCATCAATAACCTCATTGCATCTCCTGCTGTGCTCCTTGATATGATCAAGAGTTTCCCCCGTGGTACATATTGTGGTCGAGATGGTTTGCGCGCCCAACACCTTTTGGATTGTTTTAGTGGGGCTGCTGTGGATATTTCTGATGAGTTAATCGATTCTATCACCCATGTGGTGAATCTTTTTCTTGATGGTAAATGCCCTAGGGCATTGGGTGAGTATATTGCTAGTGCTCCGCCCACACCACTGATCAAGCCCGGAGGTGGTATCCGCCCCATTGTTGTGGGGACTGTTTGGAGGCGTTTAGTCTCCAATGTTGGTGCTTCTATGATCGACCACTCCTTAGACGGTTATTTAAATGATCTCTAGTTTTGTGTTGGGGTCCCTGGAGGGGGGAGGGAGGTTTCATGCTGTAAACAGGTTTATTGAGGACCGAGTTGGCGAACCTCCTGTAGCATGACCTCACGGTCCACCAAGTTGAAGGCGTTTTTGAAATCCACTAATAACCTGCCATTTCACGTTGGTGGAATTTTGTTACTCTAGCCCAGCTAGATTATATTATGGAGAACACACGTTATGGTCGCACCAGGGAGTACAAGAAGGTGATCCGCTTGGACCTCGTCTCTTTGCTCTCGTGTTACATCCTTTGATATGTAAGATTATAGACTCCTTTAGTCTTTCCCTTCAAGCTTGGTATCTAGACGATGGTACTATTATTGGAGATACATTGGTCGTGGGGAAGGCTTTAGAGCTTATTATGTTGGATGGACCACGACGCGGCCTGCACTTCAATGTTGATAAAACTGAGGTTTTTGGCCTAAGGAATACCACAGAAGCATGCTTGCAGGTGTTTTCCCGCCCAATATTGCTAGACCGCTGCATGGTGTCAAATTATTGGGTGGGCCGGCTAGCATAGACTTTGAGTTTATCAGTGAGCTTGTTATGAAAAGGATTGCTAAAACTATTGAGCTCATGGATGCTGTTGCTAAGCTTAGGGACCCCCAATGTGAGATGTTCCTCCTTCGTGCTTCTGCCAGCATTTCAAATTTATATTTCTCTATGCGTACATGTTCGACTCGGGTCTTTAAGCGTGCTCACGTTGCATTTGATGCGGCACTGCGTTGTTCTGTGGAACGTATTGTTACTGCTTTTGGGCCTGGATTTGGTGGTTGGAAATGGAGGCTGGGCACCTGATGTGTTTCGCTTAGTGCAAGTTTTAAAAATTTATAAACATGATTTAACCGTCTAATTCTATTAACACATACGAGCAAGTATACTCGTCCGTGATAGCAAAGTTTGGTAAGTCGAGATCGTCCCAAGGGATTTTACATTTGAAATTGTTTAGATGAAAAGATTCCAACAAGAAATCTTGTCAAGGCTTCCTCAAATAGTGATGTTTATAGTGAAATTCAATAATAAGAAATATATATACTTGTGTGTAGTCTATAGTCAATCATAAATAGTGTTCATGAAGGTTTGGTGTAAACTCTTGATGTGATGCACAAATCATAAGCAAATGATCCCCAACCATGGTATATGTTTGTAAAAATCATTCTAAGAACAAAAACATTTAGGTAATCCTTTCGGTCCTTATCCTAATGATTATCCTTTAGAAAATCCATTTGTTTGCAACGTGTTCTTATTAAACTTGTTCTTACGAATCTTTCGACCCTTTCATGATGAAAATGTTCCTAGTCTTGTTTTAATAAGCAAACATGGTGGTTGTCAATCACCATATCCCCATACTAGTTTGTCACTCAACTTTTTGGAATAAAACACAAGAGAAATCCTTTCGGTCCTTTTTCTTAAAACATGTTTTATCAACAAATCAAACCAAGACTAGTATTTTTCCAACAAACTCATTTAAACAAGATCATATATACATGCATCACATATGAGAACATTAGTATAATTAACTACATCCCAACACACAAGTATATCCCAAAACTACTCCATGATAATAATAACTAAACACAAATCATAACAAAGTAATTCCAATAACTCAAGAGAATAGAAATCCATAACAAAGTTCATAGAATACCTAAACTTTTGCGATTACAAGAATTATAATTCGTGGATCGTAGCAACCACGCGCCTCCAATCACCTAGATTCACCGTATAACTCCAAATTACCAAAACTATGGATGAGAATTGTTCCATCCTTGCTCCTGGACGTTTTTCAGTAATAACTAAGCTTTTGGGCTGAATAATATGGTTGGTATTAGTTTTGATGTAAACTAATACACTTTTTGTTGTGTCACACTAGTAAACTAGGACTAGGTTCATTATATAGCCAAATAAACTTGCTCAACTGGCCAAAAACGTTCCCAACAAGTTAATATCAAGAAATGATCGGCCTCCAATGATTATAGGGAGTTAAGGCAACAATAAATGCAACTTTGTGTAACTGCAGCTCATGCAACCGGATCGGTTGCGCCGGCAACCGGATCGGCTGCTATTTGACCATTTGCCCAGCCGGATCGGTTACGGGTTACGACCGACCGGCTGGTTTATGCTGATTTGACTTTTGTTGACTTTCTTGTTTATACGCTTCATTCTTTGCTCTCGCTGATGATTTCCAAGGCAAAACTTGATCTTTCCTTGCTGTAGATACTTAGAAATCATTGTGCTTCCCAATTATTGAATCCAAAAGCTTCCTTGCTCGACTTCCTTCCTCGAGAATCTTCCAAATGTGCATAAAACTTCATTTCTTCATCATTCGTGATACCGCTACATATACATACACACACGCATCTTTTGCACTTTTGCAACAATTATGAGTAAATATAGCCGATTATCATGCATTAAACCAACAATAACGCTACTAAAAACATGTTCATTTTAGGCGTTATCAAATTCCCCACACTTAAGTTCTACTAGCCCTCAGTAGGTCTAACATTTGCAAAGATTGATTTCAATGGTCTTGACACCATGGTTCCAAAAATGTAACAATCATCCCAAAAGAGATAATCATTGGTTTGCTTTTAATATGTGAAAAACTTTTAAAATATACCAAAACACTTTAGATAACATAACTAGAACACCTCATGAATGATTTTAAGAATTCACCAACACTCATATATTGGTGGGTATGTAAATCACTCAATGCCTAGTCATGATCAATGCTTTTACCATAAGCTTGTACAAGTATCAAAACAAAGAAAATAAATTCATCAAAGAGGGCTTTTATTCGGGTTATATCGTTAAGGCTAAGGGTTCATAAAGGGTATGGATAAGGCATGGGATGGTTTATGAAATTGGTGTTAAAAGAAAATAAAGTCAAGTCTAAACCTCCATGTTGTTAGCCATCATACAAACCACAATCCCGTAAATGATTATTTCACCTCTTCAAATATTGATCTCCGCAAATATGTGTAACTCAATTTAGCTCATTGGCTAATCAATATCCTTCATATAGCTCATTGGCCATAACCCTTTTTTTTTTTTTTTTTTTTTTTTTTTTAAACAAGGTTCCCCACACTTAGTGTAAGCATACACCACCAAAAAAAAAATCGAGAAAGACATCTCTTTCATCTATGTTGGAGAATGGTACACACTCTAAACAAAGTGTAGCTTCTTCACAATCATCAAAAATAATCTAACATTCCAAACAACTAGCAACGAACCAATAGACATGACAAGGGTTGGCTAAAGTTTAAAGTGTAAAATATTTTGTATTTTTCTGATTTAGCAAATGAAAATATTGGCTCAAAGGAACTAATGGTATCTAGTGCTAAAGATGAGCACTAACAAATGGGTCCATATAAGGGTGGTTAACTAACCAATGTGGCTAGCTAATATATCATTAGATGTAAATGGAAGGCCATTTGGGTTAAATCCTCGATGCCTCTTATCACTTGAACATATTTATATCACTCGAGAGTGATTTTAACCGTAATGCATAACTAGTACAAGTTCTAGAATCGACATAATCACCGGCACACTCATAGCAAATATAAAATAAAAGATGTGTTTTATACAAAAAGAAACCTCACAATTGCGTGGAAAAAGGCTATAATGCGTGCTAGAAAATGCTATCGAATCCAAAATGAATTACTTCCGTAATTTGGTTCAAATCCAAAAATTTTCAAAAACCTCATTTTACCATTGAAATTCCCAAGTTATTTTTTTAATATTTAATAATGCGTGAAAACAACTAGACCATCAAGGGCGAATTCCTTCTAATTACTTGTATCCAAAAATTATCTAAAAATTAAAAATGCGTATCATTTTTCCTATTTTCTTCCCTCCCCCATACTTAAGTTTTGCATTGTCCTCAATGTAATAAAAATGAACTTCAAAGTAAAGAAAATGGGAAAAAGAAATAGTTAAAAGATACCACGGAATAGAATATGCAACATACGTATTGGGTCATAAGAAAGCATGTGAGTTATCCAACTCCAAATATTTGACCATCAATAAGCTTCTGACACATCCATCCTGCAAACAAAAACTGCAACACACGATACACAAACAAAACAAAACAATCCAAATGCAAATGCTACTAAAAACAAAATAAAACCAAGCAAAATATGTTAATCATCCTAAAGAAATAGTTAAAGAGATAGAAATAATATTGCTTAACACATCATAACCATTGTCTTTGAAACCACAAATCACGAATGATCCACGATCACTCGTCCGCCCTCGCTCATCTCGTCCCTTCTTCATCATCATACTCATCATCATCATCACTCGGTTACATAGTTTTCGTCCACAATCTCGAACGAACTCTCCTCTTCTTCTTCTTTCCTCCAACTCCCGATGACGATCCTCCAACATCAAAGCTTGCTCCACCAACCTCGTAATCGACCATATGCGGCACCGGATCGAGAAATGGTGAGTACCCAGGATATGGATACGGATAGGGTCCAGGATAAGAAGTGTAGGGGAAAGGATATGGTGGAACATTGGGTGGATTGTAGGGTGGTAACTCTTAATTGACATCACGAGCCATGTGTTGAAAGATAGGCATTGAATAATCATTGATGTAGTTGTTTCTCAACATCATCGAGTCTCTCCACACATCCCTACATTGAATCTCATGTAAATGTTGGTTCCACTCTCCCAACCCTGAATCAAAACTATTGGACGACCCGCTTGCACGCCCCCATTGGTATACTTTCCTCTTTGTTGTGGTGGTTGTTGTTGTTGTTGTTGAGGTTCAATCCATAATCCCAAGTTTTCAATTTCCTATTCAAAGCATTCCCAAAACCTTTTGCACTCCACATCTCGCTATACTTTGGCTCTCCACACTTAGCCAATTCCTCATCAACATAATACCCAAGATTCTTCGCCAACCTTGTCACGAAATGTCCTCCACAAATGTTGCTATTGCTCTTGATTCCGGGCCCTCCTAGACAAATACTCGGCTATCGCCAAATCGATTACGTCCTTAGTTTCCTCCAAGAACATCATAACCCATAAGTCCGGTTTCGACATTTGTCCTCGCTTCCATACCTATTAAACGGCCCAACACTATCAATTTGTGAAGTATCCTCATTAATGATTCACGATGGTCGCGAATTCCTTCTAGTGCAAGCGGGATCTCCCATTCGATTCCAATAGGTGGGTACACTAGGAAAGTCTTTTTCAAACCTCCAAGCCTCGAAAAGTGAGCTTCAAATAACCGATGATTAACCTCATGTGGCTCATACAAACCAAGAGCCACGCCAAAAGCCGGCAAAGTGTAAGCATGATCCCTTCCACAAAGCCTAAACCAAACACAAACTTCCTCCATCAAATTACGAACATTCACCTTTCTTTCAAAATACATGGTTGAAAAGAACTCCATACACCACTCTCGATAGACCTCTTCATCAATTCTAAATGCTCTTTCCCATGAAAAATCATCGAACGAATCCCCATCCGCTGGATACACATAAGATGTCCGCATTATTCTTCTCAACTCCTCTTCACACTCATACTCCGCAAACAAATCCCAATCAATCAGCCTCGGAACCAAACATGTCCTATTTTGCAATTTCGATAACCTTTCCCGGAAAGCATGCTTCTCCCCGTAAATGATTATTTCACCTCTTCAAATATTGATCTCCGCAAATATGTGTAACTCAATTTAGCTCATTGGCTAATCAATATCCTTCATATAGCTCATTGGCCATAACCCTTTTTTTTTTTTTTTTTTTTTTTTTTTTAAACAAGGTTCCCCCACACTTAGTGTAAGCATACACCACAAAAAAAATCGAGAAAGACATCTCTTTTATCTATGTTGGAGAATGGTACACACTCTAAACAAAGTGTAGCTTCTTCACAATCATCAAAAATAATCTAACATTCCAAACAACTAGCAACGAACCAATAGACATGACAAGGGTTGGCTAAAGTTTAAAGTGTAAAATATTTTTGTATTTTTCTGGATTTAGCAAATGAAAATATTGGCTCAAAGGAACTAATGGTATCTAGTGCTAAAGATGAGCACTAACAAATGGGTCCATATAAGGGTGGTTAACTAACCAATGTGGCTAGCTAATATATCATTAGATGTAAATGGAAGGCCATTTGGGTTAAATCCTACGATGCCTCTTATCACTTGAACATATTTATATCACTCGAGAGTGATTTTAACCGTAATGCATAACTAGTACAAGTTCTAGAATCGACATAATCACCGGCACACTCATAGCAAATATAAAATAAAAGATGTGTTTTATACAAAAAGAAACCTCACAATTGCGTGGAAAAAGGCTATAATGCATGCTAGAAAATGCTATCGAATCCAAAATGAATTACTTCGTAATTTGGTTCAAATCCAAAATTTTCAAAACCTCATTTTACCATTGAAATTCCCAAGTTATTTTTTAATATTTAATAATGCGTGAAAACAACTAGACCATCAAGGCTTAATTCCTTCTAATTACTTGTATCCAAAATTATCTAAAATTAAAATGCGTATCATTTTCCTATTTTCTTCCCTCCCCATACTTAAGTTTTGCATTGTCCTCAATGTAATAAAATGAACTTCAAAGTAAAGAAAATGGGAAAAAAAATAGTTAAAGATACCACGGAATAGAATATGCAACATACGTATTGGGTCATAAGAAAGCATGTGAGTTATCCAACTCCAAATATTTGACCATCAATAAGCTTCTGACACATCCATCCTGCAAACAAAAACTGCAACACACGATACACAAACAAAACAAAACAATCCAAATGCAAATGCTACTAAAAACAAAATAAAACCAAGCAAAATATGTTAATCATCCTAAAGAAATAGTTAAAGAGATAGAAATAATATTGCTTAACACATCATAACCATTGTCTTTGAAACCACAAATCACGAATGATCCACGATCACTCGTCGTCCTCGCTCATCTCGTCCCCTTCTTCATCATCATACTCATCATCATCATCACTCTCGGTTACATAGTTTTCGTCCACAATCTCTGAACGAACTCTCCTCTTCTTCTTCTTTCCTCCAACTCGATGACGATCCTCCAACATCAAAGCTTGCTCCACCAACCTCGTGTAATCGACCATATGCGGCACCGGATCAGAAATGGTGAGTACCGTGATATGGATACGGATAGGGTCCGTGATAAGAAGTGTAGGGAAAGGATATGGTGGAACATTGGGTGGATTGTAGGGTGGTAACTCTTAATTGACATCACGAGCCATGTGTTGAAAGATAGGCATTGAATAATCATTGATGTAGTTGTTTCTCAACATCATCGAGTCTCTCCACACATCCCTACATTGAATCTCATGTAAATGTTGGTTCCACTCTCCCCAACCTGAATCAAAACTATTGGACGTACCCGCTTGCACGTTCCCCATTGGTATACTTTCCTGCTGTTGTGGTGGTTGTTGTTGTTGTTGTTGTTGAGGTTCAATCCATAATCCCAAGTTTTTCAATTTCCTATTCAAAGCATTCCCAAAACCTTTTGCACTCCACATCTCGCTATACTTTGGCTCTCCACACTTAGCCAATTCCTCATCAACATAATACCCAAGATTCTTCGCCAACCTTGTCACGAAATGTCCTCCACAAATGTTGCTATTGCTCTTGATTCCCGGCCCTCCTAGACAAATACTCGGCTATCGCCAAATCGCACATCAGTCCTTAGTTTCCTCAAGAACATCATAACCCATAAGTCCGGTTTCGACATTTGTCCCTGCCCATACCTATTAAACGCCCACCACTATCAATTTGTGAAGTATCCTCATTACAGATTCACGATGGTCGCGAATTCCTTCTAGTGCAAGCAGGATCTCCCATTCGATTCCAATAGGTGGGTACACTAGGAAAGTCTTTTCAAACCTCCGAAGCCTCAAAAGTGAGCTTCAAATAACCGATGATTAACCTCATGTGGCTCATACAAACCAAGAGCCACGCTAAAAGCCGACAAAGTGTAAGCATGATCCCTTCCACAAAGCCTAAACCAAACACAAACTTCCTCCATCAAATTACGAACATTCACCTTTCTTTCAAAATACATGGTTGAAAAGAACTCCATACACCACTCGATAGACCTCTTCATCAATTCTAAATGCTCTTTCCCATGAAAATCATCGAATCGAATCCCCATCCGCTGGATACACATAAGATGTCCGCATTATTCTTCTCAACTCCTCTTCACACTCATACTCCAAAACAAATCCCAATCAATCGCCTCGAACCAAACATGTCCTATTTTGCAATTTCGATAACCTTTCCTGAAAGCATGCTTCTCCCGTCGGTGAGATCTTTGAACTTTAAGTTGGCATTTGCTTCCGCCTTCAAGCTATACTTGACTTTCTTCCTCTCGCTCCTTTGATAAAACTTTGTAACAATCGGGTTCATTGAACCGGTCTCGAGCTTGAGCTACCTACAACAATTCTCTCAGAAATCATAAATATAAGACAATATAAGAGTGTTAGAACAAACGGAAGGTTCATGGAACCCTCTAAGGTCCACTTAAAATTTCAAAATTTTCCAACACGTAACTCGAACCGGATTCGTTGCAGAGCAACCGAATCGGTTACTCCTTTTGGCCAAATCAACCGGTCGGTTGCGTTGCGCAACCGGATCGGTTATGCAATCTGCATAAGGCTTTTGCCTTTTAAATCATTACTCACTCGAATTTTCTAAGTCCAATCCACTCCTAGACTGCATTCTAACATCCTCAATGATTTCTACATCCTTGAATTACTCTAAATTCGCTTTTCAAACCTCAAATCATCACACATTCATCACCTTAGAACTCAACTTAATAAGACCTATATTCTTCAATCACTAGTTCTAATCAATAATGTGGCATCTATTACTCATAAAAACACATCATCTACCATTAGGAATCACCAATTGCAACTTAACTTGATTCACTGGCACAACCTAATTAAATCCGAAAATTCAATCATCTAATATTCATTCCATGTTGAATCAATCACTACAATTCTTTTTGCAATGCATTCCTATATCAATTACCCACTTAATTCAAAAATATTACAACTTGATTTGAATTATAACAAAAACCCCCAAATTAGTGACCTAATATGCAATTCGAATCAAATGCTCTAATTAAACCTCAATTGAGTTAATTGAATGTAGATGCTTACTTGTTTGGGTGCCATAATGTTCTCCTACAACTTAAACAATCTTCAATTAGCTTATCTTGACCGAATTTTTGCAAAACCCACCGAGAATTAGTGTGTGTGTGTTTTTTCCGAAAAGTGAATTTTGGTATATATACTTGTATGCAACCGTTCACCATGGACACAACTGCTTTAGTATGCATTTTGCCAAATTTTGCATTTTTTCATGTTACTTAGGCATTTACCTTCCAAGCAATAATTTTTACTCAAAATCACATTAAAGATGCACACAACATTCATCCACCATTTGGAAATTTCAACAATCATCCAATCTTAAAACTCAAATCATCATACTTATGAACTAAACCAAAACTCAACTAAAACTCATAGTCATAATGCATTAACCAAATAACCTCAATCATAAAAATAAAAATGTAAAACTGAAATGAGAAACAAAAAATCCTAAATGCATAAAATCAAAAAGAAATAGTTCATGAAGTTAAAGCAAATAATTGTTTGTTTATTATGGTCCCTTGTCTTCTCCTTAGAATTCCTCGAAATACTCTTGTCTTAGGATGTCCTCACTTTGAAATTTCCCGGTCAACTCACGGTATGTTTCAAAAGTTTTGAACTTCCTTATTAATCTTCTTCCGTCCGGACATAGTATATTGAACTTAACATGCCATTTTCCATCTCCAGTTTGTCTCTTGTAAATGCCCGACCCTTCGGGTCTCCATTCCAAATTCTTAAGTTGCACCGGTAAAGAACCTAAGAAGTAGGTCAACTTCTTGTAGACTAGTATGTTTTTGAATGGGTTATAGAATGCTTCCACCGCTAATGCACGTTCCATTTCATCCTCTATATCAAAATAAGGCGGAGCTAATGGTCCATACACTGGGTTTCCTTGGATATCACGTCCCACTTCGAAACAAGTCAAATCCTCATCTGCTTCCATCACTTCTAACTCCTCCATAAATTCTGTTAATACAAATAAACCGTAAAAAAGTTTATTAATATTTTGCGATCTCTTTGTGTTTTGTTGATAACAAATATAATGTTGTCTTAAGTATAACTATAAGGATACATGTTATTTTTGTAAAGCGTTTACATATAGCCATTTAAATACAAAAATGTAGTAATTAAGCATTTGTTGTAATAGTTTATTAGGATGGGTAAAGACCATAACCCATGGATCTTAACCCATACCCAAGTAGACTAGATACAATGTATACTTAGATACATTGAATCTAAAGAAAACCCATGCACCAACCCATAACCATGGCCCATAACCAAAAAAACCCATGGGCAAAGAGGAGCGCCCACGATCCCTAGGTTTACACTAGACGGATCCCAAGTGGAAGGGATCCGTGGATCCGGAACAAAGAAGAATTTTGCCTATAAATAGAGAGTCATTTCTTCATTCTAACTCACCCTCTTCTTACTAAATCTCTCATACACTCTCATTCTCTTCTAACATATAGATCACTTGATCTAGAGAGTTGTTCTTCTTTCTTTCTATTGTGATCCTCATATAGGTCATTCTCTAAGGCGAGATCACGAGCATTCTACAAGTCATCCAAGCAAGGGGTCCTTGATTGATTTGTCACTCCGCAAGATTTCTGTAGCGAAGATCTTGTATTTGATATTTCACATATTTGTCTTGTAATAGTCGTGTTGGTTTGGTCCACCGTGTTACGGACTCGGTATCTAGCTTTGTGTGGAAAACTAGAAGGGGGGGTTGAATAGTTTTACCAATTTAAAACTTCCTTTTAAACATTTAGATCGACTTATGTCAATCTATTTGATTGTTTATGTTGGACGTTGATAGATAGATATATAAACGTGTAATGAGAGATAAAGAGTAAGAAGCACATCACCACGACATAAGTATTTATAGTGGTTCGGCACAAGGACACCTTCCTTGCCCTACTCCACCCCCGAGTCACCTACCGAGAGTTCGTAACACTACACCAACTCCTTATGGCGGAGAAGCCTTCACAACGCCGCTAACCTTTTCCGTACAAAGCTAAATACCGAGTTCTTTCACACCAAGGCGAACCACACCTAACACAACGTCGCCTACCCTTTATACGGTGCTAGGCTAACCACCGAGTTCTTTCACACCTTAGAGAACTAATCCTTCACAACGTCGCCTACCCTTTATTAGGTACTAGGCTAAGCACCTAGTTCTTTCACACCTTGGGTGAACTACACCTTCACGACAAACACCTAATCTCAAGGAGATCTACTCCTTGTTACAACACCATCAAGGATATCACCATCCTTGTATATAAACAAATACATATATGTATAACGATGAACCTCATCGATTATACGACCTAGGCATTCTTCCCAAATGCTACTTGATTTGATTCTTTGGCATCCTTCACTAATGCCTTTGACACAACGCTTGGCACCCTTCACTAATGCCTTCGTCTTGACACCTTTAGCATCCTTCACTAATGCTTTGACAAAGATGATGAGCACCTTTCACTAATGCTTTCATCTTGACACTTTCGGCATTCTTCACTAAGACCTTCAACCCAACATCTATGGACAAAGGAAGAACTATCAACAAGAGAACCTTAGTAGTCTTGATGATGACGAAGCATGGCAACTCATGGACTTTGAGCTTGCACGTCTTCAAGAGGTGGTGATCTTTCCTTTAAGAGGAACCTAGTAGATCACACAAAACAAAAGACAAACTACATAGATCACTTAGATCCGAGGATAGAGGGTTAGAATACTTTGGGAAAGTATGTGTAAAAGCACACCTAGAGAGGAAGAAATGGCTCTCTATTTATAGAGGAAATTCTCTTGTTTCCCGGATCCCACGGATCCCACCACAAGGGATCCGCTAGCACAACGCTAGGATCCGTGGTCCGCTCCTCTTTGCCCATGGGTATTTTTGGTTATGGGTCATGAGTCATGGGTCATGGGTTATGGGTTGATCCATGGTTTTCTTTCTAGATACAATGAATTTGGTTAAGTGGTATATATAAAACTATGGGTTATGGGTCAAAACCATTTGCAAGTAATTACCCATTTAGTATATACTTGTATTTACCCATTTTAGCATACACTTAGTTTTTACCCATTTTAGTATACTTAGTTTAAGTATATGTTTAACCCAATATGTAAACACTAGTTGTTGTACATATGTATCTAAATCATAAAATCACTTATACTTGTTTTAGTGTTTTATGTGACAACTTAAGTGTGTTAGAAAACTATTAACTCAAACTATTTACGTACTCTATTTGTTTCGTTAGAATGATTTTATATTTGTTATCGACAAAACATTAGAAGATCATAAAATATAAATAAACGCTTTCACGCTTATTTGTATTAACAATCTCCCTTTTGTTGATGACAAAACATAAAATTATTTTAAGGAAAAATCTAAAATTGTAAAAGTTTGAATTTTAGTTTTACTTTCTTCTCCCCTTTTGTCGAAACAAAAGTGTTAAAAGAAACTAACACATAAATAAAAAAATGTAAAATGTAAAGAGAGCAAGTGACGGAATGGTACTCGTCCTTAACTCCCCTTGACGAGTCCATCCCTATGTAAGGGCATCAAGGACATAACGTAAAATAAACTAATTGTGTTTGCAATTAAGTTTGCAAATGGTTCGTCTAAGTGACGAGCGTGCCCCTTGAATATTGCAATGTTGCAATGGGGTGTCATGAGGTGTAACCCAAAATTGGATTAAGTTTGCAAATGATTTTGCAATGTCGTTTGACACAAAGCTCC
Organism: Chrysanthemum lavandulifolium; assembly: GCA_022545495.1. Classification (NCBI taxonomy): domain Eukaryota; kingdom Viridiplantae; phylum Streptophyta; class Magnoliopsida; order Asterales; family Asteraceae; genus Chrysanthemum; species Chrysanthemum lavandulifolium. The sequence continues at coordinate 124,946,062 of CM040241.1, read as the reverse complement.
CCAGCTTTATGGTGTCACACCCCAAATTACTGCTTTTGCAATGAATTGAATACCTTGGGGACCGCATAGCATCAAAGTTACTGATTATATCGAACGACCTAAAGTGTCGTTTGGAAAACACATCGCTTAATTTATTAAAACAATCGAGTTTACAAAGTATTGGTCTCAAATGAAAATCAACTTGTGCGGAAATAAGTTTGTTACAAGCCAAACGATGTTTTAAAGTTTATAAATCCCAAGGAGACGCGTCGTCACCACGACTCTATGATATGTCCATATGCATGCCATGAAGTGAATGCCTTAGATACCGAGATAAAACATGCTAAAAGTGTCAACACAAAGGTTGAGTGAGTTCATAGAGTTTGTGTTGAAATGTAAAGCCTTTCAAAATTGTTTATGCAAAGAAAGGCATTGTAAATCCACTCGGTTCAAGTTCCGCCCATACAAAACTTGTAACTGTGTGTTTACAACCCATTGCCAAAATATAGAATTGTCAATCTTGTTTGTAAGTAGGACATAGGTGCATACGATATATACATGTACTTAATGCAAAGAATCACACCAACCTGAACCTCTTGACGAGTTTAACTTGTTTGTTATGTTTCATTGAATAACGGATTATATTCACCCAAGGTCACGCTCATCAAGGACCCAAGGGTGGGGCGTCGACCGATAGTACTATCAATACCTCTCCGCCGCTCCGCAGAGTTAACCATTGCTAAAGTTTGTATGTTGATGCATAATTGAAAACTAGTTTAGCACATTAAGGCACATATCGCAATAAACCACACATAATGTCCAAAGTGTATAAGAAGTATATTGTAACACAATTGTATAAATGGTTTGAGTATTCGCAAGAGTGAAATAAGTATTTAAGCATGTATCTCCCCCAAATAGTTTGTAAGAATTTAAACGAGTAAAAGTGGGATATGAACTCACAGTAATATGTAAGAGTTTAAAGTACTTGTGAAAGTAAATGAAAATAGTTTGAGCATGTATCTCCCCCAAAAGTAATTGAAAATGTATAAAAGTAGGGGCTATGAAACTCACCTGGTGTGATTGATATGCTAACAAAATGAAGTGCACGAAAGTGAGAGTCGGAAACTATCCGCGACCTAGAATGAATGTTATGATATGTAATGAGTTATGATGTAATGTTATGCATGCATTTCGTATGTTATTTATACCATTTGCGAGTTTTGAAAATAATACTTATCGTCGAAAAATACTCTTTTGACGTCTTGACCAATCTTAAATCACTTTACAAGTTTTTACGTCAAAATGTCATCCTACAATAGTTTTGTAATGATTTATAGTGAAATTAGCACTTTTCGTCGCAAAATAATGTCGTTGGAAATTTCTTGAAAGTGACAAAAACGGCTTCGAAAAACTAGTCGTAAAATGGTGTACGTTGAGCGTTAGGAAACGAACTCGACGGTTTTGGAAAGTTTGTATCAAAATCTAGAAGTTTCAGTTCAGGAGTTTTCGACATAAAGGTCTCGAACATAAAGATAATAAGGGTTAAAGATGGTGGTTTTGTCTCATTGTTGTGTAAAAGTGAGTTTCATTAAGTTTAAGCATCCGTAAATAGTTTATTAAAACTACGCTATACAAACGGTTGGTCGCTTTGAAAAATATGCTTGATGATCTTAATTTTATTAGAAAACATCTCGTTCCAAAAGTTCCACATCATAGTTAAAACAGCCCTCAAACATGGTCGTTTTAGTTACCGTAATACTTATCTCGTAAAAATAATATAGTTTTCTAAAAATAATAGTTACGGTAAGTTTATGAAAAATGTATATCTTTGTCGTTTCAAACCGTTTTCTACGTATTATATGTCCTTAGCTTCGTATCAAAGTATACTAATATATTTTTGATAAGTCGAAATAATTTGTAAAGCTTAAGGCTCGTTTTTGACTCGTACAAGGTAAAAATAACTTGCTGAAATTTATGAAAAATATATATTTCGTCGTCAAACTTTAAAAATTCATAACTTCTTCGTTATAACTCCGTTTTATCCGCTCAAGCGCCACGGATTCGTTTTAAAGTATATTTTCTAAATATCAAGGCTAAAAGTCGTGCCTACCGTCGGATTTTCCAGAAAATCAAAATAAGGACAGACCACTTTTATACTTATCGAAAATAGTTTTTCTCGTACTAAACCTATTCCAATCCCTTCAAATCAACTCCAAAGCTAATCTAATCCTACCATACACCTTCTTAGGGTGTCATGGTTTCCTAAACATCATCAAGACCAACATATACCAAGGGGATAATTATAGGATGACCTTTATATATAATAAACTCTAAAAATCATGTAAAAATGGTATAATCAACATAAGTCTTGCATGTTTTTGCTCAAAAATGATGAGATGAGTATGAAATGAATATGTAAGATGAAAAATAAATATGAGATGCTTACAAGTGATATGATGAGGTGATTAGAACCAAGGATTAACCTAAACACCCTAGGTTTTTATTTCAAAACCTTAAATAAGAGTGTAATCTAGATTGTTTATTAACTTGATCTTGCAAAATTTGATGATCCCTTGAAAAACCTTAGTATGACCGGTTCTTGGTGTTGAGAGAGAGGAAGGAGAAGATTTCTTTGAATGTGTGAAAATTATTGAGGTGAAGTGAATGTGTAAAAGAGTTTGAGTATAAACTTATACATTTGACAATTTTTCCAAACCATTTAATGCACCCTCCCCCCCTAGGGCCGGTTTTAGGGGGGACATGTTTCTCAAAATATATATTTTTTTTCTTTTATAGCATGTGTATAATTAAAATGTAAGTATAATGTATAAGTAAAATGTAACTTGTAAGTTTTATATACATTAGTGAATTTAAGGAAATTTTAAGTAAAAGTAACTTTTAATGGATCAAAGTAGGGTATAATGAGATCATAAAAATTGTAAAAATACATTCCTTGTAAAATTTGAGTGATATAAAAATTTTCGTGTAGTTTTTAAGAAAAGCGTCGTAATAATATAAATTTAACGATTTATATACAAAGTAAATTTAAAACACTAGTTAAACTCAAAATATAGTTTTTATAACTAAATGTAAATATAAAAATATGTCGGGATCATTTTTGGAAGTATCGGATTAAATGTTTAAAATAATAATTACGCGATAGCGTTTATTTAATATAAAATTTACGCGTTTAATGTGAAATGAAAAACCATGCATAAATTGATATGAAATGATGAATATGGAGTTTGAGAAATGACCGGAAATTGAGAATTGTGACATATGGTGTCAATATCTTCATGTGTATTTTGAATAACTACAAAACAAAGGTTAGAAAAACAAGAGTATAGTGCATAATTTCCTGCAAAAGAGACTCAAGTTAGTATAAATTTGTGCTCTGTACCACGGATCCCACGGTTCCTTCAGGAGGATCCGTCTAGTTATCTGGAAGGGATCCGCTATCTGTTCAGTTTCTTCAAGATGAAGAAATGTCAAGGAATGCTATTTGAGGGAATGAGATATATGTACAATATAACAAGCACAACACACATAATAATCATAGCATATAAGTATTCATTCAATAAAACAAGAGATACACAACCAAATCTCTAAAAACTAAGAGAATGAACTTTAGCCATATAAGTACTACTAATGCTAATCTCATTTCGAGATATAGAATGTGACAATGTGCTTAAGTCTAGGGATGGGTGGACTTTTTGAATTGATCCAACTTTGCAAGAAGATGATTGAACATGAAATGTATCTCATTTCGTACTTCTTGAACAAGTCCTTGAGTTTTTAGACAATTTGGGCAAATATTATCTTGGTTTGGCCCGAAGGAAAAAGGATGTTTTGAGGGGCTCAATGTGTTTGAGGGTCTTCATTTTGAGAAGTAGGAGAGGTTCTAAAATGAAAGTGGTAATGGAACTTCTTCCATATGATCAAGGTTGTTCCTTGTCTCCCATGATGGGCTAGTTGGTGTTGTAGGTGGTTCCCGATTCAATGAAAAGGTTGGTGAATGGGAGGTTCTTGGTGATGAATGGAACAATGAATATATGTTTGGATGAGGAAGAGGCTCATTCAAGGAGTGTAGTCCATTCTCAATGAATGAAGGTTTTGATGGCTTGCTAGAACTGTCCATGTTTGGTTTGGAACTAGATGATCCCTTTTCTAGTTGGAAAGATTTGATGCTAATCCTTGCGGTTCTCTTAGCTTTTGGTAGATGGGTTTGATGAGGTGGGATTCTAGAGTCATTATCTCTAATGGGAGATGTTTCGGTGGATGAAATTTCATGGATCATTTGGCCCTTTCTTTTGGATGATCCTATGTTTGAGGAGTTGTTGCTAAGAGCTTTAGTCATGGTGATGAAGGTGCTAATGTGAGCTTCTAATTTCGATTTTGAAAGGTAATTGAGGATGGTGCCATAAACCTAAGATTGTTTGGTTTATAAAGAGTAATTTGAATTTGGGAATTAAATTCTTGACCACTTAGAAGACTAAGCATGCTCTTGAGGTTTTAATCGACTCTAGGAGAATAATTAATGTATGCTAAGAGTGGTTAGAGAACCAAAAGGTGACATGAGTTTGAATATAGAAGTTGGTTTATGCTCTGCATCTACGGATCCCGCGGATCCTCTCGATGAGGATCCGCTGGTTAAAGACCGTGGATCCGCTATCGACAAGGTCTAGGTGAACTTATTATGCTTTTGTAAGGTTTGTTATTAATGGATTTCGAGGGTTTGACTTAATTTTGAAGTCTTTAGCTGTTGGATATCTCAAATCCTTAACCATAACAAGTAATGGTGCTTAATGATGGTTTTGGCCAAGAAAATTTGACCTTGGGTAATCTAACTATATGTTTGACAATGATTCCATTTAATTCGATGAGGAGAAATGGTGATAACAAGTCCTAGAAGTCGATGATGTCCTAATAGGTTTTACTAAAATCCTTAAAAATAAGAAGAAATGAAAAGCTAATTTTTACCCTAATTTTGATTAAAATGATTGAGATCAATTTGCTAAAATTGAAAGATATAGCTAACTAAGTGCTATCAATCGTGATAGATAATGTGTGAGTGTTGGAGCGGAAATATGGTGGGTTTTGACTAGTTGAAAAATCAAGGATATTTCAAAGATGTATCCTAGATAAGCCATGGATGAGAGTGAAGTTTTCAACTATAAGAGAAAGACTTAGTTGGCTCTAGTATCTTGTGTTTGACTTGTTTGAGGTGATCTAGTAGACTATTTTAAAGTACCTAAATCAGATTGTATATCGGATACCACGGATCCCACGGTTCCCTTCGTGGAGGGATCCGTCAAGTAAATGCTTGGGATCCGCCATCGCGGATCGAGGCTTCAAGAAATGTGCAATTTGCACTTCTTAGTAAATGCTTCTCCTAGTTGTTTCTATGAGGACTAAATGCAAGAACACAACTAATATAATTAATAACAAAGTAGGAAGAACTAAAATTCCTAAAATGAGTGACGACGACCACTCCAAGAGGTCGTAAAATCTCATTTTCCAAACACCAAGTTAGGATGTTTAGTGCCAAGGTATGGCAATACCTACATACTACAAGTATAGTTTAAAGTGTTTACAAACCATTGTTTGAGATTGTTTATCATATACTAGATTCCTAAGGTCTTACCTTTCTTTTCCTCCTTCACTTCTTCACCCTTCCTCCACTCTTTATCGAACTATCTTCACTTCTTCTTCCTCAAGAAATTGGTGAAGCATTTGAAGATTCCCTTGGTTTGTTGCCATTCGGGTGATTCATTAGGGATGTTTGGCAATTGGTTAATGTATTCCAAGGGATCAAGATCGATATTTTCAAGTGGGTTGCTACTACTCCCTTCACCTCTACCTTCTCCTTGCCTTTCCCTTTCGTTCGAGGAATCCGTGGGTGGGTGTGGCCTCTTGCCTTCCACCATAAACCTTGTTGTTCTACCCTCGGTTAATGGTACCATAACCTTATTGCAGAAGCTATGATCCAAGGATTGTGGAGAAGGGTCTAATGCAAAGATGAATTTTGCAAGACGGGTTAGAAGCATTGCATATGGAAGCACCATCTTGTCCATGCTTCTTACACTTGCCATTCTCTTGATCATGTAGTAGGCAATGTTGAAGCGGGTCTCGGTCACAAGACAATAGATCATGAAGCTTATACATGCGTTAGGGTGATCCTTGTTTCCTACTAGACACACCACATTCTCCCTTATCACATCTTCCCATTTTCTATATAATGCAAACATCTCCAAAAGCTCCATTTGAAAAGGATCCCTATAGATCACTTTTGACTTTCTAGTCAACCTTGAAGGGATGCTCTTGGCATAAACACGGTGTCCCTACGGTGGTTGCTTCCGGATTATTGTGTGATAAATGTCGTGATGATCAACCATAGAGTGTAGCTCCCGCAACGACCATTCATTTGAATACATGCAAACACCATCGGATGGAACCCTATTATTCTTCCAAACTCCTCAAGTGAAAGAGTGTACTCATGTCCATTTATGGTGAATTCAATTGAGATGGACCCATCATCATTTCTAATTATACCCATAGTCTTGTAGAACTCAAGCACAAAGACCGGGAAAATTTGTTCGCTTATATCCAATAAACAATCAAACCCAATAGTTGCAAAACTTCCTTATGTCGGTATTTGCAAGAAATGATGGATCAACAACTCTACCTTCATGAAAAGTCTCCTTCGAGCAACTTAAAAGCTTTTCTATCATCCGGACTTAAGCCATTTTTTCTATGATACATGGGTATGTAGTGGCGGTGTCTTGGTAATCTTGTTGCTAGGCATGATATTCCTAAACAATACAACCCAATGTGGTGTTAATGATGAATAGTAGCCTAGAGGGTTTGATCACAATTTTGCTCTCATCATCTTTGTTGAGTTCAAGAAATGTGTTTAATTTGTATTAACAATGTTAATTCTTTGATTTAGATTATCTTAGAAAACAATGTGGTGACAAATTGTAATAAACCCATTTGAACTCAACTCTTAAAGATGAAGAAATTGTAATTCTAAGAATCAAGGAATTAAAATAACAATGTAGTGAAGATTATACTTACACAAGTGATTGTTAGACTTGAGAAGAATGCTCAATTTGCTCCTATGAACGATGACGGGTTTTTGTTCGTGAGTCTTTGAGGTGAGTATTATTGTGGAACATACACGATGATCATTCTTGATCATATCATGTCTTCATTGCACGGATCCCGCAGATCCTCTCATTTGGGATCCGGCTCGTGTAAACCGAGGATCCGGCATAATGACAAAAGATCACCAAACATTCCTTGATAACTAAGGTTTGGGAATTCTAAACAACCTAATGTTTTGGTGTTTAAGGTTCTAAAACTTGTGATTTGAGGTTTTGAAGATTCAAGATTATTCCTATTAGGCGAGGTTCCCTTTTTAAGAATTAGTCATAATTCTTGGGAACCTTTTCAAACATTATAATAAAATCCCATTTTATTATAACATAAGAAATTTCACATGAAAAATTATAGACATAGATGAAGTGTCAATAAATTCTTTGTGATGAATAATGATAATGGTTATCAAATAACCAAAATGTCATTGATGAGTGTGTAAATACTCATCATTTTTGTACAAAATAAACTGCAAAATCATCTGAAAACACTCAGAAACACATCAAAATGATCAAAATATCACAAATCGATGTTTTATGTGTTTTAAATGCAAAATATCAAAATCGATGAAAACATATCAAATTTGCAAAATTGCGCTTTGGTCCCCAAGTTTCAAAAATTGTCAAAAATAGTCCCTGAGCCAAATTTCAAAAGAAAAAATCATCAAAGGTCCTTTTTAAATCATAACTTGTCAAATTTGGTCCTTTGGTGAAAAATCTAAAAGTTTTGAGAAAATTACAGTTTTAGTCCCTGGACTTTTAAATTGGTCAAAAAGTGATCCTTGGAGTTTCAAAAATGTTCAAATTAGCCCTTGGATTATTAAAACTTGGCAAGACTAATCCTTTGACTACTTTTCATAAGTTACATGTTTGGTCCTTGGAAATTGGAACTTTACATCTTTGGTCCTTGTGTTTATTAATCCAAACAAACCAAACGGACCTTATTTAAACCCCAAGCCCAAATAACCACCCCGCCCCAACCGATTGGCCCAATCCAACCTTTACCGGTTTTAACCCGACACAAACCCACCCTTTGTTTAATAACCGTCAAACCCGTTTGACTCACACTGCTTCTCTCTCATTCACATGATCACCATAGCCATCATTTCCCCCCCTGCATACCACCTGATCACACTCCACCTCCTCAACTATCATCACTACAACCCCCCTCCAAACAGAAGAAGCCAAGGGTGCATTTAATGCACCTCCAAAACCTCACTCAATCTCACAAACGGATAAAAAGGGTTTTGGCGCCAAAACTCTTTAAACGGCTAGGATTAAGTTGAGTGATCCAAGGGCCACAAGTGTTGCTGGGATTTGTCCAAGAGAGAGAGAAAAGCAGATTTGAGCTTATAAAAGACCAAGGGAAGCAAGAAGAATAGAGCTAGTTTTTTTTATTTTTACAATATATGTCGTTTCATGTTTTTTAGTCTAAAATAGAGTTGCAGTTGTAATTTAAAGCTTCATTGTACTCAAGTAAACCTCTTTAGTGTATTTCAAATTGATTTAAGTGATAATTTCAGTTTATGTTCAATGTCCATCATTATTGTTAACTGTTGAAATTTTAAATTTTAAACTCACTTGCTTAAGTTTTTAACAACTCATTTTCACATTCAAATAAGTTCATACAAGCTCATAAAAGCTTTGTATAAGCTTATACTTCAGTTTCATTCACTTTTGAGCCTTGGTCAAAATAAGTCAACATATGCAGAATTGGTGCGAAATGGGGCAGATTGGTTCGGACATGAGCATGGGTTGAAATGGAAGCTATGGGTTGGATCAATTAGGGTAGTGGTTCATGGTTCTCATTTTGCTAACCATTGTGGTTTGGACTATTTGTAAGTCAAATCCAAGTTCTATGCATAATAAGTAATTGTAGTTTAAATCTGTTATAATCTGTTCTCATAGAAGTATTTAAGTGTTATTATGTCAGTTTGATCATTTAAATAAGTAGGTTCCTGGTTTAATTCTGTTTTGAGCTCAAATCAAGTTATAAAGGGGTGTTTGGTTTTACTGTACTATCTGTCATATTGGTTGATTCAGTAGTTAAGTTTCATTGCTTCATGTTTATTTAGTGTAAGTGAGCTCAATTGAGTCAATTACTTGGGTCTGCAACATCACAAAGTCAAACTTGGCTCTAAATCTGTCTACCTGTTAACTGTTGGGGAATTGGGATTAGCAGGCCATCATTTTGTGTTTAGAAACCCATAAACTTGCTTTCATTGTACTTAATACATCTTATAACATCCATCTCACCATAAATTGGTTCTAAAGTTCACTTAAGTCAAAGTTCTTTATTTTGTCAAAAGTCAAAATAGCTAAAAAGTGGATTGAGGTCGGTTACAAGGAATTGTTTTGAGTTTATTTAGGACTCACTCGGTGAATCTTGGTATTTTAGAAAGCTCACCGGTGCTCTTTCTTGTGATCATTTTACCGATTTTACAATTTTTCAAAAGCTTCAAACAAGCTCATGTTTCGAGGCCAAAAGTGCCCTCGCTTTCTCGATGAAAGTGAGTTTTGTCTCGATTTGGTGCAAGTGCACGAGCTCATAAGAGCTTTTCATAAGTGGTTTTGGTATACTAGCTCTCAACCGGTCCTTTCCAAGATCCAATTCTTATTTTTCAGTTTGAGCTTATTTATAAGCTTGTGCAAGTGTTCCAATTTGCTACCCAAATCTGTTGTAGACTTAAAATTCTTAGACATAAAATCTTTGTAGTTTGTTATTCAGTGACTGTATCTTGTTGATTTTAGTTGAAATTGGTTACTTTTAGTAGTATAGAACTTCTGAAATCAGTAGGTAGCTTGCTTGTTTCAGTTGGCTTATTTTAGTGCTTAATAATAAGCACTTGATTAAGCAGTTTCATATTTCTCCAAACAAGTGCCTGTTTTTCCAATTTTCTCATATTCCTAATAACATTTTAGACTTTTCCTGAAATTTTCAGATTTTTCTAAGTTGTCTAGCTATTTTTCTTAATTTAAACTAGTTTTAAGCAATTTTAAATAGCATTTAATATAAAAATTCGAAAAAGGTTCAAAAATAATTTTCAATTTTCTTAGGTTTAGATAAATATAAAAAGTGAAAAAGTAATTTTCCAGATTTTCATAGTTTATTTGGTAATTTTAGTAATTTAAATAGTTTTAATAGTTTAAAATTCATAGAAAATAGAAAATAATCGAAAAATACAAAATAGTTTTGAAAATTCTAGTTTGATATCTTAGACTTTTCCATTTCATAATTTTATTTTTTTAGCCTTGTTTCCTAATTTCTTGTATTTTGGTTAATTATTAAATAGTTAAAAATAGTTTTTAATTAATAATAATTAGATAATTAGTGATAAAAATAGTTTTCTTTTTCTAAAAATTTTTCTTATATCATTAGGATTGTAAAAATGTATTTTTCATATTTTTAGGATTTATATTTTGTAAGTTTCACGTTTTTATTTGTACGTTTACGTTATTTGTATTTAAACGTAAGTTTTAGGTTTTAAACGTTCATCACTTTAAAAATAGTGATAGCGTTTATTTAATAGATTTTATCTTTTTAATTTCCTTTAATTTTCATTTTAGCCCTTGTAGTTTATGTCCTTTTTCCGTAGTTATAATAATTCCAAATTATCCTTTTCCGCTCAAATCTCGCGATCACTAAACGTTTGATAATCCATTGCATAGCTCATTTGGGACATAACGACCGGGAAACACTATACTCCTCGATCTTAATTGCAATAGTGTTTGAGCGCTTTTAGTCTTTTAGACTTGACCGCTTAGCACCAATCAAATTTTAGCGCCACGCCGGAGTCAGTCTTGATTATCTTCGTCTAGCGATTAGTTGTTTGAATACTCACTCATTTGTTCATATCATCCATATCCATCTATATATATATATCCATATTTTCTTATAAAAAATCCAAAACCCAAAACATCCAAAACGTATAAAACACAAAAATATTTTTCCTTTTGTTTCTATATATGTATCAAATAATAAAAATACAAAAGATTCGCTGCTTTTCTTTAATAATAATAACAACTTAAAAGATTACCACCGAAACCAAGGCGATGCACTACCTAATCAAAGTGCGACCATAATAAGTTCGAACTAAAGATATAAAACTTGCCTTTGTGTCCTTGTGATTGGTGTACCTTTTCAAAGAAGCCATTCATCTTGGATTATTGGTTAAGTTCATTTGTTGTTTTGCCTCGATTTTGTGTTAATTGATTTTGTTGTGATATCGACGTTTCGAACCGAAAACCCATAAAGATTCTTCTCACCCAAGTTTTATAAAACGTCTTCATAATTCTCATTCTCATCTCGAAAGATTTTCATAATTCCATTTCTCTCCTTAACTCGAGGTCTCTTAGAGTTACGTCTAGTGTATCTTTTCATTCATAAGCTCGTGAGCGATTCTTAACAAGGAAAACGCGTGCAGATACGCATGCTGAGCATCCCACCATGTTCGGAATCCAAGGGATGGACACAAGTCCAACCCGATCCACAAAATCCAGCTCCGATCTCGAACGATCTCGAACCCGATCAACAAAAGTTGGAAGAAATATCCGCCGCCATGCTTAAAATGAATCACACAAATGCTAATCAACAAGTTAATGCTGTGAACAAGAGTTGTGAGACTTGTGGTGGTCCACACTTATTTCGAGTGTCCGACCTCCGGTGGCTTCACTCGAAGAGCGTATATCTTTTCAAGGTTCCTACAATTGGGGTAACTCCTACCAACCGCAGGGGACCGTAGCCTTCTAAGCTATCGTTCTAACAATTACCTTGGACCACCGGGTTTAATCAAAATCGAGAACAATCAAAACAGAAATAATCGGTTTAATCGAATCGAATCGAATTTTCAAAATCAAGGTTCTCAAAATCAAGGAACTATAATCAAAACCGATTCCACGCTCCACAACAAACTGCTCAAGCTCCACCTCCTCAAGCTTCCATTGACATTGTTAGTTACATCAAAACAATGAAGCTAAGATGGTGTCCATGCAAAATCGATTACCTCTATGAGGAATGATTTTACATCCGAGATTAGAACAACTAGTAGCAAGATTGATCGACAAAATAGCAAGATCGATAGCGTGCTTGCTCTTCTCATGAGTCAAAACAATCAAGCTTCAACTTCGGGATCTCTTCCAAGTAACACCATTCCCAACCCTAAGGGTGAGTTGAATGCTATTACCACTGTAGTGGTAAGGCGCACAATGGACCTATGACTCAATGCCCCTCCACTGTGGCAATGAGTCAAGTTACCAAGGATACAACGGACGAGGTGCATATCTCAAGCCCACGGTACCGCACAAGTCCAACCTTGATCGACTTACCTCCAATTCCGAACCCGTTGTTCCGATGACCAATCCTAAGCCTTCACTTCCTTATCCTTCAAGGCTTAATGATCAAAAGGCCATGACAAAACTAATCAACAAATGGAGAAGCTTATGCAAATCTTTCAAGATTTGCACCGAGATTAGTTTAGCGGACGCTTCTTCTTCTTATGCCCAAATTCGGTCCAACAATCAAAAGTCATTGACTAACAAAGAAAAGATTTCGAATTGGCTAAAACTTCTTTGAATGAGAATTGTTCGGGTTATCCTCAAAAGCTTCCGAAAAGCTAGGAGACCCCGCAAATTCCTCATCCCATGTGATTTTCAAGGATTAGTTCAATGCTCCGCTTTGGCCGATCTTGTGCGAGCATTAACTTAATGCCAAACTCCCCGTGGAAGAAGCTTTCATTACCTCCGCTTACACCTACATGTATGGTCCTTGAGCTTGCCGACGTACGAGTTCTCATCCGTTAGGTATAGCCGAGGACGTCTGTAAAAGTTGGAGATTTCCATTTTCCACCGACTTTGTTGTTGTTGAATTTGATGCCGATCCCGAGTACCCCTCATCCTTGGGAGGTGCTTCTTGAAAACGGGTCGTGCATTAATCGGCGTTGATAAGGGAAATCACTTTGAGGTCAAACAAGGAAGCGTTACCTTCAACCTCGATCAAGTTACGAGATATTCCCTAGTTATGAAGACACTTCCGTCAACATGATTGATGTCATTGACATTGTGTCGGGGAATATTCTCAAGAACTTCTTGGATTCTCGAGTGGCAATCCCACCGGTTGATCCCATCGTTGCTCTCTTCCACATCCTCACTCCGCTTGAGGAAGTAACTCTATTTCGGAGGAGATTGAAGCGTGTTTGTCTAGTGATTCGGTTTCATGGAAATTGATCACGCCTATTTGACATCGAGGGAGATATTCTTCTCATCGAGAAGTTGCTCAATGATGATCCTCATCACTCCTCCTCAAGAACTTCATAAAGAGGAAATCAAAGCGATTGAAAAATCGATGATCCTCCCGAGGTCGAACTTAGGACTTACCACCTCATCTCGAGTATGCATTTTTGGAGGATGACGAAATCACCCGTCATCATTGCTAAATACTTGAGTGAGGATGAAAAGCCGCCTCATAAAGGTTTTGAAGTCACACAAGCGAGCCATCGCTTGGAAACTTCCGACATCCGGGGTTGACCGAAATTTTGTACTCACAAAATTCTCACGGAAGATGACTCAAACCAGTGTTCAACACCAAGAAGGGTGAATCCTAAAATTCATGAGGTCATCAAAGCGGAAGTCATAAAACTTCTCGATGCTGGACTGATTTACCCTATTTCGGATAGTCCTTGGGTGAGCCCGTTCATTGTGTGCCCAAGAAGGTGGCATTACCGTCGTTGAAAATGATGAAAGCGAGTTGATTCCTACTCGATTGGTTACGGGATGGCGTGTTTGCATTGACTATCGAAAGTTAAATGAAGCCACCCGTAAAGACCACTTTCCTTTGCCTTTCATGGATCAAATGCTTGAGAGATTAGCGGGAAACGAATACTATTGTTTTCTCGATGGTTTCTCAGGTTACTTCCAGATACCCATTGACCCCCAAGATCAAGAAAAGACCACATTCACATGTCCTTATGGAACATTTGCTTACCGACGCATGCCTTTCGGCTTATGCAATGCTCCGTACATTTCAAAGGTGTATGATGGCCATTTTCCATGATATGATCGAAAAGACTATGGAAGTCTTTATGGATGATTTTTCGGTCTTTGGGAATTCTTTCCAACATGTCTCTCCCATTTGGACAAGATGCTTGAACGTTGTGAAAACACGAACCTTTGTCTAAATTGGGAGAAATGTCACTTTATGGTCAAAGAAGGCATTGTCCTTGGCCATAAGATCTCTAAGAAAGGGATTGAGGTGGACAGAGCTAAAGTTGATGTTATTGCAAAGCTACCTCCTCCCACAACTGTCAAAGGAGTAAGAAGTTTCCTTGGTCATGCCGGTTTCTATCGTCGTTTCATTCAAGATTTCTCGAAAATATCCCGGCCTATGACCCGACTTCTTGAAAAAGACACTCCTTCGTCTTCTCTAGTGAGTGCATTGAAGCTTTCCAAACTCTTAAGAGGAAGCTCACGAAGCACCAATTCTAGTTGCCCCGATTGGGACCTACCATTCGAGCTTATGCGATGCAAGTGATTTCGCCATAGGTGCGGTCTTGGGCAACGCAAGGCTAAACATTTCCGGCCTATACACTATGCTAGCAAAACTTTGAGCGAAGCTCAAGCACATTACACCACTACGGAGAAAGAATTACTAGCGGTGGTGTATGCTTTGAGAAGTTTCGCCATACTTGATCTTGTCCAAAGCATAGTGTATACGGATCACTCGACCTCAAATATCTTCTTGCTAAGCAAGATGCAAAACCGAGATTGATCCGATGGGTTCTCCTCCTACAAGAATTTGATATCACCATCCGTGATAAAAAGGAGCGAGAGAACCTAGCGGTGACCATCTTTCCGTCTTGAAAATCCTCATCAAGGTGTGCTCGAGAAAAGGAGATATGCGAAACATTTCCTCTCGAGACACTTAATGTGGTATCTCATCGTAGATTCGAGTACCCATGGTTTCTTGACTTTGCAAACTACCATGCGGGTAACTTTGTTGTGAAAGGATGTCGTCCCAACAAAAGAACAAATTTTTCAAAGATGTTAAGCACTACTTACGGGACGACCCTACTTGTTTAAAATACATGCGGATCGAGTCATCCGACGGTGTGTTCACGGGCGAAAGCCTCCGAAATTCTCAAGGCTTGTCATCATGGACCCACGGGGACATAATGGCCCGAACTACACCGCCAAGAAGGTGTTTGATTCCGGTTTCTATTGGCCCACAATTTACAAAGATGCCCATGATCTCGTCAAATCTTGCGACTCTTGCCAACGTCATGGTAACATCTCTAAAAGAGATGAAATGCCTCAAATGCCATTCAAGTGTGCGAGATCTTTGGCGTATGGGGCATTGACTTTATGGGGCCGTTCCGTCTTCTCGAGGGAACAAGTATATACTCGTGGTGGTCGATTACTTGTCTAAATGGGTGGAGGCGAAAGCGCTACCTACCAACCACGCCCAGTAGTGGTGAAGTTTTAAAGTCTCTCTTTGCCCGTTTGGAACTCCTCGTGCCATCATTAGTGATCGCGGCACACACTTTTGCAATGACCAATTTGCAAAGTGATGCTTAAATCGATGTCACCCACCGCCTCTCTAGCGTATCACCCACAAACTAGTGGGCAAGTGGAAGTTTCAACCGTGGTTTGAAAAGAATCTTGGAGAGGACCGTGGGTGAAAATCGTGCCTCTTGGTCGGACAAACTTGAAGATGCACTTTGGGCCTTCCGTATCGCTTACAAAACACCCATCGGTGTACTCCTTACAAGCTCGTGTATGGAAAGGCGTGTCATCTCCCGATCGAGCTTGAGCACAAAGCCTATTGGGCCTTGAAGCATGCAAATTTCGACCTCGAGTCTTCAGGTGATCACCGGAAAGTTCAACTCAATGAATTAAATGAACTCCGTAATCAAGCCTACGAGAACTCTTTAATCTACAAGGAAAAGACAAAGAAGATCCATGACTCAAAGATTAAGAACCGCGTTTTCAACGTTGGTGACGAGTCCTTCTTTTCAATTCTAGATTGAAGATCTTCTCGGGAAACTTAAGACCCGTTGGATGGTCCATTCACCATTGCCAAAGTTTTTCCATATGGCACCGTCGAATTATCTCAAACAAACGGGCCAAACTTCAAAGTGAATGGACATAGGTTGAAGCACTATTTTGGAGAGGACATTCCTCCGTGGTTGTCCCCGATCTACAAACTTTCCCATGAACCAATGAATGCGGGGATCGAGTCAAGCTAGCGACTCGGTAATCAAAAACAAGTAGCATGCCATATGGGTTTTCACCCATATTTACGTCTTCTCACCTCTTTCTACCACCCTAGTGTGGGGGTTGCCACATGTTTCAAAAAAAAAAAAAAAAAAAAAAAAAAATCCTTTTTCTAAATAATGGCGTAATATTTCCTTTTACGTTCTTTGTTTCGGCATAACCGCGGTACTTTGAATATTGAGGGCAATATTCATTTCTAAGTGTGGGGAATTCTCACGAATTTCATATATTATCTACCCAATTCCCGTTTTGGCCAAAATTTTTTGGAGTAAGTGTTTTACACTTTCTCATTTGGTTATCGATCCGCCATGTCTATAAGACAAAAGGATTGGCTAATCCAGAGCAAGCGGCTCTTGGTAAAGATTTCTCAAATCCGTTTATATGGCTTGCAATTTGCCCAAAATTGTATGGTATTCAACTCACCATATCCAAAAAGTGAAGAGTTGGCTAGCCCGCAAGATTATGGCTTGTGGTAAAGGCGATGGAAAAACCATAATTGGTAATCACTCACCAAAGATAATATTGATAATTTATCTAAGAGTTGGCTAGTCCGTAAGGTACGGCTTCGTAAAGACAAAATCAAATCCGTTGAAGGTCGGTGGTTTGCTCAAAATCACATGGTTATCGGTGTACCATGGTTCTTACTTGAATGAAACATTTGGCTACTCCGAAGTAATGGCTTTTGGTAAAGAGATTAAAATCCATTATATTTTCTCAAATCATTGCTAGGGACTAGCAATATCTCGATGTGGGGATTGATGAGTGTGTAAATACTCATCATTTTTATACAAAATAAATCGCAAAATCATCGAAAACACTCGAAACACATCAAAATGATCAAAATATCACAAATCGGTGTTTTATGTGTTTTAAATGCAAAATATCAAAATCGGATGAAAACATATCAAATTTGCAAAATTGCGGTTTGGTCCCCAAGTTTCAAAATTGTCAAAATAGTCCACGAGCCAAATTTCAAAAGAAAAAAATCATCAAAGGTCCTTTTAAATCATAACTTGTCAAATTTGGTCCTTTGGTGAAAATCTAAAAGTTTTGAGAAAATTACGGTTTTAGTCCACGGACTTTTAAATTGGTCAAAAGTGATCCTTGGAGTTTCAAAATGTTCAAATTAGCCCTTGGATTATTAAAACTTGGCAAGACTAATCCTTTGACTACTTTTCATAAGTTACATGTTTGGTCCTTGAAATTGGAAATTTACATCTTTGGTCCTTGTGTTTATTAATCCAAACAAACCAAACGGACCTTATTTAAACCCCAAGCCCAAATAACCACCCCGCCCCAACTGATTGGCCCAATCCAACCTTTACCCGGTTTTAACCCGACAAACCCACCCTTTGTTTAATAACCCACAAACCCGTTTGACTCACACTGCTTCCTCTCTCATTCACATGATCACCATAGCCATCATTTCCCCCCACTACCACACGATCACACTCCACCTCCTCAACTATCATCACTACAACCCCTCCAAACGAGAAGAAGCCAAGGGTGCATTTAATGCACCTCAAAACCTCACTCAATCTCACAAGCGGATAAAAGGGTTTGGCGCCAAAACTCTTTAAACGGCTAGGATTAAGTTGAGTGATCCAAGGGCCACAAGTGTTCTGGGATTTGTCCAAGAGAGAAAAAGCGATTTGAGCTTATAAAAGACCAAGGAAGCAAGAAGAATAGAGCTAGTTTTTTATTTTTACAATATATGTCGTTTCATGTTTTTAGTCTAAAATAGAGTTGCGGTTGTAATTTAAAGCTTCATTGTACTCAAGTAAACCTCTTTAGTGTATTTCAAATTGATTTAAGTGATAATTTCAGTTTATGTTCAATGTCCATCATTATTGTTAACTGTTGAAATTTTAAATTTTAAACTCACTTGCTTAAGTTTTTAACAACTCATTTTCACATTCAAATAAGTTCATACAAGCTCATAAAAGCTTTGTATAAGCTTATACTTCAGTTTCATTCACTTTTGAGCCTTGGTCAAAATAAGTCAACATATGCAGAATTGGTGCAGAAATGGGACAGGATTGGTTCAGACATGAGCATGGGTTGAAATGGAAGCTATGGGTTGGATTGAATTAGGGTAGTGGTTCATGGTTCTCATTTTGCTAACCATTGTGGTTTGGACTATTTGTAAGTCAAATCCAAGTTCTATGCATAATAAGTAATTGTAGTTTAAATCTGTTATAATCTGTTCTCATAGAAGTATTTAAGTGTTATTATGTCGGTTTGATCATTTAAATAAGTAGGTTCTGGTTTAATTACATTTGAGCTCAAATCAAGTTATAAAGGGGTGTTTGGTTTCTTGTACTATCTCATCATATTGGTTGATTCAGTAGTTAAGTTTCATTGCTTCATGTTTATTTAGTGTAAGTGAGCTCAATTGAGTCAATTACTTGGGTCTGCAACATCACAAAGTCAAACTTGGCTCTAAATCTGTCTACCTGTTAACTGTTGGGGAATTGGGATTAGCAGGCCATCATTTTGTGTTTAGAAACCCATAAACTTGCTTTCATTGTACTTAATACATCTTATAACATCCATCTCAGCCATAAAATTGGTTCTAAAGTTCACTTAAGTCAAAGTTCTTTATTTTGTCAAAAGTCAAAATAGCTAAAAAGTGGATTTGAGGTCAGTTACAAGGAATTGTTTTGAGTTTATTTCTGGGACTCACTCAGTGAATCTTGGTATTTTAGAAAGCTCAGCTGGTGCTCTTTCTTGTGATCATTTTACCTGATTTTTACAATTTTTTCAAAAGCTTCAAACAAGCTCATGTTTCAGGCCAAAAGTGCCCTGCTCACTGCTCAGTGAAAGCTGAGTTTTGTCTCAGATTTGGTGCAAGTGCACAGAGCTCATAAGAGCTTTTCATAAGCTGGTTTTGGTATACTAGCTCTCAACCGGGTCCTTTCCAAGATCCAATTCTTATTTTTCGGTTTGAGCTTATTTATAAGCTTGTGCAAGTGTTCCAATTTGCTACCCAAATCATTGTAGACTTAAAATTCTTAGACATAAAATCTTTGTAGTTTGTTATTCGGTGATCAGATCTTGTTGATTTTAGTTGAAATTGGTTACTTTTAGTAGTATAGAACTTCTGAAATCAGTAGGTAGCTTGCTTGTTTCAGTTGGCTTATTTTAGTGCTTAATAATAAGCACTTGATTAAGCAGTTTCATATTTCTCCAAACAAGTGCCTGTTTTTCCAATTTTCTCATATTCCTAATAACATTTTAGACTTTTCCTGAAATTTTCAGATTTTTCTAAGTTGTCTAGCTATTTTTCTTAATTTAAACTAGTTTTTAAGCAATTTTAAATAGCATTTAATATAAAAAATTCAGAAAAGGTTCAAAAAAATAATTTTTCAATTTTCTTAGGTTTAGATAAATATAAAAAGTGAAAAAAGTAATTTTCCAGATTTTTCATAGTTTATTTGGTAATTTTTAGTAATTTAAATAGTTTTTAATAGTTTAAAATTCATAGAAAATAGAAAAATAATCAGAAAAATACAAAAATAGTTTTGAAAATTCTAGTTTGATATCTTAGACTTTTCCATTTCATAATTTTATTTTTTTAGCCTTGTTTCCTAATTTCTTGTATTTTGGTTAATTATTAAATAGTTAAAATAGTTTTAATTAATAATAATTAGATAATTAGTGATAAAAATAGTTTTCTTTTCTAAAAATTTTTCTTATATCATTAGGATTGTAAAAATGTATTTTTCATATTTTTAGGATTTATATTTTGTAAGTTTCACGTTTTTATTTGTACGTTTACGTTATTTGTATTTAAACGTAAGTTTTAGGTTTTAAACGTTCATCACTTTAAAAATAGTGATAGCGTTTATTTAATAGATTTTATCTTTTTAATTTCCTTTAATTTTCATTTTAGCCCTTGTAGTTTATGTCCTTTTTCCGTAGTTATAATAATTCCAAATTATCCTTTTCCCGTTCAAATCTCGCGATCACTAAACGTTTGATAATCCATTGCATAGCTCGCTGGGACATAACGACCCGGGGAAACACTATACTCCTCTGATCTTAATTGCATTAGTGTTTGAGCAGTTTTTAGTCTTTTAGACTTGACTGTTTAGCACCAATCAGTCATTATTACGAAATCATAGTGTAGTTTCTACAAATAAGTCGAAGAATACTATTTTTGATAATGACTTTAATATAGAAAACTATTAGAACAATTACTAATCAATCATGCAACTAAGATTTCAATAATAAAATTAAAAGCAAGTGATTAGTAATCATACCTTGGCTAAATATTCTTTTGCGAAAGGAAATATTTAGATAAGTTCTTTATGCTCTTCTTGGTAGCTCCAAACTCAAGTATGGATAATGCTTAGAAAAAATGTTAGAGCATTCTATCATTGTCCAACAATAAACAATATAGTGATTTTAAAATATGATGAAGATAATCCTTCTTTGTAGTTTTCAAATATACACGGATCGTATCGAGTCTTTAAAGTACAGTATACTTTAAGAAACTTGGTAACGAAGCTCTGATGCCAATTGTGGAAAACTAGAAGGGGGGTTGAATAGTTTTACCAATTTAAAACTTCTTTTTAAATATTTAGATCGACTTATGTCAATCTATTTGATTGTTTATGTTGGACGTTGATAGATAGATATATAAACGTGTAATGAAAGATAAAGAGTAAGAAGCACATCACCACGACACAAGTATTTATAGTGGTTCGGCTACAAGGACACCTTCCTTGCCCTACTCCACTCCCCGAGTCACCTACTCGAGAGTTCGTAAACACTACACCAACTCCTTATGGCGGAGAAGCCTTCACAACGTCGCTTAACCTTTTTCCAGTACAAAGCTAAATACCGAGTTCTTTCACACCAAGGCGAACCACACCTAACACAACGTCTCCTACCCTTTATACGGTGCTAGGCTAACCACCGAGTTCTTTCACACCTTAGGAGAACTAATCCTTCACAACGTCGCCTACCCTTTATTAGGTACTAGGCTAAGCACCTAGTTCTTTCCCACCTTAGGTGAACTACACCTTCACGACACAACACCTAATCTCAAGGAGATCTACTCCTTGTTACAACACCATCAAGGATATCACCATCCTTGTATATAAACAAATACATATATGCATAACGATGCACCTCATCGATTATACGACCTAGGCATTCTTCCCAAATGCTACTTGATTTGATTCTTTGGCATCCTTCGCTAATGCCTTTGACACAACGCTTGGCACCCTTCACTAATGCCTTCGTCTTGACACCTTTAGCATCCTTCACTAATGCTTTGACACGGATGATGAGCACCTTTCACTAATGCTTTCATCTTGACACTTTCGACATTCTTCACTAAGACCTTCAACCCAACATCTATGGAGAAAGGAAGAACTATCAACAAGAGAACCTTAGTAGTCTTGATGATGACGAAGCATGGAAACTCATGGACTTTGAGCTTGCACGTCTTCAAGAGGTAGTGATCTTTCCTTTAAGAGGAACCTAGTAGATCACACAAAAACAAAAGACAAACTACATAGATCACTTAGATCTGAGGTTAGAGGGTTAGAATACTTTGGGAAAGTATGTGTAAAAAGCACACCTAGAGAGGAAGAAATGGCTCTCTATTTATATTGGAAATTATCTTCTGTTTCCCCGGATCCCTACCACAAGGGATCCGTGGTCCGCTCCTCTTTGTCCATGGGTATTTTTGGTTATTGGTCATGGGTCATGGGTTATGGGTTGATCCATGGTTTTCTTTCTAGATACAATGAACTTGGTTAAGTGGTATATATAAAACCATGGGTTATGGGTCAAAACCATTTGCAAGTATTTACCCATTTAGTATATACTTGTATTTACCCATTTTAGCATACATTTAGTTTTTACCCATTTTAGTATACTTAGTTTAAGTATATGTTTAACCCAATATGTAAACACTAGTTGTTGTACATATGTATCTAAATCATAAAATCACTTATACTTGTTTTAGTGTTTTATGTGACAACTTAAGTGTGTTAGAAAACTATTAACTCAAACTATTTACGTACTCTATTTGTTTCGTTAAAATGATTTTATATTTGTTATCGACAAAACATTAGAAGATCGTAAAATATAAATAAACGTTTTCACGGCTTATTTGTATTAACACTTTGTACCGGAAAAAGTGTAAGCAACGTTGTGAAGGCTTCTCCGCCAAGTGAAGGAGTTTGTTGACATAGTGCTTGAACTCTCGAGTAGGTGACTCGGGAGTGGAGTAGGGCAAGGAAGGTGTCCTTGTAGCCGAACCACTATACATCGGTTGTGTCTTTTCTTTCCCTTCGCTTTACTTTATTTACTTGCTTTATCATTAGATCTATACTTTCTCTACATCCATAAGATCTCACATATTAACGAATCTAAAGTTTTTGAAACTAACGTAAAATCGGCAAAACTATTCAACCCCTTCTAGTTTTCCACAATTGGCATCAAGAGCTAAGTTTATAAAAGTTTTAAAATAAAATTGTATTTTAAAAACTTTTCGATCACTATGGGTTACGAAAATTATAAGGAAGGGCAATCTATGCAACGACCACCACTACTTGAAACTAATGGTTTTATATATTGGAAAAATAGATTCAAACATATGTGAAATCTAAAGATATTGATCTTTGGTACATTATTGTTGAAGGCGACTTTGAGGCTACCTCAAAAGATGATAAAGGAATTTAGTTAACATACCTCATGATAAACTAAATGATGAAATGAAGAAAAGCTTTCTAAAAATAGTGAAGCAAAATGGTTTTATATAATGCTTTACCGAAAAAGGAATTCGAAAGAATTTCTATGCTTTAAAATCTTTAAAGAAATTTGGACTTCTTTAGTTGTAACTCATCAAGGCAACCAACAAGTTAAGAATAATAAAATTGACTTATTTGTTCAACAATACGAACAATTTTCAATATCGGATGAGGAAACTATAGATCATTCTTTTGCTAACTTTAATACTATTATTACATCTTTACAAGCACTTGATGAATCTTTTTCTGGCCGTAACCATGTTAGGAGATATCTAAGGGCACTTCCATCGAAGTGGAGATCCAAGGTGACGGCGATCGAAGAGTCAAAAGATTTGACAATCCTCACCTCGATGAACTCATAGGCAACCTAAAAGTCTACGAGCTTGTCCTTGCCAAATACTCCAAGCCTCAAAGGTAAAAGAGAAACACAAATCTCTTGCCCTTAAAGCCAAAAGGGTTCAAGCGATGAAGAGACTCCTCTTGAGTAGTGACGACGAGGAGTACGCTATGGCGGTGAGGACTTTAAAAAGTTCTTTAGAAGAAAGGGAAGATCGTCAAACAACCATATGACGATAAGAAAGGCTTTCGGAAAAGCAAAGAGGACGAAAGCCAAAGGATGATCGTGCTTGCTTTAAATGTGGGGACCCAAACCACTTTATTAGTAAGTGTCCCAAACGGGATGATCATAAAGCGCGTGAGTAGCACGGGGAATGAGCGACGAGGAGGATGAAGAAATTTGTCTCATGGCAAATGACGAGGTATGTCACGAATACTATAGTAGTTCATCACTTGATGACGACTCTTTGCATAATGAATATGACAAACTATGCAACATTAGCTTAAAACTAATTAACAAAAATAAGCTTTTAAAGAGTCAAAACTAACGTTTAGATAAAGAAGTCATAGAATTAAAAGCAAAACTAAAACGTTTAGAAAAGGTAAAATAGCAAGTGGTGAATGTGAACTTTATGCTCAACTTCAAACACTAGTTGATCATCTAGATTCTAAAATTGCTAGAATGAGTACGAACACCTTAGATACAATACTAGATGGTGTTAAAACCGGTAACAACCTAAAAGGCTTAGGTATTAAACAACTTGATCCATCAACTAGTGAAAGTAAAGAAACAAAATTTGTTAAAGCGCTAGAAAAACCAGCCATTGTTGTGGTGGATCCCACGGATCCCCAAAAGGAACCGCTAGTGTACGCGAGGGATCCGTGGATCTGCAGAGCAAAAATGTAGTAATAACGTAGCGTCTTCATCTAGAACTGATTTTGTTATCATTAATAGGAAGAAACCAACTCACGTCACCACTAGACAACCACCTCCAAAATATAATCCTACTTTTGCAAGAAACAAAGCTCCATCTTTTTCAAAACCTAATTCATTTAGGAGACCTAATAACGTTTATCCAAGAAGTAACCATCAAATGGGATGGAACCCAAATATGCAAAATGGTTTTCCTTTTCAAAACTTTGCTCCATGGAATGCATATTCATCTTATCCATACATGTCTAACATGAATGAAATGTTTAACACTAATGGACCCATGAACAAATGGGGACCAAACTTTTAAGTTTATTATTGTTTTAGGTGTGCTTAAAGGTCGATCTAGACCCCGATGAATGGGTCAAGGATAGCGGGTGCACGAGGTATTGTGGTGTGGTGTTTGGAAATAGCAAAAGTAGAATCATCGGTAAAGGTACGATTTCTAACAAATCTCTAACCATTAACTATGTGTGTCACGTAGAAACCTAAACTTTAATCTCTTAAGTATAGGACAAATATGTGATAAAAGTGCAATGTACTTTTACCAAACCGTAGTAAGATACTAAAAATGGCATAACCATAGGAAGAGGAATTAGGAAACATGGAGTCTATGTAATTAAAATTGGTAATGAACCTAAAGACAAACTTTGTCTTACCTCTATGGATGATACTTCGACCTTATGGCATCGAAGATTGGGTCATGCCAATATGCGACTTCTTCAATCGCTATCATCCAAAGATCTAGTAAGAGATCTACCTAAGTTAAAATATGAACATCACTTTTGTGATGCTTGTAATGTAGGAAAACAAGATCATTCTAGTCATAAAGCTAAAAACATGGTGTCAACAACTAGGTGTCTAGAATTACTACATATGGATTTATTTGGTCCATCCGCTATCCAAAGTTATGGAGGCAACTACTACACTTTGGTCATAGTGAATGACTACTCTAGGTATACATGGACAAAATTTTTAAAGAACAAAATGGAAACCTTTAATTATTTTGAAATATTAAGCAAAAGATCCAAAGACAACTAGAAGTCATATAGTGTCCATTAGGACGGATCATGGTAGGAATTCGATAATGAAGTGCAATTTGGAGCCTTTTGTGACGCTAATGGTATTACTTACAACTTCTCGGCTCCACGCACTCCACAATCGAATGGAGTAGTAGAAAGAAAGAATAGAACCCTACAAGAAATGAGTGAACAATGCTTAATGAACAATCCATACCTCAAAAGTTTTGGTGTAATGCCGTTGATACTTCAACGTACATACTCAATCGAGTCTTAATAAGACCAATCTTAGGTAAAACTCCATATGAGTTACTCCGAGGCAAAAGCCTACGTTAAATCACCTTAGAGTTTTTGGAAGCAAATGTTTTATTCTTAACACTAAAGATTACCTTACTAAATTTGATCCTAAATCAACCAAGGTATCTTTCTAGGTTATTCGCCAAATAGCAAAGCTTACGTCATATTAAACAAAGAAACAATGAAGATAGAAGAGTCATTAAATATAAAATTTGATGAAAGTCCACCCAAACCCTCTCCACCTCTTGTCGATGACGAGATCATAGAAAGTGATGCTATAGTAATAAAGAAAAAGATAAATGAAGAAGAAGAACCTTTAAATGATGAAATCATAAACATTAAAGAGTCCAAATGTAAGATATAACTTTTCACATACACATCAAACCATAACACAAAGTAGCATATAGATGGAATTCTAGAGAGAGAAAGTTAGAGGTTTAGGGAACTTAGTGAGAGAAAGTGAAAGATATTATTATGAGCTCCAACTCTCTACCTTGGAAGGTAGAGAGTATTTATAGTCTTACATAAATCGCCACACATCGGGTGTGGATCGGGCATACATGGGTAAAGACCCGTCCGTCCTCCACGGTGTTACATAACTAAATACTACTTAACTTAAGAATTACTACGACTACGAGCTTTCTAACGATTACATATACTTGAGGTGACCGACTCTTTAATACCGGAATTTCTAATTCCTAACAATCTCCCTAAGGAGGTCACCTCAATCATGTACCAAAAATACATTGAATACAACCAGATAATACATTAACAATTGATCTTGCATTCTTGATGTAGTCCTTTGCTCCTAAGCTCGTAGTCATTGATTCTTCACATTGCATGTTTGGTTACTTCAAGTGGAGGTCTTTGGTGATCCACGTGATAATAATTTTGAGCCATCTTTTGAGATCATCGACTATCAACAATCTCGACACATCCTTTGAGGTGTTGGTATTATGTGATGTAGGGACTTTAGGACCGACATGCTCACATTCTCGGATCATGATATTTTCTCATCGAGTAGCGGAAGCATTTGTTGAATCATGATATTGGAAGCAGTAGCGAAGCATGGAGTGAAAATATCGAGTCATTGATGCACTTATCATGATTTCTTTTGAGATGAATGTGTAGTGTGAGCATGCGGCTATGGATTGATCGCTTCATTACGATCACCGCAAACGTCGGGTGTACACGCATACAACAGTTAGCAATAAATCGCGCGAAAGTGTCTTTGATCACTTCGTTGAATTGAGGTACACGCCCACGGTTCCCCGCTGATCGATACAAGTATCGCTCGTGATCGGTAGGATTCTAAGAATCTCCTTGACAGGTTTCGCGGTTGTTCTAGCTGTTCTCAAACCGAACATCTCAAAGAAGACAACACGGAGTGAGTGAACCAAATAATTTTAAGTCCACCGATTGATGAAAAGAGATTTGAAAACAATCGTGTATTGCTCAATAGAAATTGTTTTGCAATACAACGAAGGTTTTATTGAAAATCAATTATCAATCATAAAACACCTTTTGGTTTGAAAAATTAGTATACGATCGATGTGCTAAAGAAAAGAGTTTTAAGCACAATGAACGGTTTTCAAGGTATCCGTCAATCCATAACTCGAACCGTGATTGATTCAAAGATTGAATCTCCCATTGTTTCGCTCGGTTGTCACATGGTTGATCTATTAGATAGATCTCACATGCCACCTACCGGGAGCTTGTTTGATGATGGCTCCGAAGGTTTTCCATCTTCATTGTAAATATGTATACACATCACTCGGATGTTCGGCAATACCACAAGGATAATGCGTGGGACTCAAGATATAATCTCTTTTCCACATTGTATGAAACAGAGTCTTCATTGAAAGTGTCCTAATGAGATTTATTGATGATCTCGTGGCTCTAGACTCAATATGTGCATATTTGGATCCCGTGTCGGAGACTAGGAGAGGGTCTCCTTCAATATCAACCATCTCTAAGAGAAAGTTGATAGATAATGTCGGTTCCCGTGAGAATGAAACAAGTCCTTTTAAGAGGAACTTGAGTGGTTTGGAAAGTTGAAGTGCGATCGTCCTTTGGGTCCATGACGTCTTGTCTTCAATACCGATGTTACCATCAAGAGCATATGAATTGAACCCGGTTTACGCCTAAGGTTGAATAAATGGAGGCTATTTGTTTTCACCCTATTCTCATTCAATTCTTTTAATTCTTCAACCCCTTGATTGCTTACGAGACTTCATAACTAGAACCTTGTTGGGTTTATTCCAAGACTAGCTCGATCTTAGTCCGCACTCTTCCCATATCTCATTTTTCTCCTTTTATCATCATACCTAAGGACTTCTACACTAACTAGTGGATTGTCCTGGGTAGATCCCTCCGATTCGGCGGATCATGGAACCAATACCTAACCTTATCATCCTTATATCACCGTACATAAAGTAAAGTTGGTCGGTCTATTTGGTATTGTTCATCGCCATTGGATCCAATTGAAAACCATTTGAAAATCAATTCGATACTTGTGATATATTATCAAAGCATTTTGTACCGAATTGTTTTGATATTTTAAACGAGAACTCCCCTCAACATGTGCATCAAGTATTGAAAATGTTTTGCACACGGAGGCAAGAGAAAGAATTAACTTCTTTGATTACCATTTTCTAAAAGATATCAACATCACTTCCCTGATCATATCAAGAAGATAAAGCATTTCCGGGAAGGATGAGGTTTCCATAAATTTGCTCCCCCTCAATATGTGCCTTGAGGTTTGAAAAGAGTTTTGCACATACTAGAGGGAACTTGCACATTGAGATAATTTGATCACATTTCAAATCATAGGTTTACGATAGATGCTCCCCCTCAACATGTGCATGGAAAATTTGAAATCGTTTGTCACATGTGGGCAGGATAGCATGTACATCATTATAAAACCATTTACCGAATTATCAGTTTAAATCCAATTTAAATCACACATTCTCCCCCGATCACAATTATCAAATCATTTGAGATTTGTGATCTCTTATTGATTTAAGTTGATTTTGAAAGCTTTTAAGGGGAATTGTGACTTGATAATGAAAGCGTTTTAACTAATAAGGATCGGATTTTAAGACTTTAAACTCCATTTAATAAAACATGCATGTATATCTTTTGAGAACAATTTAATGCCAAATAACTTTTTTTAATTTAATTGAAATCATTCTCCCCCTCAATCAATGACATAGGTTGTTGATTGAGAGATAGACTTTGACATATAAGTCCTCGATGATTATCAAAAATAGAGACCGAGTTATTTTTCAAAGCATTTGGTTTTCAAAGATAAATGTTTATAGAATCGAGCATGGAATTTTGAAAACATGGTAAAACATGGCTCTGTTCTTTCTTTTAAAAGCGGGTTACTACCTGAAATGACAATAAACCATTTTCTCTTTCTCCCAAAAATATATATATATATATATATATTTTTTTTTTAAATTCGAACAACATCTAAAGACCCGTGTCATTCTTTGAATGACAGCACAAAGACCGTAGATATTATCGAACAGAAAACATGACAAAATGACAATATTTTTGAAATTTTTTTTCAGATTTTTCAAATTTTATGGATTTTGAAAGTTTTATAATTTTGTATTTTGTTTTTCGAATAGATATATACAAGAGATAGATGAAGATAGACCTTTACTCCTCGTCTTCCTCCGAAAGCGTTTGAGTGTTTACGGTTGAAGGCTTTTCAAGCCAAGGCGTGGAAGAATAAACTCAAAACATTCTCTTGGAAGAGCTTTGGTGAAGATGTCGGCTAATTGATATTCGGACCTCACAAAATATAGTTCCACCACACCTTTTCTACTTGTTCCCGATGAAATGATGTCGAATGTCGATATGCTTTGCTCTTGAGTGTTGAATGTTGTTGCATGAGAGAGCAATAGCACTTTATTATCACAAGATGAGGATTTTGTTGAATTCAAAGCCATAGTCGATAATTGAGATCTCGTCCATAAGATTTGAGCACAACAAGATGACATGGCTATGTATTCAGCCTCTGTAGAGGAAATAGAAGTACTCATTTGCTTCTTTGAGGACCAGCTCACAAGCTTATCACCCAAAACCTAGCACCTCCCGACGTGCTTGACGTGTATCTTGACAACTGCATGATCGGCATCTGCATATGCCGTTAGTGACATACCGGTGTCCTTGGTACCAAAGACCCATATTGATGGTTCCTTGGAGATACCGAAGACCCGTTTAATCGCTTCAAGGTGCTTATTAGTAGGCTTAGCACGGTATCTAGCACACATACAAACAATGAACAAGATGTCGGTCTACTAGCGATGAGATACATCGGGGATCCAATCATACTCCGATATTTCGTTTGGTCAATCATGATCCACGAGAGGTCCTCATCTAGTTTGGTTCGGTCAATCATGGGGGTGTCAACAGGTCACATGAATCAAATCCAAATTTCTTTAAAATCTCATTGCATATTTAGATTGATTTATGAAAATGCCTCCGGGACTTTGTGAAATTTGTAATCCCAAGAAAATGACATTTGTCCCATCATTGACATTTGAAACTTTGAACTCATTTCATTTGAAAACGATCACATTCCATTGGGTCCGCCGAGGCAAAAATAATATCATCAACATAAATTTGAACATGAATTAAATGTTTGCGACTTCTACGGTGAACAATGTAGGATTAATCGCTCCTTTGATGAATCCGGTTGATAGAAGAAACTTTGACGATGTATCATACCATGCCCTTGGAGCTTGCTTTAAACCGTAAAGAGCCTTCTTCAAACGATAAGCGTGAGTAGGATGCTCTTGATTCACAAATCCTTCAGGTTGGGCGACGTGACGACTTCTTTAAGATCTCCGTTCAAAATGCCGTCTTTACATCCATCGATAAACTACCATGTTCTTACTAGCGATTAGCCGTAAAGATTCGATTGCCTCGATTCGAGCAAGCGGAGCAAAAGATTCTTCAAAGTCTATACCTCCTCTTGACGATATCCTTTAGCAACTAATCGAGCCTTGTTCTTCAACACATCACCATGCTCATCAAGTTTTACTTTGAAGATCCATTTTAGAGCTATAATCATAGCACGATCTGGGCGGTACTAACTCCCAAACATCAAGACGATCAAACTCATGAATTTCATCTTGCATGGCATTGAACCACTATCTTCATTCATGGCGGTTTAACATCTTTTGGTTCGATCTTAGATAGTACGAGTTGAAGAAGCACCATAAGGCATCGGTTGCGAGTTGTTTCGGGTTGATACTGAGACGAGAGGATTTCCAATGATGTTGTCTAATGGATGATCGTGAGTCCATTTTCTTAGGTGTTCATGTGGCGGTTGTTGAGGCCGAGGTAGGCGAGTCGATGTCTCTTGAAGAAGATGGTTCGATGATGATTCGGGAGTAGCAAATATGTTTTCAAATGGAGCATCTTCGAGAGTAGCAAAGGATTAACTTCATCATTGAAGCGAAACATTTCCATGATGTACATTTGAAGAATGATGATTTGTTGATGAGGCGAAGGATCGCAGCAGTGCTTCTTGACTTAAAGATATTGAGGCCGAAGGATTGACTTCATTCATCGGAATATGAGCATCCTTTGTTGTAGGAATCATTACCTCATTAGTAATTGAATCATACAGTTCATCAAACATAGGATCAAACAATTTCTTTACATCATCTTCGGATGGAGGTACATATGGAGTTTCTTGAGAGGAGTTTGGAACAAGGGATGAACCAATGGGACTGTTTTGAAGTGCGGGTCTGAGTGGAGTGTCCAGGAGCCATTTGACCGGTCGACTCATCAAACGTAACGTGAATTGTTTCCATGATATTTCGGGTTCTTTTGTTGTAGATTCGGTATCCCTTTTTGTTTGGTGCATATCATACAAATACTCGATGTCAACTTTAGCCCCGAGTTTCCCAAGTCTTGACCCTCATTAGTTGGATAGCACAAGGCACCAAACACACGAAGGAAAGATAGATTAGGTTTTACATTGTGGACAAGTTCATATGGAGTTTTCCATGAATAGTGTGAATCGAGGAACGATTTTGTGTGTAGCATGCGGTGGCAATTGCTTGACCCGAGAAACATTGGAACCTTTGAGTAGATCGGCATTGTTCTAGCGGCTTCAACAAGAGTACGATTTCATCTTTCAACTACACCGTTACGTTGAGGGGTTCGTGGAACACTTCTTTGATGGTGATTCCAATGCTTTCATAGAATTCACTAAGTTGTTTGTTGACAAACTCGGTTCCATTATCTGCTCGACAATTACGCGGTTTTGTTTAGTCGAACTGCAATTGTTTGATGAGTTTGATGATGATATCGAGTTTCATCCTTTGTCCTTAAGAACTTGACCCAAGTGAATCTAGAGTAATCATCAACCACAACTAACACATATTTCTTCCCAAAGATATTCTCGCACCCTCATTGGTCCATAAATCCATATGAATCATATGAAGAACTTCGTGATGAGTTAGTAGGTTTGGGTTTATGGGCATACTTCTTGCTTTTTCCCAATTGACATCTTTGAACAAAGATGATCCTTTTCATACTTTAGTCTAGGTAAACCTACAACTAAGTCCTTTCGGAAAGATTGTTGATGGTGCCAAGTTCAAGTGATTGAGACGACGATGCCATAACCATGACTTTGTTTTGAAGCCTTTGATAACAAGCAAATTGAGAGGCCCTCATCATGTCATCGATAAAGATGGTGTAAAGGTTTGAGCCACGAGTTCCTTTTAACGAGTTCTTTACCATTAAGATCTCTAACAAAGCGGTATGTTTTGAGGCTACTTCTAGATCGAATCACATAATTGACCAACAGAGAGCAGATTATGACCTAAACCTTCCACATAATACACTCTAGAGATGACGCTATCACCAACAACATAATCTCCATAACCCATAATAGCACCGAAATGATCATTACCAAATCTAATAGCCCGATGAATTTGCTCATGAAGTTCATGAGCGCGACCGTCTCCAAATCATATGCTTGGAACGACTGAGTCCGGTACCACGAGCGATTTGAGCGATCTGCGGTTGAACACGTACAAGAATGGATAATCGGATAATTGGGATCCCATGCAAGAATGGGTTCCATTTGGTTAGTAACAATGTTTGGAACACCCACATCGAAAATAGAAGCATTAATATCGAAAGTGAGGCAATGGAATCGTTGTGAATAGATGCGAGACTAGTGTCGAGATTAGCCCCTGCTCACGGTGTGATCACTTCTTAAAGGAATAGTTCTACCAAGTAGGCATCCATTTTCTAGTGGGCATTATCCGATTAGTCTTATGACCAACGGTATCCAATAGAAGCCTATTTTCTTGAATGTTCTTCCCGGGTTTCCACTGTTTTCTAACTTTCTTCGTTTTGCCTTTTAGCCTTCTTAGTATGAATTTTAGCATTAACAATATGAACCGGACAATTAACATCATTAGGCGAACATTAACACCACATTCATGTTTAGAAACGAATTCAAGCGGACATCGATACAAGGTTTGCAAATAGTATCGAATTCGAATTAATTACAAGATGCGCCTATGGCTAATACTAGAATCAACACGATTCGTTTTATTCGATTCAAACTTAAAGTTCCTAGATTGTTCTTCTACTTTTTCCAAAGGCACATTCTTAGCTTGCGAGGTCCTATCATTCCTTGTATTGTCTTGAGACTTTGACCGCTCCCTTTAATGTCACCGATTACTCTGTAGAGGAATGGGAACATTAGTTTGTTTTACTACTCTTTGCACCACTGTTTAGATGTCTTTGGGATCCGAAATACATGTAGGTGCACTACGGTTCACATTCTTAAAACTAGAGGTACCGAGATTTGTACTCCTAGAAGGCACACTGAGTTCTCTTTCTTAGCATTGATGGATCTAGAATCTGGGCTGCTCAAAGGTACACTACTGGCTCACATTCAAAACATTGGGAATCGAGTGCATATCATATTTGGCCTTAGGCATTGAGCACGGAATCAAAGGGTTAACTCTCTCACCTAATGTCTTTGGGCATATTGTGATCAAGCATTCTAAGATTTCTTGAGATCGTTTAGCATATAAGCATGCATGTCCAATTGCATTATCATGAGGTTTCTCTAGCTTATCCTCTTCAACAATCTCACGCAGCATTCTAAGCAATCCTTAAGGGATGAGAAATATGTTTGAATGGCAAGTTTGTTGTTCCTAGATGTGGGGACGTATGTCACGATAAAGCATATTTATTACAGAGTGAACCTTTGATACAACATTCTCCTCATTGATCATTGGCATTTTCCTTTTTCACGACTCTTGATTCTCAATTTCCTTTTGCAATGAAGCTATTTGTTCGTTGTTTTTGTTACAGTGACTTTAATTGATTCAAACAACTCATTGAAATGACGTTTAACCTTTTCATTTTCTTCTAGAAAACTTTCGTTTTCCTTTTGTAAAGCATTTACTAGGTTTTGAAGATGAAACGTTTGAGAATTCGAGAATCTAAAGAAGGAGGCATTTGGGAGCTGTCATATTGTTTGTTTGACCCTTTAATTGAGAGATTTGGGCTTTCAACTTTACGATCGTGTTGCACCGAGCTTGAATCATTCATCACGTTTGTTAATTTGAAAACGCATCAAACTCGGAGCATCGAAGATGTCTTGATATTTGAAGTTTTGACATTTTCTTTAAGATGTTGATATTTTAGTTGTAAATTAAAATGCTCAACTTCTAGTTTAGAAAAATGTTTAACGAAAGTGTCGTGATCATCCGGTTCAATTTTCTCATTTAGTTTAGAATTAGTTTTTCAAGCTCAATGACACGATCATGGGAGACTTTCGGGGCCACAGATAATTCATGAAATTTGGAAGCATTAATAGAGCAATTTGAAGCGTTGAAAAACACATCTTGAGCAACACATTCATTAATAAGATTCTCATTTAATGTATGCAAGTTCTTTCTCTCAATCTCATTATATTTCAATGCGCTCATAGTCACTAACTTCAACAACCATTGCATCAAATTCCTTTTCCATTCCCTTAATATCGGTTTCTATTCCCTTTTAAGACTCTCAAAGTGATCTTTTAGAAGTTTAAAGAAGGGCATGACCTCGCTTAAATAACATTCCTTCATTTGTTCAAAACCCTTTCTCCTTCGATTATACCAAATGGTGTGATCCTTTTCTTGCAAGTTTTCTCAAAATCAACAAATAGTTGAAATATAACGTATTGGCTAATTAATGTCTTGCTTTTAGTGGCAATTGTTCTAGGTACAAGATGCATTGGTGTATTAGGAGGATACCACGATCGCTCTAGGCATTTTCCTAAGGGAGGGTTTGTTTCACAATATTTTCCGCTTTTTGCTTATCTAAATCCTTTTCCGAAGACTTGTTCGGAGTCAACAAAGTCGAGGCTTAAACTTGTTCAAGAAAATCCAGTTTTCCTTCTTGTAATCATGAGGAGTGATAATTATGTTTTCTCTTTGCATTTGGGATCATTTTGTTTCTTATTCATCTTTTCCTAGTGATTTCATTTGATTTCTTATCTTCCTCGATGCACTCAACGCAACTAGGTTTACGCCTAGGCTTAAGGATTTCATTACCATCATAAAGCACCTTATGAGCATTTCTAGCCTTTTAATTACCTCTGGATTTGGTTCCTCAACAAGGGAATGATATGCTTATCGCTTAAGACTCGATGTTTAGTGACCATGTGAGCGATCGAATGGTGTTTCCTTGTATGTACAACTTGTTTTCAAGTTTGTTTTTCAAAGTTTTCAGTTGGAAAAATCTCTCAAGAGTTTTGATTCCTTTGCATTAAATTCTTGCTTAAGCATTTTCACATTTTCTTGAAGTTCTTGTTTTTGATTAATTTGTTTTAGAAAGTTTTTCTTGCAAGGAATGTAATTCTTGTTTCAATACTTCTTCTCTAAACTTACTTTTTCTAATTCTGTACTCACTTGGTCATCCATTTCACGCTCACGAGTGGTCAACTCAAATTTTGCACGTTGTTCATAAATAGCAACACGTTCCTTATAGGCATTTAGTTGAAATTACGGAATCATCGGGAGCACATGCGGTGTATTCATCAAAGACATAGTCATTGTTGATCGCAGAAGATGCATCACTTGGTACAACTTCACTTTCACTTTGTTTCACGTATTGATCGTATGGGACAATATTGTTATTACCCATATTTTCAACATTTGATTCAATAGTTTCGATTGATTGTACTTTGTCATGCATCATTTGCACATCAACATCATCGTATAGTTTTAATACCTCTTAGATGAGTTTGTCCTTGGATGTGCCAGCTTGTGGTGAAGAAGAGACCTTGGGAGAAACCATTGGAGAAATGCTAGCCATGAAAATTGTGTGTGCGATGGGTCCATCATCTACATCAGTCGTATGCATCACGATCACCGACTTGAAAGGCATTCGATGATCGTGACCTATCTCCGAATAGGTGCTCATCCACATCGCATCATAGGTTTTGGCATTGCCCTCAAGAAGAAACAACAATTCCTCTTCATCCAAAGCGGCACCATTGTCACGAGCTTGTGCGGCAACATCTTATCTCTCAAGTAATCGCATTTTGTGGACGCTTTGGAGATGTGCGGTTCCTCGCAATGTGTCCTTCACCACCACGATTATAGCATTTGATTGGCTTAGCTTGACCTTGGTTACCATTTCTTCCTCGATTACGGTTGCTAACATAACCTCTCCCGCTCCACCTCTTCCCGATCATACATTGTCTTTCCCGAATCGGTTGCACCACGATCCTTCCATCTTTAACAATGGCTTGATTGTGTGGGTTAGATGCGATTCGAGGTTGTTGTTGGTTTGTGGGAGAGAATTCATGTTTTGACTAATGAGAAGAGCTAGTTGATTGATGAAGTTACCCACGTGAGCATCGGATCGACTTGTTTGAACATAGGATCGGGAATGAGTTTGTGATTACCATTACCCAAGGGTATGACTTGTGATGCTTTGGTTGTGATTCCGATGTTAGAGTAGAAAGTCATTGAGTCATTAGCCGAGCTTGTCTCTCCTCGGTTGGTTTTGAACCGATTGAGAATCAATTTTTCAAACATGGCATGTCTCTCATTCGAAGGAGGAAGGCATAGAGTTGCTCATAGTTTGTATTCTTCAATCATTTAGTGAGCTTCACGGTGACAAACTTGTGCCATTCGGGATTCATGTTGTTCACAAATTTTGAGTTCGGTGAATGTTAGGCATAGTCATTCGATGTTCCTCATGTCATTCACTAACTTATGAAATCTCACATAGTACTCATAGACATTCTCATCTGGTTTCATCTTGAAGTGCTCAAATTAATCATAGAGTTGGGATTCTCATCTTCCATGGTTAATTCGAACTGAGAGAAGCATCTTTACATTATCCCAAACCGCCTTTGCATCGGTGTTATGATTGATCGACTTGTAGATGTCTTTAGGAAGACCTTGAAGAACAATGTTTGAAGCCACGATATCGCATCGAATCTCTTTTCTCCTTATCATCAAGCTCATCATACATCTTAGGTCCGTCCATTCCGTAAGCAGAGTACCATCTTCATTAGTATCTAGTATGTCTCTAGTCGTCTCAACTCGATATGGTCCTTCATCAATGGATTTGAGAATGTTGACACCATTATCCTTTCCAAGGCAATACAATCGATTCGTTGAGCCCAAGAATCGTAGTCGATTCATCAAGCATGGGTGGGCGAGTATCCGAGCCACCGCTTGTACATCCTCGGCAACGATGGAGATGATAGTAGGGACGTTGGTAGACATGTTAACAGTTATACGGGATTTTATAACTCTATGATTAAACGGAAATAGATTCTTTCACGGATTTTACTAAATCAAGAGAAAATCGTAAACAATCACTCAAGTCGCTAGAAGATAATGCACTAAGTCGCTAGAAGATAATGCACTAAGTCGCTAGAAGATAATGCACTAAGTCGCTAGAAGATAATGCACTAAGTCGCTAACCCTTAATTCGCTACACCCTAAGTCGCTAGAGTCCCAAGTCGCTAGACAAAAGCAAGTCGCTAAGTAGTAACTCGCTAAGCCTCAAGTCGCTAGCAAAATTTGGCGACAATTAAGCTACACAAGTCGCTAGAGATACAAGTCGCTAAAGAGCAACTCGCTCTGGACCAAGTCGCTACCACCAGTCGCTACTCGTGGTGGAGAGTCCACTACTTGTACTTTAACTCGCTAGATCTAACTCGCTAGGTTTAAACCGTAACTCGCTACAATTTTGTGAAGCAAGTCGCTATGAAGAAAAATAAACCGTGAGCTAAGTCGCTAGCAAGAAAAACCTTATAAACATCACTTTTCAATCCAAAACAACCCAACCAAGATGATTCAAGCTAACCAAATGAAAACCTAAACACTTGTGATGATTCTAAACATGAAAGTACTAACAAAATTCAAACTTTAACACAAGAAATCACCCAAATGATGCAAAACCACTAAACTTTTCAAACTCAAAACCACCTAAAACCACTATAAATCCAAAGATGTGCAAGATATGATCTAACCATGGCTCTTGATACCAATTGTAAGATATAACTTTTCACATACACATCAAACCATAACACAAAGTAGCATATAGATGGAATTCTAGAGAGAAAGTTAGAGGTTTAGGGAACTTAGTGAGAGAAAGTGAAAGATATTATTATGAGCTCCAACTCTTTACCTTGGAAGGTAGAGAGCATTTATAGTCTTACATAAATCGCCACACATCGGGTGTGGATCGGGCATACAGTGGGTAAAGACCGTCAGTCCTCCACGGTGTTACATAACTAAATACTACTTAACTTAAGAATTACTACGACTACGAGCTTTCTAACGATTACATATACTTGAGGTGACCGACTCTTTAATACCGGGAATTTCTAATTCCTAACACCAAAGATCACCCCGTAGATAAAGTCATAGGAAAGCTAAAAGAACGAACATTAAGGTCTCAAGTTCAAAATCAAAGTAGCTTGTTTTGTTTCGTTTCAACCATAGAACCTAGGAATACACAAGAAGCCATAAAAGATGAGAGTTGGGTAATGGCTATGCAAGAAGAACTAAATCAATTCGTTTCTAATGATGTTTAGATGCTTGTCCCTCCACCTAGTAATCAAACCATAATAGGAACCAAATGGGTTTATAATAACAAGTTAGATGCAAACGGAGTAGTATCTAGGAACAAGGCTAGACTCGTTGCCCAAGGGTATAACCAACAAGAAGGAATAGACTTTGATGAGACCTATGCCCCCGTGGATAGATTAGAGTCTATAAGAATACTTCTTGTGTATGCTTGTGCTAATGATCTAAAGCTTTATCAAATGGATGTCAAAAACGCTTTTCTAAATGGTTTCATTAATGAAGAAGTATCGTAGCTCAACCTCCGGGCTTCATCGATTTTGAAAACCCAAACATGTATATAAATTAAAGAAAGCCCTTTACGGTCTTAAACAAGCTCCAAAAGCTTGGTATGATAGACTCAAGTCATTTTTAATTAAACACAACTATACCATGGGGTTAGTTGACAACACTCTTTTTACTAAGAAAAGAGAGTCACATATAATCATAGTGCAAATATATGTAGATGATATTATATTCGGATCCACTTGTCAAGACATGTGTGATGATTTCTCTAAAATCATGCATGACAAGTTCGAGACGAGTATGATGGGAGAACTTAGTTTCTTTATTAGTCTACAAATTAAACAAGTAGAAGATGGTATCTTCTTTAATTAATCTAAATACATAAAGGAGATGTTAAAGAAATTTGGTCTAGAAGAGTTGAAACCCATTAGGACACCAATGTCATCCGACACCAAACTCACGAAAGATGAAGACGGAAAATCCGTAGATAATACTAAATATCGTGGCATGATAGGTAGTCTTCTCTACCTCACGGCAAGTAGACCGGATATCATGTTTAGTGTTTGCTTATGTGCTAGGTTTCAAGAAGACCTAAAATATCACACCTAGAAGCCGTAAAAGGATATTTAGATACATTAAGGGTTCAACACAATTAGGATTATGGTATCCTAAGGGCACGGAGTAGAAACAATTGTATATGCGATTCGACCATGCGGTGATTACGTTGATAGAAAAAGTACAAGTGGGGTATGTACTTTCATGGGATGTTGTTTAACATCTTGGTTTTCTAAGAAATAAACGGCATTAGAAATATCAACAACCGAAGCCGAGCACGTCTCCGCCCGATAAAAGCATGCCAACAAGCACTATGGATGAAACAAGCGTTAGTCGACTACGACATTCATCTAAGCGACATAGCCATCCTATGTGACAACAAAGGTGCCATCGACTTAAGCAAGAATCCGGTATTGCATTCTCGCACAAAGCATATAGAGATTCGACATCACTTCTTAAGAGACAATGTTCAAAAGGGGAACATCTCTATTGAGAAGGTAGCATCCGAAGACAACATAGCCGACATCCTCACCAAACCGTTAAAGCGGGAACAATTCAACCTACTTCGTCTTGGTCTTGGTCTAATGGAACAAACGTCGTAACTTATTTGACTCTACAAGGTATGTAAACACTAGCCTTCTTCTTTCTGAGTCTAGGATCTCTATTTCACGCACAACTCACAAACAATACGGAATTTTCAAAACCCAAGATAAGTTTTTGACTTATAGCTTTCTTATTTTTTTCAAACACATACACATTTTCAAAGAAAACTCTTTTCAAAATGTTTTCTAAAAGGATGATACCTTCCGTATCAATTTCACAAAAGCAATTTCTCACGTCTAGGACAAATCGCTTTTCATTATTAATACAAAGTAAAACCCGTTTTCATTGCATCTCATGTCTTTTGAATGCTAAAGGGGACACATAACTAATATGTGTTTTCGGGTATATTCATTTAAGCAGCAATGAATTAGGAGCATTGATAACACAAAATTAAGTACTCGTGTACTAAATATGTGTTTTCGGGTTATCTCAATAGGATGTTTTTATACTTCTAGTTTATTTTCTATTTTTTTAGGAGTCGAGATAACCGTAACTCCAAATAGTTTGCATATAGGCACACAATAGGCTAAAATGTTTCCAAAGGAAAATTTTGTCTTTGCTGAATCACCGGACCACGGATCCCACCTTCATGCTCGGACGGATCCCTCGAGGAAGGATCCGTGAGACGTGTCGCTTTTACCTTCTATTTTTCTCACTTTGGATGAAAAATCCACATTTGTTCTATTTTTGGGAGTATCCTCTTTAATGCTTGTGTTCTCATGATCACATGCCTTAAATTCATATCTAATCATTAGATTTTAATCCACATTTTGGGTCAAGCATTCATTACAATGCTTTGTTTTTCTATATATAGAACTCCCAAAATGCTTGCATAATCCATCTCATCCTCACAAACACAATATACCATGTCATCCACAAACCCTTTAGATGAATCACCTAGTACAAACAATCATCTTCATGATACCCAAACCTTTGTACTACCACCATCCAAAATACCACAATCAAACTCTAGGATATCCGCACGGATTAGTATCCGATCTTGTTGCTTAGCAAAACCAACCTCAAATGGTTCTTCCTCAACAAACAACTCACCACAAGATGCTTCCTTTATAGCACCTCCCTCATCACCAACAAGTACACCAACTTCATCACCACCTAAAGTCACTCTTTTGGAACTCCTTAAGACTCCAAAAAGATCTAACCAACCCAAAGAAAAAGAATTAGTCTTTTCAACACCCCCCACATCTCCAAATACTATATTTCAAGATCTTGAAACATCACCACCATTAGCTCCCATCACATTACAAGAACATCTAGGTTATTTTCCACCACCATTTACAAACATTCCTGATATTGATCCATATTTTCCTATTTTTCCACCACAACTTCCGCATAACTCAAATCAAAACAACCCGGAAAACTTCCGCACTCATTACCCACATCACTTGCATTGTGAACATTGCCAATCCACTAGGGAAATTGCAATAGAAGTTAGGGAAGAAATCGTTTCATACTCAACCTCATCCTTGATCGCATCAATACCATTACTCATCAAACCTCCATCCATAACCTTATGCAAGCATGGAAGGAATCAATACTACTATTTTCTACTTTTAGTTTTTTTTTTTTTTTTTGTCATTTTCAAGAACAAGTCTTGTTCTTATTTTACATGCTTGTAAGTGGCATAAATACCACTACATTTTGTTGTTTTATTACAAGGCCTTGTTTACATACCTTGGCTCCCAATCTTGATTCTCGTGAACACAAGATTATTTAAGCATGTTACTAACCTTTCTTCTTGTAGGATTTTTATTTTTCTTCACTTGGCGCCCAAGCTAGGGAGCTACCGTCAAGGGAGTAAATACGTGGACTACTTTTCCACATTTTATTATTTATTTCTTCCAAGGGTTAACTTTTGTTTCGACAAAAGGGGAGAAGAAGTAAAACTTAGGGCTTTCAAAACTTACATCTATTCTTAAGTTTTACTCATCATAACATTATGTTTTGTCATCAACAAAAGGGAGATTGTTAATACAAATAAACCGTAAAACGTTTATTAATATTTTGCGATCTCTTTGTGTTTTGTTGATAAAAATATAATGTTGTCTTAAGTATAATTATAAGGATATATGTTATTTTGTAAAGCATTTACATATAGCCATTTAAATACAAAATGTAGTAATTAAGCATTTGTTGTAATAGTTTATTCGGATGGGTAAAACCATAACCCATGAACCATAACCCATGGATCTTAACCCATACCAAGTAGACTAGATACAATGTATACTTAGATACATTGAATCTAAAGAAAACCCATGGACCAACCCATAACCCATGACCCATAACCAAAAACCCATGGGCAAAGAGGAGCGTTCCACGGATCCCTAGGTTTACACTAGACGGATCCCAAGTGGAAGGATCCGGGATCCGGGGAGGTGAAGAATTTTGGCTATAAATAAAGAGCCATTTCTTCATTCTAACTCACCCTCTTCTTACTAAATCTCTCATACACTCTCATTCTCTTCTAACATATAGATCACTTGATCTAGAGAGTTGTTCTTCTTTCTTTCTATTGTGATCCTCATATAGGTCCTTCTCTAAGGCGAGATCACGAGCATTCTACAAGTCATCCAAGCAAGGGATCCTTGATTGATTTGTCACTCTGCAAGATTTACATAGCGAAGATCTTGTATTTGATATTTCACATATTTGTTGTGTAATAGTCGTGTTGGTTTGGTCCACCGTGTTCTGGACTCGGTATCTAGCTTTGTACGGAAAAAGTGTAAGCAACGTTGTCAAGGCTTCTCCGCCAAGTGAAGGAGTTTGTTGACATAGTGCTTGAACTCGAGTAGGTGACTCGGGGAGGAAGTAGGGCAAGGAAGGTGTCCTTGTAGCGAACCACTATACATCGGTTGTGTCTTTTCTTTCCTTCGCTTTACTTTATTTACTTGCTTTATCATTAGATCTATACTTTCTCTACATCCATAAGATCTCACATATTAACGAATCTAAAGTTTTGAAACTAACATAAAATCAAAAAACTATTCAACCCCCTTCTAGTTTTCCACAAATTCCAAAGTTGGTCCTCTTGGTTTCGGATAGTATGTTTGCTTTGAAACCCCATCATCAATAGTCATTGTGCCTCTTCCCATGTCTATAATTGCACCACAAGTTCGTAGGAATGGTCTCCCCAATAGTAGTGGTAAACTCTTGTCCACCGGAATGTCTAGGACAAGAAAATCGGTCAAGTACGATTGATAGCCAATTTGCACTCTCACATTCTTCACTTCTCCCATTGCTTTCGCTTGAGAATTATCCGCCATAGTAAACTTTGAATGATTTGGTTGCGGATTACTTAGACCTAAAGTCATAAACAATGGGTAGGGCATAACATTAACACTTGACCCCGTATCGGCTAAAGCATAAACTGGTGTAGTCCCATTCACTTTTATTGGTAACACAAAATTCCCCGGATCCTTCTCCTTTCGTGGCATGCCTCTAAACAAAATTCTATCTCTATCCTCCTCCGTTAGATTCTTATCTTCCAATCTAGCCCTTGCTAGCATAACCGCATCCAATTTATTACGGTAGAGCACGTAATCTTGAAGTACCTCTATCACCGGTTTCTTCTCATTAAGCGCAAGAAACTTTTGATCTAGGTTTTCTAAAATAGCTTCTTTTTGTTTGTCGGTTAAAGGTTTGAAAGTATTTGTTGTGGGAGGTAATGATGGTGTGTAATCATTTTTGTTGGTGGTTGTGGTTGGGGTTAGTTTGTTTGATGAAGTTTTCTTCCTATTTGCCTTCCCCATCTTAACTACTTCTACATCTTTCTCTTCCATGTTGGCA
This sequence comes from Chrysanthemum lavandulifolium, assembly GCA_022545495.1. Lineage (NCBI taxonomy): Eukaryota > Viridiplantae > Streptophyta > Magnoliopsida > Asterales > Asteraceae > Chrysanthemum > Chrysanthemum lavandulifolium. Next base: position 124,901,962 of record CM040241.1, on the reverse strand, counting down.
CACAATTCCACTAGCATCTCGTTCACTCCTTTTCCTTCTTCCAAATCAGTTAAATTAATCCTCATTTCTCCCATTACAAAATCAACTTGACACTTGGTCGTGACAAGAAAGTCTCGACCAAAACATACATTGGGTTCATCCGCATTCCCTTCTTCTAACACAACAAAATCTGTTTCAAAAATATGACCATGAATATTAACCTTAAGATTTTTAACCATCCTTCTTCCATATGCTTCATAGTCCAAACGTACATAACCAATTTCGTCAAGAACCTTCTCCAAAATGTAGTTTTCTCCATAAGCCATATTAAGTTGCGCGTCCCAAGCACTTATTCCTTCTACACTACAAGGCGTACCAAACCTCATTAGTGGCGAATCATACACCGTTAAAGGTGCTTGTGTGAATACCACAACTCTTCCCTTCTTGGGAAGTTGAACTTTGTTTCACCGTTTCCTCCATATTAACCGTATCAATCCCCAAATCTTTCTTACTTTCTTCCAAGATACCTCCAATCTTTTCGGTGAACTTCCGGTATCCTTGAACATTTCATCCAAGTTACGAAGGTATTCCAGATTCCGCTCAAACTATCCATACTAACTTGCTAAACTTGACAAAACAAAACAAAACAAAATCCGAATCATTAGCGTTAGAGTTAGTGAAAGCAAGAACAAACTATAGAAACATATACTAAGCAAGTAAACATACTTAACAAAACTAAAAACATAAGTTAAAACTCAAAATCTAAAAATTATAAAAATTTTACCGAGAGCTCCAACCGGATCGGTTGGCTCACCAACCGATTCGGTTGGTGGTAATAACTAGACCAAGTAATCTAACCGGATCCGGTTGCGGGTTGCAACCGATCGGTTAGATCGACACAATCTAAAAAAAAAAAAAAAAAAAAAAAAACTAGCGAATATTAATTGAAATTAAAAAAAATCATTAAGTGTACCAAAACTCTAAATTAATTAAGACTCTTCATAAACCAATAATTAATGACTTAATAATTAAACCATTAAACTAAAAACTATATTAACTACCCTATTAAAACTACCATAAAGATAATCAAACCATATAAGCTGAAAAATTACTATCTAATCATTAAGATTAAAACTTGAATTAACCTAGAACTAATTAACTAATAAGAACAAATATAAAGAAAATATAAAAATCTAAGAAATCATTAAACTACAAGATATAATCGTAAATAAAATCTAAAATGACAAGAATTACTCTAGGAACTATAACACAAATCACTAAGTAAACTAGAACCATGAAATCAAAATAAAAAAATCACTCAGTAGTTTAACCGGATTCGGTTGCGAGCAACCGAATCGATTAGCTTTTAACAAAACTCTTTTTTTACTTTTCACCAAATTCAATTCAATACTACCAATCTTCTGAGAAAATCAAAATTGAAATGAAATCCCGTGACGCGCAAAAAACTTGATGTGTTTAAGCTTAGTGCAAGTTTAAAATTTATAAACACGATTTAACCGTCTAATTCTATTAACACATACGAGCAAGTATACTCGTCCGTGATAGCAAAGTTTGGTAAGTCGAGATCGTCCCAAGGGATTTTACGTTTGAAATTGTTTTGATGAAAAGATTCCAACAAGAAAGCTTGTCAAGGCTTCCTCAAATAGTGATGTTTATAGTGAAATTCAATAATAAGAAATATATATACTTGTGTGTAGTCTATAGTCAATCATAAATAGTGTTCATGAAGGTTTGGTGTAAACTCTTGATGTGATGCACAAATCATAAGCAAATGATCCCCAACCATGGTATATGTTTGTAAAATCATTCTAAGAACAAAACATATAGGTAATCATTTCGGTCCTTATCCTAATGATTATCCTTTAGAAAATCCATTTTTTGCAACATGTTTTTATTAAACTTGTTCTTACGAATCTTTCGACCCTTTCGTGATGAAAATGTTCCTAGTCTTGTTTTAATAAGCAAACATGGTGGTTGTCAATCACCATATCCCATACTAGTTTGTCACTCAACTTTTGGAATAAAACACAAGAGAAATCCTTCGGTCCTTTTTCTTAAAACATGTTTTATCAACAAATCAAACCAAGACTAGTATTTTTCCAACAAACTCATTTAAACAAGATCATATATACATGCATCACATATGAGAACACTAGTATAATTAACTACATCCCAACACACAAGTATATCCCAAAACTACTCCATGATAATAATAACTAAACACAAATCATAACAAAGTAATTCCAATAACTCAAGAGAATAGAAATCCATAACAAAGTTCATAGAATACCTAAACTTTTGCGATTACAAGAATTAGAATTAGTGGATTGTAGCAACCACGCCTCCAATCACCTAGATTCACCGTATAACTCCAAATTACCAAAACTATGAATGAGAATTGTTCCTCCTTGCTCCCCGGACATTTTCGAGTAAGAACTAAGCTTTTGGGTGAATAATATGGTTGGTATTAGTTTTGATGTAAACTAATACACTTTTGTTGTGTCACACCTAGTAAACTAGGACTAGGTTCATTATATAGCCAAATAAACTTGCTCAACTGGCCAAAACGTTCCCAACAAGTTAATATCAAGAAATGATCGGCCTCCGATGATTATGGGAGTTAAGGCAACAATAAATGCAACTTTGTGTAATCGCGGCTCATGCAACCGGATCGGTTCGCGCGGAAACCGGATCGGTTGCGATTTGACCATTTGCCCAGTACCGGATCGGTTCTGATTCTGACCGACCATTTGGTTTGTCTTGATTGACTTTTGTTGACTTTCTTGTTTATACGCTTCATTCTTTGCTCTCGTGATGATTTTCAAGGCAAAACTTGATCTTTCCTTCTTTGTAGATACTTAGAAATCATTGTGCTTCCAATTATTGAATCAAAGCTTCCTTGCTCGACTTCCTTCCTCGAGAATCTTCCAAATGTGCATAAAAACTTCATTTCTTCATCATTCATGATACTTGGCTACATATACATACACAATACGCATCTTTTGCACTTTTGCAACAGTTATGAGTAAATATAGCCGATTATCATGCACAAAACCAACAACAACGCTACTAAAAACATGTTCATTTTAGGCGTTATCACCACCCTGCCATTTTTATTTGGGGGGCTTGGTGTATATTCAGTAGGGGATGCCTTGAACTATGCATTCCTTGCGTCTAGACTCCAATCTACCAAACTACAGACTAAGCTCCTCAGACAATATGATATTGTAACCTCTAGACCTTCCTTCGAAGAGGCCTTGAGCGCTTTTAATGCGAAATGGAGATTGACCTTATGAGTAACCCGGATGAGATCGCGCCTCCAAAATCATGAAGAAATTGGCGATATATACTTCACACGTGTTACCCAAATGGTTGAATCCACATTTGCCTATCTCCTCGACAAATGGCACTCGGAGGTGCATAAAGGAGGACTATACTTGATCGGCTTAGGGTGGTTCCGATATTTGGGCTGGGACAGACTATGAATGCCAGAACTTATAGGTGTGTATTATGTTATCGGCTAGGCGTTCCCCTTTTCTCTGTTCAGATGCCGTTCTCAGCTTGCTCCAAGGTTTTCACGGGGGATATTTACGGGGACCATGATGTATCGTGTACTGGCACTATTGGTATTAAACATCAGCACAACATGGTGCGTGATACTTTGGTTGATATCTGTTCTCGATCCGGGGTCTCAGCTCTTAAAGAGGTAGACATCGGGTTGGGTGGAGAAAGGGAGCAAGTCTTACGGCCAACATATATCTTGCTCTATTCACAGGACGGAGGCGGGGCGTATGTGTCGATTTGACGGGGTCGTCTCCCCACGCAAACCGGTATGATTGATTTTGTGCCGGTCGTGTGGTGATTGATGCCAAAACGTAAGCGTGTCAAATCTTGAGCTAAATGTGCGGATATTGGATATGGTTTCATCCCTTTCTCATTTTCTCTCTCGAGAACTTGAGGCGATCACGGTGACCTTAAAGCGGATCCGAAGTTCTCTATAACTCAGGACATTAGGGCGCGCTTGCTACTCATATATTCGATGGGATTAGTTTTCTATTGCTAAAGGTGTGGGGGCCGGATAGTTTCGCAGACTCCCTATTGTTGGGTGGACTCGCTAGTGTGGACCTTGAGTTTAGTAGCGAGCTTGTTATGAAACGGGTTGCTAAAACCATTGCGCTTATGGATGCTATTGCTAAGCTCAATGACCCTCAGCGTGAATTGCTACTCCTTCGAGCTTGTGCCAGCATTTCCAAGTTATATTTTTCTATGCGCACATGCACCCCTCAGGTCTTTGAACGTGCTCAAATTTCATTTGATGCGACACTTCGCTCTTCTCCGGTGCGTATTGTCACTGCTTCTGGACCTGGGTTTGGTGATTGGCAGTGGAGACTGGCCACACTACCTTTTGATTTCGGGGGGCTCGGTGTATACTCTGCAGGTGATGTCTTGAACTATGCTTTCCTTACTTCTAGACTCCAATCTACCTGTTTACAGACTAAGCTCCTCCGACATTCTGGCATTATAACTTCTCGATCTTCCTTTGATGATGCCCTACATACTTCTAATGCGAAAATGGAGACCGACCTTTTGGACAACCCATATGAAATGGCTGCCCCCAAACTCATGAAAAAATTGACAGATATATATTTCACACGTGTTACCAAATGGCGAATCCACCTTTTGCTTATCTACTCGGCGAGATGGCTTTATCGAGATCGCAAAAGAGGACTACACTTCTAAGCTGCCTTAGGGTGGTTCCGATATCCGGTTTGGAACAGACCATGAATGCTAGAAATTACCGATGTGTGTATGCTACTGGTTAGGTGTCCCCATTTTTTCTGCTCAGATGCCATGCTCAGCTTGTTCTAAGGTATTTGCTGGAGACATTTATGGGGATCACGCGGTATCTGTGCTGGTATCATTGGCATTAAACATCGGCACAATGTGGTGCGTGATACCCTTGGTGACATATGTTCTCGTTCTGGGATTTCGGCTCGTAAAGAGGTTGATATTGGGCTCTGCGGTGATAGGGACAATGCTTACGTCCGGATGATATATTGCTCTATTCTTGGGACGGTGGGCAGGAGGTATGTGTTGATTTGACAGGGTCGTCTCCCTTGACACAAACTAATATGGTTGACATCGCGCGGGTCGTGCGGTGGTAGAAGCAGCGCAACGTAAACGCGTCAAATACGAGGCTAAATGTGCGGACATTGGATACAGGTTTCTCCCCTTCTCATTCTCTTTTTTTGGAGAGCTCGAGAAGGATGCGGTAACCCTACTAAAGCGCATCCGAAGTTTCTCATTGATTCAAGAGATTGGCGCACGTGCTGCTGAGCATATTTTTAGTAGGATTAGCTTTGCTATAGCTAGAGGAGTGGGGGACCAATTAGTGTCTCGGCTCCCACTAATTTCTTGTAAATCATATGATTTTCTAATGAAGTAATGCTTTATAAAAAAAATAGTAATAGTAATAGCAATAGCAATAGCAATAGCAATAGTAAGTTGTATGGTTGAGTTTGCACCGGGTCGGGCGGTAATTGAGGGCTCACAAAATAAACCCGTCAAGTAAGAGGCTAAGTGCGCGAATATTAGATTTGAGTTTCTCCCTTTTTTATTCTCTTCTTTTGAAGAGCTTGAAAAGGATGTGATGACCTTAATGAAGCGAATCCGAAAGTTCTCTGTGACTCAGTACATTGGGGCACGTGCTGCTATTTATATTTTTAGTAAAAATAGCTTTTCTATAGCTAGAGGAGTGGAGGCTCAGATACTATCTCAGCTTCTCACTATTTTTTTGTAAATCCTATGAGCTTTTAATAAAGTGACTCCTCCTGTGTGGGCGATTGCCTCTCCATCTCCAGATCATCTTGATCTCCAATGGGTTTTGGATCGTCCCTTCAACTCCTTTGTTGAAAACAGGTCGGTGTGTTGTGATCCTATCACGTTTCTGTGACAAGGTTCTGCTCTTTTTCGTTTTCTAGGGTTTTTTTTCGTTTTCTAGGGTTTTCGTTCTCTTGAAACCCCCGTATCTTGGTTTTGTTTGGCTCTCCGTTTAGTTGTGGTATCCTATCAGCTCTCCCATACGGTGCTTCTCCCTCTCCCCACGTTGCTATTTTGAATCTGTTTTGGGGGTTCTATTCGAAGGCAGTTTCTGGTGTTTCCAGCGAAGGTAGTATTTTGGGCTACTGTTTGGTTATGACTGGTATTCTTGGGCTACTGTTTGGTTATTGGTTATTGGCTTGAAGGTGTTGGTTTATACGAAGGCAGTATCTTGGTTTCGAATAAGACTCCTACAGGTTTTTAGCTTGGCCTTGTTTCGCTGCTGCTTTGATTATTGGCTTCGACTAGGTCTCCTACAGATTATTGTCTCGTGTGGTTTGTTTGGACACTGTTGGTTGGTTGTGGTTTCTTACTGCTCGGAGGGTTTGTGTTGCTTGGTTGTTTTTCAGTTGGTTTTCCTTGGTTTTTTTTCCTTTGGTACTCCTTTCCTTGAAGCTTGTTTACTTAGAGGTTTCATATGCCGGCCGTTAGATTCCATTGTCCCTTTGTTGGTCTTAATGGATGTCGTGATGGTGGTGGTAATGGTTTGGCTAAAACCTCTTTGATTACACATCTTCGTGACCGGCATTTTTGTGGTGAGGCTCAAGTTACTATTAGGCATTCCCTTTTGACGGATCTGACTATTTTTGAAAGGGCTGAGGTTACTTTTAAGCGTATGGGTTTGTGGTTGTGTGGGGTTTGTTTCAAAACGCATACTTTCCGAGCTAAGTGTCGCCATGGTGCGGGTTCTGATTTTGTGTCTCCTCCTGATTGTGGTGATGGTGTTGTTCGGTTTGTGTTATATGATCTCCCTAAACCACTTGTTCCTTCTCATGTTGCCCTTGTTGAGGATCCGGTTTGGGCGTGTTTGGTGGTTTTGACTGTCTCTTCTTGATACTTTATTTGCTAGGGGTTGCGGATCTAAATCTATCCCCAAAATGTCGTTTAGAGTTCTCGTGCTTTGAAAAGAGCTCTTGATAAGGTGATCCGCACTGGTGACATTTCTTGTTGGGTTAGTTTATTTGTCCTACCGCTTTGTCTTCTTAAAACCTTTTGCCCGAGGAGTTGTCAAGAGAGTAGGTCGGTCACTGCGTCAACGTCGGGAAGAGTATATTGTTAATGCTATTCATGCATGGGGCTCTCCGGTGGTAGTTTGCGGGTTGTGCGTGAGGTTTTAGCCGAACCCTCCCATCATGGTCTTCATTGATGATGATAGTTTGGATTGGGTGATCGTAATGTCAAGCAATGTAAGAGGAAGATTTGTGATGGTCATTATCTGCTGCGGTCGAGTTCTTTCTGTCTTCGGTGTTGCACCTTATGATGCTTCTACTCTTGAAGACTTAAAAGCTAAGCACCCTTTTCGATCGCCTCTCTTGCACGATATACCTATTGACCATCATCACCTTACCGCATCCTCTTCCATCGTTCTTGACATGATCAAGAGTTTCCCTCGTGGTACTTCTTGTGGGCGAGATGGGTTGCGTGCTGACACCTTTTGGATTGTTTGAGTGGTGCACCGTGGCTATTTCGGCGAGTTGATCGCTTCTATTACCCAGTGGTGAACCTTTTTCTTCTTGGTAATCGTCCGGGCGTGGGGGAATATATTGCTAGTGCCCTCTCACACCCTTAGTCAAACCGGAGAGGTATCCGTCCTATTGTTTGTTGGGACTGCTTGGAGGCGGTTAGTTTCAAGGTTTGTGCTTCCATGTTAGCCACTCTTGATGATTATTTTGATGATTTACAACTTGGTGTTGGGGTATCCGGGGAGGAAGCTATTCTCCATCTTTGTGAACCGTTTGGTTGAGGACCCTGGTGTGAGGTTGGTCTCGTCCATGTTGTTGGTTGATTTTAAAAACGCTTTCAACATGGTGGACCGGGCTGTTATGTTACATGAGGTACGTTTGCATTTCCCGGCTATTTCACAGTGGGTGGAGTTTTGCTACTCTAGTCCTGCCAGATTATATTATGGTGAGCATACTCTTTGGTCTCATCAAGGTGTGCAACAAGGTGATCCGCTTGGGCCTCTTCTTTTTGCTTTAGTTTTACATCCCTTAGCATGTAAGATTCGAGATTCTTTTGACCTTTCCTTTCAAGCGTGGTATTTGGATGATGGCACTATTATTGGTGATACCTTGGTTGTGGGTAAGGTTTTAGAGTTGATTATGGCAGACGGACCTTGTCGAGGCTTACACCTCAATGTTGATAAAACTGAAGTCTTTTGGCCACTAGAGGACCCCGAGCGGTATGATGGTGTTTTTCCCCTAATATTTCTCGCCTCACATGGTGTTAAATTATTGGGTGGACTGTTAGTGTGGATTTTGAGTTTGGTAGTAAGTTGGTCCCGAAAAGGGTTGCTAAAACTATTGAACTTATGGAGGCGGTTGCCAAACTTAATGACCCTCAATGCGAGTTGTTGTTACTCCGAGCATGTCTTGGTATTTCTAAGCTCTATTTTTCCATGCGCACATGTTCTCCTCGGGTCTTTGAGTGCGCTGGGTTTCTTTTGATGCGGCGCCGTTCTTCTTTAGGCGTATTATCACCGCCTCGACCTGGTTTTGGTGATGGCGGTGGAGACTCGCTACTTTACCTTTTGCTTTTGGGGGACTTGGTTTATATTCTGCAGGTGATGTCTTGAACTATGCCTTCATTGCTTCTAGACTTCAATCAGCTGGCCTTCAGACTAAGCTTCTTCATGGTTCGGGTATTATTACTGCTGGTCCCTCTTTTGATGATGCTTTATGTACTTTCAACGTGAATATGGATTTTGATCTTTTGAGTAACCTTAGCGAGGTCGCTGCCCCCAAACTTATGAAGAAATTGGCAGATATATACTTCGGTCGGGTTTCCCAAAATGTTGAATCTACTTTCCATCTTTCCCCTCGACAGATGGCGTTATGGAGCTCTTTAAAGGAGGATCACACTTCGGATTGGCTTAGGGTGGCTCCGGTATCTGGATTGGGACAGACTATGAGTGCCAGGGCTTATCGGTGTGTACTGTGTTATCGTTTGGGTGTTCCTCTTTTCACCGCTCGTGTACCGTGTTCTCGCTTGCTCTAAGGTTTTTCCGGAGATATATACGGGATCACGCTGTTTCGTGTGCGGGTATTGTTGGCATTAAACATCGTCACAACCTTGTGCGTGATGTTCTTGTTGACATATGCTCTCGATCGAGGATTTCCGCTCGCAAGGAGGTGGATATTGGGCTTTTGGAGATGGGGACGATCCTTGCGACCGGTGACATACTACTCTATTCTTGGGATAGTGGACGTGATGTATGTGTTGACCTTACGGGTTCGTGCCGCCTTGACGCAATCCGGTTGATTGATTTTATACCGAGGCGGCGATCGTTGATCTTTGCAACAGAAACGGGTCAAGTATGAGGCCAAATGTGTGGATATTGGGTATGGATTTCTCCTTTCTCTTTTTCCTCTTTTGGGAACTTGATAAAGATGCGATCACTCTACTCAAGCGTATTCGACGTTTCTCGATGACTCGGACATTGGAGCGCGTCAAGAGCTTTATATTTTTAATAGGATTGGTTTTACCATTCTTTAGAGTGTGGGGCTCAGGTTGGTGTCGAGGCTCCCACTAATCTTTGTAATCCTATGAGTTTTTAATAAAAGTGATGTTTATCATAAAAAAAAAAAAAAAAAAAAATATATATATAATAATAATAATAATAATAATAATAATAAATAATTATTTTATATCAACATCACATTTTAGAACTTATAAGATTATTATTATTATTATTATTATTATCATTTATTAAAAACTTATACGAGTTATAAAAATTAGTGGAAGCGAGATACTATCCGAGCCCCACCGGATAGTATCACTACTCACCGATTTTATCATTTTATTATTTTATTATATTCAATGAATTTGAATATGTTAAAATATCAAATTAAACCACTTAAACAATAAAATTTAAACAAAATTGATTATATTTTCAATCATAATTAAGACATTATTATTAGTAATAATCATGGCGAACCTAATCCGTGTTTAATAACCCCGCAGTACGGGTCAAAAATAATCACTGTTCCAAAAAAAAGGGTCAAAAAGCGAATACGGATAACAATAAATAATTTATTTGTAATACCAAAAATCAGAGATGCACAATATTATAAGTATTAAAATGAAAGCACGATTTATAACTATAAAGTATAAACAAAAAAATTTAGTTAAAATATAATTATAAAATAAATTGATTCATGTACACTCTGTGCATGCACATATACTCACTGTTCTAAAAAGCTCGCAAAGGCCTCGTAAAGGCGTGATGCTCGATCATGCCGCCACGTTATGCCGCTACGCCGCCTTATGTTACATGTTTTTGTAATCTCGATATATATGAATTATGATATAAATATATAAATATTTTCATACTTTGTGCCGTATTATGTCACGCCTTATAAACGCAAAAACTTCGATTTAGTCAGAAAGGCGTGAGACTTGATCATGCCGCCACGTCACCCTCACGCTATTTATAACCTTGCATATAGTATTGATTATAGGTTGTATTTGTATCTTCTTAACCATAGTTTACTTTTTTTTTGAACGGCGATTTATATAAAAAAGAAAACAACTAGCAAGATGCTAGATTACAAGGAAATGAGATAAGGATTCTTTAACCAATCGTTCCAAGTGAACGTGGCTTTACACCTAAACTTACACCAAGTAAAAGAGCTAGAAACAATGTTATCAAATAAAATCGCCTTCGAAGGAGCCACGCTATCAAACAATTTCTTGCTGCGATAACCCCATAAAACCACCACATAACATAAGAAATACCTTCCAACACTTTGCTTTGAGATGACCCGAAAACGTAGCGACCAACCAAACTAACCAATCATCATAGGAGTTAAAACTCAGTATAAGTAATGTTCCACCAACGAGCTATCTTCCTGCATAACCGGTCGTGAAAGCGCAACTAAAAATAGATGCGTGGATGTTTACGCCCGTTATCGCATGATGGACAAGAAATGGAATCAATTTCAATACCTCTTTGAGAAAGATTAAACCTTGTCGAATAGCGTTTTCTTTATTTTCCAAGCTAGGATATATACTTTAATCGGCACGAACTTAACCCACCTTGTCTTGAGAGACACGTTAGTCGGCGTTGAATATCGATCTTCTTCGTAAAGATGCCACGTAAAACACCCTCCATTATTCGAGACCAATAATATCTATCGGGATGGGGTACAAGATTAATATTAGTGGTCGCAACTACAACAACGTGTAGTTGTGTTTGCTCGATTCCTCCCTCGCATTATGACGCAAAGAAGACTCTAAACTAGGAGCCTCTAATTTAGAACGGAGACTCACGTCTTTACAATTTTCTAACGCGTATATCCTAGGAAACAAATCTATACTATATAAAATGGAAAAATGGTCAAAGTGGAAAAAGTGAAAAATGTTGAAAGTTGAATGTTGAAAACATGGTCAATGGAGAGAGAAATAAATAATATAATTAATACTCTTATTAAAACACCCCATTACTTAAAAGTACAATAATTTATTCACATTGTACACCCAATTAAAAGCACATCTACCAAATTAAAAACAATCAATTGAAACCGATACCGGGTTGACCCGGGACGCTTCAAACCCGGCGGGCTGACCCGGTTTAATTTGACATTTTTTTGACCCAACCTATCGGTTTGACTCGGTTTAAATCGACATGTTTTTTATCGAACAGTTCAACCAGTTGAACCACCACAGTGAAATCGGGTTTCAAATTTGACAAAATTATATGAGAAATGATGAAGTAGTTGTGGAACCCGTGACAATTTTTTTTAAATGAGAGACCAAGTAATTGTAGTTTTTGGTTTATTTTGCTTTGACACATGTAATTTATTTTAAAAAATGTTGCTCTTGCACCATTTAAGGGACTAGCATATATGAATCGTCGTTTAAAAGTTAATATATATTGTATAGCCCTTTGTCCAGCGTATCAATAATGTTATGTAAGTTTATTAAAATCACAAAAAATAAATAGTATTGTTATCTTTAGCGATAATTATTTGTACCTCAAACAAATAGCTTTGAACAATGCATAAATATCTATACAAATTGATAGTACAAAATAATCTTATATGGTGATATCCAATTTCCAAAGTTACAATTTTAAAAGCCACACACCAAATGATAAACGCTACACATGTAAAAAAAGTTATCACTTACTTACAAAACAAGAAAAAGCGGTCACACATGTTGGCTATACCTCTAAACTACAATATAATATTGCCAACTACATAATACCGTCACTTTTTGTAATGCTTGAATCTATTATTACTAAAAATCTTAATAACTTAAAACAATCATATTAGAAAATATACTCACACACTTGGATCGACTCCACATAATTTTTTTTAAAACTATATATTTATGCTGCTATGCAACCACGCATCAGAATTGTAGTTATTCAAAACGATTCTCTAATGCTACAAATACAGCTTTGTTGAAAGAAACTTATGTGTCGTCGGAACTTTCAGAAAACTAGACATCGCCGCTAGTACGGTACTTTTCGTCTAGTCTTTAAATATACTGTTTAGCTCCATTTATCTTTCCAAAACGAATGTTCTTGCCATCTCCCACTTTCATTTTAAGAATCTTTGAAAATCGACCGATCTTTGATAACTCGCATTTCATTCACGATAGATAACCAACAAGAACGGTGGCTGCTACGAAAGTTCATACCGAGATTACCTTGTTCCCCATGAATTGCTTTAATAACTCTCGTCCATAGAGAACCTTTATCTGCAAAAAATCTCCACACCCATTTAAGCATTAAAGCCCTGTTAAGGGCGTAAAGGCTTGACACCCCAAGACCCCCTTGCTCTCTCGGGGTAGTAACAGTGCTCCATTTGACCCAAGAGGCTTTTTTGCTCTCAAGTTCGTGTCCATTGAAGAATTGTCTTGGATGGCCTCCATTCGTTAAGAACACGGATTGGGGTTTTGTATATGGACATATAAAAATTGGAATGGAACCAAGAGCGATTTCAACAACGTAAAGGCGACCACCTATGGATAGCGCTTTCATTTTCCATTTAGATAATCGTTCTTTAACTTTGTCGATAACCTCTTGCCAAGCGTCTACACGATGCATATTGTCTCCACTTTAGTACCCGGTATTTAAATGGAGTACTAAGAATCAAGCACCCAAGTTTAGTCATTGTTTGAGTGATCTTATTGCTATCCACACGAACCCCGTGATTTTGCTTTTGTTCATATTTATTTTGAGGCCGAGCCGCGATGAAAGCATTCAAAACCTTTGTAAGAGTCTCAACGTTCCTCTCACACCACTTGCCGACCGACACCGCATCATCCGCAAAAACAAATGAGATATGGTCAATGAATTATTAAGATTGATCCCGTGAACATACCAAGATCAACCACTCATTGAAATGATATATGAAGCGATTCCATTATGAGAATGAATAAAAAGGAGAAAGTGAATCGCCTTGTTTTAAACCCTTAAAATTGGAATTCCTCGTAGGGCTTCCATTGATGAGGATGGAACCTCGGAAGATCGCAGCGACTTTGAATCCATTGGCGCCATTTACCACCAAAACCGAACTTTACTAGAATCTCGCCCAAGAAATCCCATCTTATCGAATCGTATGCTTTTTCAAAGTCCACCTTGAAAATGAGGGCTTGTTTTTCTTCAACGAACACCATTTCATGATTTCGATGGGATGAAAGGACCATCCATAATTTGTCTGCCTGAAACGAACGCGGATTGAACTTCGTGAATAAGATCTCCAATCACAGGAGCAAGTCAGTTGGCCAATATTTTAGTGATAATCTTGTATAGGCTGCCAATAAGACTAATCGGTCTGAAATCTTTAACCAAATTCGCATTAGGTATTTTCGGAATAAGTGCAATAAAAGAAGAATTACACCCACTCGCAAAAACCCCGTGATTAAAGAAATATTTAACTGCCAACGTCACCTCTTTTTCCAAAATGTCCCAAAATCTACGATAGAATCCGAACGTGAAGCCGTCCGGACCAGGCGACTTGTCTATACCACAATCCCAAACAGCCCGCTTTATCTCCTCACGGGTGACTTCAGAATCCAAAACCTCCCTTTGATGTTGACTGAGCGATTTAGGGAAATCCATCTCTAAAGAAATATGATTGGCAACAGGCCGAGCGAATCTGTCTTGAAAATGCTTCAGAAATTCATCCTTAATAATATTCGGTTCGTCAATCCACTTACCTTCCTTCATAATCCCTCTAATGCTCATTTGTTTCCTCTTTTTATTGAGGATACCATGGAAGTAATGCGAATTTTCATCTCCTTCTACTGCCCACTTAATCTTAGCTTTTTGCAACGTTTCTGTAGCGATTGTTTTGTTGATATTATATATGGAATTAATTACCTCCATTCTTTTACAAACTATCTCGTCTGTTCCTTTACCAGTGTCTATCAGCGAGTCGATGTTGTTAAGATCATCTTGCAGATTCTTAATATCAGCCCTCGAACTGTTACCGTTACTAGAAATCCACTCCCTTATTTTACCTTTGAGAAATTTCAGTTTCTTCATCATATTCAGCATCTCATTATGACTGTCACCAGGAGCTGAAGTCCGGTGTCCTCAATAAACTTAGCGAATCCTTCTTTCTCAAGCCAGTGGTGATAAAAACGAAAAGGACTTGGCCCAAAATCATTCGTAGATTCTTTGAGGAGGATCGGGCGGTGATCTGATAAGTATCTGTCCAAGGTGGTAGCGCTTAGGTTAGGGAAGGAGTTCCACATGTTTTCTGATATAAGAAAACGATCCAGCTTGCTCATCTTCTTAGCCGATTTGTGACACCAAGTATATGCACTTCCGCCTAGAGGAACTTCCGACAAGCCTGAATTTAGAATGAATGAATTAAAAACCTGGGCGTCGCGAGCGTGAAAAACCGAGCCAAATCTGTCTGATTGAAAACGCACTTCGTTGAAGTCCCCCTTTACTAATCCGTGTTCAACGCGGGCATGGAAATAGTTAAGTTATATAATCAAATTGCCAGTTTTTATACACACATTGCCAAAAATAAAATGTTTAATTATTTTGTACTCCATAGATATAGACAGATACTTATCTGCAGTTATAGTTCACCGTAGCTAAGTCGAATTAGTGTACAACTATCAACTATAGTTACATAAACAAGTGTAGCAAAATCAAAAACAAGTTTTATATTGAGCTTAAGAAAATCTACTGATCATATGAAAAATAAGCTCAGTATAGAAACTAGTTATTATTCTACAAAGAGATAAGGATAGTTCAAGCAACTGATGGAATAAGAAGGAATAGAGTGGGAGAACCGGTTTATATGAGGTATAGGAGTACGATAAAATTGCAAGCTCTAGAAAAACTAAGAACTTGGTAAGCCGAAAATCGTTATAGAGCTACATGTTTTATGCAAAGCAACCAGTTTGAACATACTTACAAGTGTTCAATCTAATACATATGATGTTATCAAGTTATGTTATACAGAAATGCATATTCATCATACCACATATTGAGCTTTTTGCCACTTTAAGTTGGTATTTATTCTCTCCGTGGGATAATGTTATTAGTCTGTTACTTCAAAGATCATAACAAACCTTATGCTGATATTATACAGTCTTTTTATAATGCAAACGAGAAACGAGAGTATTATCGACTGTTTCAATTAACAATTTATACAAAAGTATCTCTATACCTTTCTATCCTTCTGAACAATAAAGAAGGCAAACTAATTCTCACTTATTATACATCGCAATAAAATATTTACAAGCACATTAAGACTCTACGAAACAATCAAAAAACGTTCTAAAAATTCTAAGATTGCCATCACAATACATGGCCATCCACCTACTGATGTTCTACATGCACTACCAATTTGAAGAAATAAGAACACATCAGATTCATTCAAATAACATTTCTTCTAATAGTTCATCAAAAATCAAGTCTTCCAAATCAAGTCCAACACACTCGGAGTCCAGCTGCAGATTCATCCAGCCATCATCACTTCGTAAATCTCGTGACACAATACAGTCTAGAGACTCGCTCATATCAGGTTTCAAATTGAGTAAACGGCTCACACGCTTCCAAACTTCATTAAGAACACTTGCTCCAGTTGGGGCAGGACTAATATGGCAAAACGATGACAATGCTTTCGGGTAGTATGTCAAGGATCTTTCATACATAGTAAGCAAAACATCATCCACTAAGTCAAATAATAGTAAACGATGAGATAATTCATTCATTTCCTCTGCAAATCTTTCAGGATCATGGAAATATTGAGACTCGATTTCCTGAAACACAAACGGGTCTAATGGTTGGTTTGATGAATACCAAGTTTTTTCAAAACCGTGCTTTATGAAACCTGAGCGCTCTAGAATCTGCTTCACATAAGAGAAATCATCGTCTTTCTGGTAGCGTCTCATTGATGATCCTATATTTTTCTTAACGTTGGGAGTCTTTATTTCCTCAAGATTTTCTTCAAACTCTACAAATCATTAAGATTATTAAGTACAAAACAAATTGTAAGTAGAAGAGTATATACAAATTAAATGAACATAAATGCTAAGTTACCATCTGAGATATGATCTTCGCCGTCTGGTGGACAGTACTCAGGAACTAGAACAGGGCTTTGATAAGCCACCTCATGTGAAATCTGATGATTACCCGCATCATTTGAATGTTTGTTCTCTAAAAATTTGACACTTTCATCTATCTCTCCCTTCAACAGCTCACAATCTTGTGTCGAATTCAGCTCTGCGCATTTATCTGTACTAGAATGTAAAGAAACTTGATTCCGGTCATTTTGGCTAAAACTTTTTTTAAGGAGATAAGTGTCACGAGATTCTTGATTGGGATTGTCGATACGAGGCAATGAGTGAGTCCTTTTAAAGAAACTTGGATCTTGAGTGCTTAAAGGATTCTCACTTCCGTTTGTTAGCTTTAAACTTCTTGAAGGAAGCAGAGTGGCCTCTTTACTGAAACTTAAATCAGACAACTGTGCATATCTGTCTGCAGATTCATTGAGGGAATATATTCTTCTCAGAGGCATACCATCGTTTGTATACGATGAATCCAACTTCTTATCAGCTTTTG